>WKFP01013459.1:75522-149724 GCA_011057875.1 Pterocles orientalis | reverse complement strand
AAGGCTGAATGTATGTCCTTGAGAACAAATAGCAACATCCTAGCAATAACTATAAACGTTCTTCTCTTATCAATTCTCTCCTGAGCAGGAATTCAAAACATAGCTTCTTGCTAGCTGTTTATGAAGAGAAGGGAAAAGGAAAAAAAAAGTTAACTCTGCTCTGCTTAACCCACGACACATGGTTGCAGAACAAACTTCATCAGAGACCTAAAAGCTAATGTATAAAAATATGGTTTTCTTTTTTCGTTAGCCGAATGCTTTTCCTCACATCCAGCGCTCTGGATGTCCTCACAAGTACTAGTCGCAGCAGATGTGTCACAAATATAAGTTCAGGGCCTTGGGAAACCAAGGAGAAAGAAATTATGAGAGAACAACCAGTCCTTTTAAATACAGTCTGTCCTTGTGCCTGCTTAAAACCACAACCTCATGCACACAGGTTCTTCTCCCTGCTTGGGGTGTAATTCTTTTGCGTCCCATATACTTGCTCCGCACATTCACTTCTTGTATTCAGGAATTTTTGGCAGCTATGAGCTGTGGTTTATCTTGGGTAATTACTAGAGTGGAATTATCTAAATGTCCATAAGTAGATGAAAGGGAGGGTGGAGATTTATTCACCTGATCCAGTTCTGCTTTCTGAGAGGGAGAAGAGCTTAACTCACAAGAGGTACAGTCAAAACTGGTCTCCATGTTATTGTGATGGCTAGAGCAGGATATCCAGTGCAAGCACTTCTATCCCCTGTAGGAGGAACAGCCAGCTGGCACAATTGTTTGTTTATGAGGGATGCTTCAAAACAGTTAAGAGATGACGAAAACACTTATGAAACATTCAGGGTGTTTGATTTCAATAAATTATCTCCCCACAGGTAAAATGACCTGTGCTTGTTAGTAGAGTGAATGTCATCTCAATAATTTAATTAAATTGCTATTTCCCCTCATACTTGCATTACATTGTATAGGAGGAATATGGATTGATGGTTTGCCTCACTCACTAAGGGCAGAGCATGTTCCTGGAGCACAGGTAGTTAGCCCTGAGCTGTCTCCGGGATCCTACCCAGTCAGAAAGCCCCCTCCAGCAATGCACCAAAGAGATCCCTCCCAGCAGGTTCTGCATCAGTGAATTACAAGATGAACTTTGGATGACTGAAGAGCAAAAAATGTTGGTTGTTTAATCCAGCTGCTAGAGCTGGATTGCTGCCTCTTGCCCAACCACACAACTTTCAACTCAATCCCTATTCAGCTCAGTTCCTAGGCTGGGTGCATTTAAAGGGTGTAAGTGATTTGCTCTCCATAATGCCACTGTAAGCACATTGCTGTTTACTAGGCCTTAGCTGTGTCTTCTCCAGCCTTTGAACTTTAATGACTCATGATGATATGTGTGACATGATGAGTACTTTCTATATTTAATTATGAAAAGATTTTTCTGATACTCTGGTTGCAGTTTTAGTTTTGGCAGTTGATAATCCTATAAGGGTAGTCTCAGTGCTTTTGAAAGTGAAAGAGAAAAGGAAGTACATTCGTACTGGATATACATTTCTGGAAAGTGGTAAAAAGAAAAGTTACATCCCAAAATAGGCTATCCCATCAAAACTGAGCCAGTAAGCATGCTGTAAGCAGTGCTAGCCCTCTATAGAAAGCCAAACATCTCAGATATAAGATTGCTGAAAACTCAGAGAGATGTGATTTGTCTCTTAGGCTGTAGGAGAGGCAATGAAAGACTCAGGGGACTATAAACAGCCCTGTGTGGAAGCAATTGCAAGGCTAGTGTCCTCACCACCACCTCAGACTGCAAATCTAAATCAGCTTTGGAGCATTTCAGAATATGATAGAGCTACCGCTCTCACACTTGTTTCCTCAAAGCTTATGAACAAAATGCTGTAGAGTGTGACTCATACTAACTTCACTTGTCATCTCTACCAGAATTCATGTCATGAGTTAAAACCACAGTCAGGACCTTCATCTGAAAGGTCATGCGTTTTTGTTAGAACTCTACTCTTAGGGACCTAATGTATGTTTTAAATTTGTTTATCATCAAGTCATCTGACATTTTTGGATGTTATGAAAACTATGGTCCTGCTTAATTCAATAGCGTTGCAACTTTCCATCCACTTTTCATTCAGTCACATGTGTTGTGTACTCATTCAGGCGTCTCCTCTGCAGACAACATTTAGCTACGATTGCTGAATTAATCATTTACAGCTCTCAAAGGTAGGCTTTGAAGAAAGAGTCGCTTGTGTCTCAAAGGTCAACACAAGACAAGGTTACGAATCCAAGGATAAAGCTCTGTTAACACTCCACCCAACATACCTAAGAGAGATTATTCTTCTGATAATCAGGTATTTGTAAACTTAAATTAACTTTTGTTTTACTGGGCGAGCCAATTCCTGAAACAGTAATCAGAAAATTTTGTCTGAACTTGGTAGAAAAAGTAGGGTCTAAAGAGGAGGCTGCTCTGTTGAAGGCCACCAGTCTCTAGGATGAAGCTGAAAGTCAGGAAGAACACAGCACCGATAAAACACAAATGCAAAATCAGACCCAGGCCACTTACCGGGAAGGATGATCCATACCTTTCTGTTGTCACAGACGAAAAGTCAAAAAGACTAGATCAACAAGAAAAGACACTGTTTTTACTAGATCAGTGAGGAAATTGCTTTTAATGGCCAAATAAAACTAATCACAGCCCAGTAACACAGCAGTTCTGTATCGCCGATATTAATCTTAGAGAAGTCTGATCAGTGACTGTCATTATTCAAACAAATGAGTCACAATGAATATTGCAAACACAGGAAATAGATTTCATATCTTCAAGTGCTGATTGATTAAGCTCTTTCAAACTGATGTTGCCCATTTACTGCAGTACCACCGGGCAAAATAAGAGTCCCTCTGAAACCTCCATGAAAGAGCTGGGAAAGAACAAGAGGTCTGCAGCTCTACACAAGCCTGCAGTTCCATGCAGCCTGTCTTCCTTAAACTAGAAGTCTGATCTCAGTTGGGCCAAGGATAGCCCCAAGGTTTTCAGGTTTCCCAAAGTGCCTGTTCCTCTCTCCTACAGCCATGCAGCAGTCCATATACATCTCCGGTTCAGGAAAAATGACACCAATAAAAACCAGTCCCAGTCAAACTGTGTTGTCTTGTGTCACTTCCATCTGGCAATAACAACTGGGAAATGGCACGTGTAACATTAGCCTGTAATTATAATCTGCCATTGCTGTTCAGACAGAGGAAGTTTGTGCTGTCCCTCAGGTGAATTTTGGCTAAACAAAGTGACTAAATGGAAAACCCACCCAACACCTCATGCTTTAACACCTAGGATGCACAGCCGGCTTTCAGCAACTATTCTCCCTTCACAGACATTTCCCGAAAAGTCTTGAAGGATTCAACACCATATAATATAAATCTAGTTTTCAATACAATTTTAGCATTCTACTGCTATCTTTTTTCAAGGAGTTTACGATGTCATCTGTCACATGCCACTAGAAATCAGCATTGTTTGACTATAGCAAGCTGTACACATGCAAAAAATTTTTCATCTTTCTTGGAAATGAGTAACCTGATAAGGTCTTTAGAAAACATTCAAATGTGACTTATTTTTGTCTCACACAACATCCTGTTCATACCTTGGTTTTATCTTTACACAACTAATGCACTGCTAGCTGTAGGTCTTGAAACTGTTAATTCAAGCCCATTTGAAAAAGATAGCCATTATTGATCTTTTCTTCTAAGCTTTGCAGAACTTCTAATGAACTGATTCCATTTTAGCAAAGTAGTATTTTCTTTTTCTTGAAGAAATGTCTCATCAGAAGCAGACAACTCCATTGTATGAACTACGTGTTATGGTAGAGATACACGTAGATTGAAGCCACCATTCAAACAAATGTAAACCATATATTTTCATCTGTGAATGATAAGTGACTTATTATATTGAATGTGAAGACTGATAGAGATGATAGCTGGCTACCTTCTAAGTCAAAGATGTATCCCACAAAGCATACAAAACAAAACCTATTTCTACTTGTTTAGAAGCTTTTCCATTTTTCAATAGCTTTTATGTTTTAAAATATAATTCCAACTCCTGTAAGTTTTGGTATAGGTTTTATCATTGGCAGAACAACAGAAATTTCAAGACTATTCTAAAATCAAGCAAAATGAACATCACCATCATGATACATTTAGCACCACCACTTCCTTCTTCTTTACCTTTGTGCACAGATATGCATGTAGCTGCACACACAAATGGACAAAGAGAAATAAGGTTCCTCACCCAAATCTGACAGGAAGTAATTTATGGCTCTGATGGCCCTTCTGTTTCTTTCTTCTGTTGGTTTGCTTCTCTTAGAATACATGCAGCATCAATGAAGAGGGCAGCTTGGTCAAAACTTATTTTGTTCCAAGTCAACTCCCAAGGCTTATCTCCAGAGGCCACTGTCTATCCATTGTTTCTCTCAGATGAATTTCATTATGTTTCCAGAAACCCAGTTCCAATACTCACAAAATTTGTAATTTTTATTTTAAATATTCAAGTACTTGTTCTGGAATTGCTTTCAACTGTCATTTGGGAATTCCAAAATGCAACAGTGCATGTATTTAATTTGCTGAATCATAGCTAACCACTATAGCTTGAAGGAGGAATAACCAACTCTTGGTAACCAAACCACAGTGTTAAGTGAAGTTAGCAAATAGTGCCAAATACCTTATATACCTATATAGACAGATTTATAGGTTAAATCATCATCATGCAAAACACAAGCAAACAAAAGCAAAAAAAAAGCAATGGAATTTACTATCTTCACCTCCTTAGAAATTAGTCACCTTTATTAATTACCTTGTTGCCATAGGCTCCGCTGAATGAAAAGAAATCCATACACAAATGGCCATCATCATCATGTTTCTTACAAAATCATTCTAGGACAAGATGGCACATTGCAAGGAATAGATTATACACCCATCTTTTAGGTCTTTAACTTAGCTGAGATAGATCTCACCTTTAATTGGCATTCTGCATATGAAAGAGAGGGAGAAAACCCTTGTCCGTGGTGCCCACTGAAAGGATAAGAGTCAATGTGCACAAATTGAAATACATGAAATTCTTTCTGAATGTAAGGAAACACATTTTATTGTGAAGTGGTTAAATACTGGAACAGGCTGCCAGAGAGCGATTGTGAAATCTGCATTCTTTGGCATACGCAAAAACAGACTGCACATGGTCCCGGGCAACTTATTCTATCCGACTTTGCTTGAGCAGGGAGGGTGAACTAGGTGATCTAGAAAGGTCCGTTCCACCATCAACAATTCTGTGATTCTGTAATACACTGCAAAGTTTTATTTAATAATGATTGTAATTCATTTTGAATCAGTTTTGTGTTATGAGCTCATATAGAATTATTAAGACTATGTGAGAACGAGTTTTCTGCTAGATGTATTTGTAAAATGAGAAACACTAAAATAAATGTCTCAGCAAATGTGAATAGTAGTTTGATGATAGCTAACAATTAGCGAGTAAGGCAATATGTAAAGAGGACCAAGCTTTTTCAATATCCACGTGAAGTGTTATTTTATAGTGGGCTTGAAAGTAGACTAGAAACAGTAGTTAACTCCTCCCACATTTGGAAATAAAGCTACCAAAATCAAACACAATGGTAAAGAACAGTGATACTGCTGTCAGTTTGACATAGTCTTCTTTCTTTACCTTTTTATAAAGAAGAAGAAATAAAATATATGAGACAAACTGATAAAATGACAATTTCTGATATTTTGACATCCTTATAATGTTAAGAAAGAACAAAACCTGACGAGAATGAATGCAGAACTGTTTCCCTTAATTTTGCTGACACTTTGAGTTATTCATTGTAGTCACAAGTAACCTCTTTTGGCACTGTATCACCATATCTCAAAAGTTCTTGAATGAAACCTGACAACATTCTTAACTTGCTTCTACCCAGTGTTTTCTTGTGACTGGGTTTCCCACTTTACTTCTTCTACCAAATGGAAGGCTTGAGTCATGGAAGGAATATTGGAATTGTGATTTTAGGTGTAACAGCTTTGCTAGTCACTGTAGCCAATCCAATCACTAATTTGGAGTACACTGGGCTTCAGCCTGTCCACTTTGATATTATCTCAGTCTTTAAAATACACTCTATTTCAAGTGTACTGAATAATTTAAAAAAATGATGATACCAGGGATTTTGTCTATAGATACATATGCATAGGTTAGCTTTTAGAAACTTTTTAGCTGTCCCTTGAAAACACCTACTAATGGAATCTAGTCTAATAATTGCAAGAACACTCATAGGGCAACATTCATATTTATCTGAAGCAAAGATTCCCACAGTCAAAGCAAGGGGGGATAAAATCAGCACAAAATTGATGAAGGAAAAAAAAAAAAACCCAAACAAAAAAATCACCTAACATAACCAGTAACGACAAAAGATGAAAAGAGGTAGAATCAGTTAACCACCTAAAGGAGCATAGTAAACAGCCCTGTAAAAAGTGGCATCAAAGCCTCTGTTGTTGCCCATACCACAGACTGATTATCCCAGGAACAACATGGGCCATTTGGAGCCACTGGAATTGATTAAGGGTTTTCTTAAGTTTCTTCTTGACCTGTGGTTAATAAATGGTATAAATGTTGTAATAAATAAAAATTAAACAGCAGGCAACACTGAACAGGCCTGAAGTTCTCTGTTAGCACAAGATGCTGAGCAAGGAATGGCAGTAGGGTAGCTTTATGGATATGGTCATTCCTACATAATCATGATGTAGCTTACAGCTCCTTCTCCCCAGCCTGCAGTCCTGCAATCTGTTTTTAAGAAACACAAAATCTTTATTCAAGCTTTGTTCAGCCTTCCACGACAAGGTTCATAACGGACAGTGTCCCTCTGAAAGTAGATATGGTTTCTGATTAACACTAAGTGTGATTTTTTCCGATGATTCAAGTATAATGGGTAAATCCTTTGAGGAGCACAAGCATAATCACAGTGAAAATGTCTGCTTTGTCTAGTAACCAATCAAGACTGGAAAATCTTACCAAACACAGAATAGGAAAATTTTCTGTTACAAATTATTATTCATTTATTAAATATGATTTACACAAACAGGGAGATGCTTTCTGTAGTATTAAGACTCAGTCTTATGCTTAGATATGTTTTAAAGAATAACAGACCCAGGTGTAAGGACATCAAGTGGCTGCTCTCGACTCCTTTCTCAGAGGTGGTTTTGGCCATCTGTTCTGGGCTGTTCACATTTACTAGTGATAAATTCCTCTAAGCGAAGCTGAGCAATTCTTTTTGAACATTTTGTAACGCTAATGCATCCTTCTTTGCTTTTTTTCCCCCATATTCCTGAAAAAAAAAACAACTTTGAAGGTAGATAGCACTGGTTTCGAACATGCTTACCAAAGCAAATGACAAAACTACCCACTATTTTAGTAGGAAAAACAGTTTGTGATTATTAAGTATTCTGGGCCTCATTCGAACACAGGGTACACTAGAACAGTTTCATTAGATACAAAATAGAGAGGTTTTGGAACACTGTAGCCCTAACGTAAACAGGTTAAGTTATGCTGAAGAAGTGTAAAAGGCTTGAAATGATCTTTAATCTTTGTGGGATAATCCAAATTTAGGTTTAATTTAGGAATTTTATATCTCTGTGTTTTACAGATGTGAGATTCAAGCCTATTTATCCTGGAGATTTATTATATAGAAGCACTCCTCTCCAGTTGATGGCTTATAGCACCACAGCCAAAGTGTAACAAAACCAGTATTTTGCCCAGCCATCAAAATTTACTCACATGCTGCTTAATCTTACAAGAGGATACACCATGTATTTTGCTACCCAACATTCACCTAATGGTCACATGGCTGGGAGAAATCACTGCAAAGAGGTCAAAAAAGGACAGGTCCAATTGCATGGCAGGATAGAGTTGTGCCAATAGACAAAAGCCCCAGGTGCAGAGAGTATTTGAGGCTCCTTTCTCTAATGTGATGGACAGCTGTGGTGGGTTGACCCTGGTGTTCATCCAGGGTCCCACCAAAGCTGCCCTATCACTCTCCCTCCTCAACTGGACAGGGGAGAGAAAATACAATAAAAGTATTCTAAGTAAAGGACAGGGAGATAGCTCAACAATTACCATCATGGTCAAAACAGACTCAGCCTGGGGAAGTTAGTTTAATTTATTACCAATCAAATCAGAGTAGGGCACTGAGAAATAAAAACAAATCTCAAAAAAAAACCTTCCTCCCACCCCTCCCTTCTTCCCGGGTTTAACATCACTCCTAGTTTCTCTACCTTCTCCACCTGAGTGGCACAGGGGGATGGGGAATGGGGGTTATGGGCTGTCCGTCACACATTGTATCTGCTGCTCCTTCCTCCTCAAGGGAGGACTCCTCACACTCTTCCCCTGATCCAAAGTCGGGTCCCTCCCACAGGAGACAATCCTCCATGAAATTCCAAAGTGGGTCCTTCATACAAGTTGCAGTTCTTCTCTGACCGCTCCAGCACGGGTCCCCCACAGGGTCACAAGTCTTGCCAGCAAACCTGTTCCAGCCTGGGTTCCTCTCTCTAGGGGTCCACAGGTCCTGCAGGAGCCTGCTCCAGTGTGGGCTTCCCGTAGGGACACAGCCTCCTTCAGGCACATCCGTCTACTCCAGATGGGGTCCTTCCCAGGCTGCAGGTATATCTCTGCTCCACCACTGACTTCTATGGCTACAGGGGCACAGCTGCCTCACCATGGGCTGCACCATGGGCTGCAGGGGAATCTCAGCTCTGGCACCTGGAGCACCTCCTCCCCTCCTTCTTCACTTGGTGTCTGCACAGTTGTTTCTCTCACATATTCTCACTCCTCTCTTCAGCTGCAATTGCTGCCACCCAGGTTGGGGTTTTTTTTCCCCTCCTTAAATATGTTATCCCAAAGGCACTACCACCATCGCTGATGGGCTCAGCCTTGGACAGTGGTGGGTCCATCTTGGAACCATCTGGCATTGGCTCTGTTGGACATAGGGGAAGCTTAAGGCAGCTTCTCACATAGGCCTCTCCTGTAGCTGACCTCGCTACCAAAACCTTGTGATGCAAACCCAGTACAACAACAGATGTGCCTTAGTGAGGACAGCATCAATTCTCAAACATCCCATACCCCTGCTGTAAAACACAATGGGAGTTGTTCATACAAGGAGAAGAGTACTGCAAGTTGAATCTTCCAGGAATGGGACAGGATGGCATTCTTCTTCTGGCTGAGTGCAGAAGAGGGTATTGTAACTGCTTTTGAAGTGATTGGTGCATCTAACCAGATGGAGAAGGCCACCTGCATGCCATGCACTGGGAAGTGTGTAAGTACTTGGGGAGCAGTCAATAAATAACTCCTTGGATTGACAGGGGCAGATTGTGCAGCCTTTTGGCAAATGGTGGCTTCAAACAGTAGATTTGCATCTACCCTCATACCAGGACAAGAGCAACTCCAGCTTATGCATGCATGTTTGTGTGTGTGTGCATAGATGTCGCATTTTATAAACCCCCTCATTGACTCATTCCAGAAGTGAGGCAGGGGTTTCTCCGTTGTGCAGCTTGCGCCGTGTGCCAGAAGGACAGGATGAATTGAACACAGTATTACAAGTAGCCTGCTACATTCTTGCTGTTGTAGTTAACTTTCAGTACAAAGTAGGAGGAAAACAAAGGGCTAAAGAAAGGAAAATTCAGAAAGATCTACAGTCCAGGGGAACCTGGAAGGGATTAACTTGGTCTTCCAGGCATGATTCGCTATGCTGATCTGAGAATAAGACCACATGGAGCTGTGGTAGCTGCCGACCTGCTAAGCCCCTTGGAAGTATGAATTGGCAAATATCGCATCCCTTCCTGAATGACTTGCTCCATCTGTGTTTGCTAGTGTCCACGTTGACAGCTGCCTGCCATTTTGGAAGGGAAGTCGATGCAATTTGAGAATCTGCAATAGATGTCTAGCGCATGCATACACAAAAGCCCACAGCCTTTACCTTAACAAAGCCTGTTAGCTAGCCACTTCAGTAAATGAAGAAGTCCATGCATCCCAGTATATAAACTAATTCCAAAATCATTAGGAGTGCTTGAATCAATTAACATTGTAGTGTCTGAACATACGTTTACTCACACAAGGTAGTGTCACAAACTGAAGACTTTCAGATGCATTAACTCATCATTAGTGGATTCAGATCTGGAAAGTCTATAATGTTTCTTTAAAAGAAGGGAGATACGTCAATCTATCTCACTCATGATCTACAGACAGCTGATATTCAATGGGTTAATAATTGGCTTTCATTTTAGTAACTTTATCAAACCACAGAGGATATAGATTTTTTTGAACACATAACAAGAACATTATAATCACAAGAGAAGGTAAAGAATAAAACATTGAACACGGAAAGGATAAAGAATTGAGAATTCTGCCCATTACTTCTCATCCATTTGAGTAAGACAAGAACTGCCAGTGAGGAGTACAACAACTAGTAACACTTCTATATTCATATAGATCTTCCAGAAAGATAGAAATATATTAACACTTATCATTTATAACAGGCTTCTTAATGAAATAAAAATACAAATCCTTGCCGATTTGTGATTAGCCCAGCTACCCTTTATTCAGAAATAAGGATACCATCAGAGGTTTTATATGGAGATTATTTACTTCTTAGTGGGTATTTATTATATATTTTCTTTTGTGTTACTTTAGTTTTACATGGTTACAGATTCATACATTAGGCCTGAGTTTTCTGATGGGATTGTAAAGAGGTGGAAATACCTCATAAAACAACAAAAACATTATAGTTTCTTTTTGCCTTCAGGTTCATGCACTGAAACCAACTAAACCCTCAGGGTAGAGAAATTTAGGTCACATTTGTGCAAAACAGTTCTGCGCCATAGTACTAATTACTCCTGCTTGCATAACTGATACTTTCAAGAAAGCAAAGGAGTCCATTTCTTAAAGAATATTTGTTCAAGAGATTAAACCAAAAAAACTCTTAAAAGCAAAAGCTGAACTCTAACAAGTGGATTTCCCCAAAAGGTTTCATTACAAACCAGCAAAGTTGTTCAGGAAAGACGCCTGCAGCACTACTCACTGGCCCTCTCACCCTTAACTACTCTGAAGGATGAAGCATTGACCTCGCTCTGTCCTATGTGGCTGAATGGCAACCAGTTGACTTCTCCTGGAGGAACTGAGCACCCTGGAAGCAGTAAAGAGAGAACAGATCTTGGGTGTCCACAAACAAAATGTTTGCAACTGTGCCCAGCTTTGGGCTGGGCTACAGAGGCTTAGGAAAGTTGCTCCCTCCCTCCCACTCGGGACTACAGCATGGAAGAGTGTCAGTTCCAGGCCCTGGGGAAACAAAACAACACACAAACTGTGCAAGTTCTTCTGCAACAGAAAGACCGTCTTCAAACTATGATCACTACTGAAGTGGGTGCCCCTAAAACCCACCACTGAGCAGACTTCACTGTACAGTGACTTCTGAGCTCCTTCTTCATTGCAGGGGATACAGTTTTTTGTCACAGGTGGAGAAAAGAATAAGGTGCTGGTTTGAGAGGGAGTACAGCTGAGACTCAGAGAGTCAGTGCTGAGTCATCAGAAACAGCTTTTTGTGCAGCCTCCTGTGCCAGGAGACTGAATTTGGCCCACTATAAATACTGCATGGTAGGTTAGGATAATACAGCTGCAGTAGTACAGTTCTATGTGCTGCCTTTTAATAAATGATACTGCTCCAGTTGTTTTCTAACAGTTCAGCAGGAGTTCACCAACTTTCATCTCTGTCATTAGAACATGCACCTTTATTTATTTGTTTGTTTATTTACGGGCTTGCATAATCCACCCTCCACGTTCCCCCTACTCATCAAAAATGTTCAGACAATTTGCATAGTTAATTGACAACATGTCTGCTTAGATAGTGTCTCTCATTCCTGAGCACTGCTTTGTTTAATATGTTTCCAATTCCTACGATTACCTCCCTTAGGCACAAAGCTGAGTAAATAGATTGGCCTTTCACCATACCTTGAAGGTCAACTAATTCAGGGTCTGTCGAAACACTGTGTGATGGGGATGCGAAAGCCAAGGATCCTGCACCAGTACAACTTTGCTTTCTGCCCCCAGCCATTCTTTATGTCTCCATAAAAAGCTAGCTTTCAGGAGCTAGGCATAGGGAGGTTAATCCTTATTACTAGTGACACTGGAAAAAGCTTATGACAGATGCACAGTGGGTCCCCTTTGGAAGATTGTGCATAACTGAGAGCATGGGAAGGATGTTTTGCACAGAACTGCCAGGAGGCTTAGAAACTGTATTAGAAAAAGGCTGTGTTTTTTTTCACTACGTAGCTCATTTAATGAACCTCTGTGCCTCAGGGTAAGGGAATGTACAGTATTGGAGCAGATAATCTATGTGACTTAACAAATTAACCTCTGAAAAGAACCTCAATAGTTATGCAAAGCTGTATCTTGCTTTCTTTTGAATAACTAAGCTCCACATCCCGAATAAAAACAAGTTCTTACCCTAAGATAGTGTCTCGTGCTCTGCTATTACACTTGGAAGCAAAAATAGTAATAGGAAGAATGAAAATAATGTTTCCAGCTTAGTGGGACACCGTTTGTATAAGCAGCATAAGTAATTGGGAAGGGTATATCTTCAACCATCCTGCTTCCAGAAGGAAAGTTTTAGCAGAACAAATTCCTCTTTTAGCATAGATCGGTGTTATTGATAGGGAGGGGATAAAACTATACAGTACCTGGATAGCATAGAACCGTAATTGGCAAGAGCCACTAAGTTTCAGGTTTGCACTGTGATCTAACAAAAGCACTCACAAAGGTTTTTCACTGTCCCACTGGGGTTGGACTGATGTCCTGAAGATCAGATGAGGCTGCATAATTCCCTAGTGCCTGCCTGGGCTGATAGTGGGCACTGATTCTTTCTTCAGCAGCAGCTTGCAAGGCGTCTGTTACAAACTCGTTCAAGTCTTCTTGTCCCTGGACCATTCCTCTCTGCTCCAAAAAGGGTCCTCTGTTTCACTCCCTGCACATTCCTGCATGGCAGAGAACAACGCAGGACCCTCCCTGCATTAAAGGCACTGTGATCATGTCATAACCTCTCTAACAAAACCACAATAAATACAGTTTGTCTTTGCTCTAAGTGAATTCCTGCCTTCCAAAAAGCCAAAGTAGTTTAAAAGTCAACATAAGGTGCCCAAAATTACGTAAACAACCAGGCCTCAGGATTTCTAACAAAAGTGAATGCAAAATGAACTGGAGCTTGTTCATTACACACGAAGGCTCACAGGGAAGCCGTTACATTCTTTGTTTACCAGATGTTACGACTTCATTAAGACCTCTTTACACCCTAGGTAAGTGGTTTCATGGAGGTAGTTTTCTGAGTAGTAAGAAAAGTCTCACTATAGCTTTTGGCTCAGGGCAGCCAAGCCAAAAATAGTCAAGAAAGGAAAACAATGCTGAGGTCTGAGTGAAAGCTCAGTGTAAAATACAGAGCTGTTCTCACCCAGACTCCTTCTGAACTACTCAGAGTTTCCAAAGATAAAATTTTGTGCTTAGTGAAGAGCTCTCATTTTAGTGCAACTGAGTTTAAGGTATTTTATTTATTTCCAGAGACATGAGAGTCTTCGGAAATTTCTTTTGGTTTGATACACCAAAAAAGTTGACCTTGTAATGGGTTTGTTTACCCTTTGAAAGTGTTTCTGTGATAAATTCCTGATGAGGACACAGAATAAAATGGCCATTTTGTACCGAGCTAAATCAAGTAATACAAGAGAAGGAAACAAAGACAAACCAATTATACTCTGCATCTTTCTGAACATGTTGGATGAGAGATCCTGCACTTGGTTGCTGAAAAACATCAGCTTCAGACCATACAGAGCACAGTGCTTATATTAGGAATCAAAACCTCCCCAAATGCAGCGTATTTTAGATCTGTGCTTCAGGGTACTATCTTATCCTCATTAATTCCAAAGCTAAGGATCAGGCTGAATAGCAGGAGGTCTAAACCATATAATAAAAATACGAAATGACTTACAGTGAGGCTGGAAAGAGACATAGGTTTTGGTAATCAGCCACTTAGCTTCCAGTTTTAGGCATATACTTGTCTTTAGCATGTGAGTAACCCCATAGAATCTAAGTCTTTGAAGGGCAGGTTATTAAAAGTCACATAGCAGTAGTAAATAACAGCTGTGGGGGAGCTGAGGAGTGGGAGAGGAGTTGGACTTTAATCTTGTCACTCCTTCAAGAATGATTGTTCCCTGTCCTGACCTTGAACTAGTGTGATTTTCTGAAGGGAGAAATTCCAAGTTTGTGGATAAAAAGGAAACATTTATCTGGCAGATTATTTTGTTAATAGCAGCTGTCTGAAACTGCTGGGATACTTGGAATGTCGCAGTAAGTCCCAAGAGAGAAGGCTTAAAGGGCAGAGGACAGGTGAGGCTGTTAGATGTGTATACCAGTGTCATTTCTGATGTATCTGTCTTCTTCAGGCATTTGCATATTTGCTCTCTGTGATCTCTAATTAGACCTGGAACCAGAACTCCAAATGCAAACACGTCTCTGCTGAGGGATGGAGACTGTATTTGGCCAGAAGAAAATGTTGCCTCTCAATTTCACCTCTAGTATAAACATACAGATGCAAGTGCAATTACAATGCAGAACAAATCTCATTGGAGGCAGAATTTCTTAATTTGTACTGCAGCCTAAACAATCACCAAGAGAACAGACTAAGGTCTTTTCAGCTTAGCTGGAATCAACTTAGAGGGCAAGCAATGAATCTAATTGTTATGCTAGTTTCCACGTCAGCAAAATAACAGATGTACAGTATAACAGAGGAGGGAAAACTTGTTTTTTGTTTGCTGAGCAGGTGCTACATTAACTATCACATGGAAGTTTCTCAAGTGCATTTGGAGCCAGCTGGAAGGGAGCCAAGAGCACAGCTTCCATTTCATCTTGTGGACATCCAGCTGTGCAGCTGCATAAGCCCCCAGAAGCAGCTGAGGCAGCGAAGACAATGACACCTTGTCACTTCTCTTTCAACCATTTCTAACATCCCACCACAAATATAAAATAAATAAAACACCCAGGAACTGCCCTCCCCCAGCTATGTATACCATGACCCAGCTGCCAGATCTTGCCTATCAGAGCATGCTAGGCAGAGCAGGGGGACAGCAAGTTACCCTTAGCCTCCAGCAATTACTGTGCTCAGCACATCAAGGGATGTAAATAAGTCTGCACATGTGCTAAAAAGACTTTTGGGAAGGATCAGTGGGGCTGTAGAGGCAACACAATGATAAGCTCTGTTGTAAAGAAGTGATTAGACATGCCAAGCAACTGCAGTCCTGCTGGAAATCAGAGTCTGTTTAATAGCCGCGTGTAGAAACTTAGCCTGCAATTAGGCTGAAGCTGTCATCAACAGGCTGAGAGAGGCTTAGCACTGTTACAGGAGCTGAGGTGGCTGTCAAGTGCGGCCTGTCTTCTCTGAGCAATTCTTCCACAGCCAAAAGACTTGGAAACTCATGCTTCGTACAAAGCTCCTCACTTAAACAGTGCTTAAGCTGTGGACAAGGGGGAAGTCCCAAGGATGGGATGGTACTGTAGCACAGATTCCCAGTGTTCAAATCAAATAAGACTGCAAAACAACCTAGAACCAGAGTGCTGGCCTCAGAAATGTAAAGGGTTACAAGGTGGTTCTTAAGCTGCAGAGGAATGGAAAGCTAATAGGTGAACAAAACAGCAGTATTCACAAGCAAGCTTCTTGGGGGAGTTAACTTATTTGCAACAGCTGAAAAAAAAAGTCTAGGGGAGTGTTTTTAAACAAATGTAAAACTAAGTAAACTCAAACATCTGTTTTGATGTAATAAGCATTCAGAGACTTGTTGGAAGGAGGACAACCTGTGTGACACTGATAATAAGGATAACGCAGTACACAAATTATAAAGTACTGACAGGTGGTGCAGAGTGCTATATTTTAAGGGATGAAAGTAAATAAAATCAATTTATTGGCAAGTATAAGGAATTCCTATACACCTATATGTTAAAGTTCTACATTGACATTTATATATTAGAGTTGTGTCCATGACTGAGCAGGATGTGAGATAATAAAGGTAGAATCCAGACGTTATGACAAGGTGTGATGCAGAAATAAAATTTTTAGACTCTGTAACTAACTGCTTATTGAAGCTGCTAATCCGTGAAGCCACAAGAGAAGAAAATATACTTCTTATTTTAGTAGTGAATGGTGTCCAGGCTCTGTTTTACTCTGCTTGGCTGTGTTCAGTATGCTCAGATTCAGCATTCTTGCTAGAACAACAACAAAAAAAAACAACCCCAAGTTCCAGCCCTGTAACTGTAGTAGCGTACTTCAGAAAAAAAGGAATCACTAAAGATTACGAAAGCTTGTTAAATTAAAATGAGCAGCTAAAAGGATAAAAATGTTTACAGTTGCCATGGAGAAAATTTATAAAATAAAAATGAGATGTTCAGAAGAAATGTATACCACATTCAAAAGACTGTAAAAACCTTAAGATAAGTTAGCATAATTAAAAGGAAGAGTACAATAAACTATTGAAAGCATCATGACATATTTCAAAAATAGAAGTTTGTGAAAGAAATAGAAAACTAAGAAGAATAAAAAGGCTGGCAAATGGCAAATGTAGAATACAGTGTCAAAAGAGATTCTGAGAAACAGCTTGCTAGTCACATAGAAGATGTATTTTTTTGAAAAACATGAACCAGGTAGCAAGTGAGTCTTCAGAGCTCAAAGGTGACTGAAGTACAAGGGCACTCTAAGAAGCCGTATAATAAAAGATAAATGATTGATTTGCATCAGTACTTCCTACAGAGATGTTTGCAAGGTTTCTGCTAGAGGGAAGTTTGAGAAAAGTGTTTAAAATTAAAATATCAACAGCTTTAGGAAAAACAAAAAAATCACCAATAACATTGTCCCAGCTGCCCTAAAGCAATTTCAGCTATTAACCATGCATAGCTTTGTCACTCAACCTGGCCCTCAAGCTTGGCAGGTTTTGTTTTAAGAGTTTTGTTTTAAGACTTTGTGGGATGCTTTAGAGAAAAAAACCTGACAAATGAAACTGATTTCTGTACCCGCTAAATTGGCTAATTATGGTAAGAACAGCATTTGCAGATAATTAAATAACACAGTAAGAGCAGTCGATCCAGCCTTTGTAAGAGGAAGTCATACTGGACAACAATAGATGCCATTACAAGTGCAGTTATCAGGGCACAGCGGGGGTCGGGGTCGGGGGCTCCCAGGGGCCAGGAGCAGTGGGGCTCCCCAGGGCAGGGCCCAGCAGCCCAGGCCTGTCCCACCCCAGCCAGGGGCACCAGGCAGCCCCAGCCCCACACATTGGGCACCTCCCTGGGGATGGGGACAGGCCAAGGCCATGCTGGGACACGGGCTTGTGGGTGGATCAGGCTTGGCAGGGTCCTTGTCTGGGACAGGCAGGGCTGTGGGGAGTTGAGGACTTGGGCAGCAGGTTTGGACAAGCAAAACCCCTCTATTTTTGTATGTTACAAGTTTACATAATAGAACCTATTGACACAGAGTGTATAGGTGTCAGTAGTCTAAGACAAACACTGTATGCAATTAAACAAATTCATGGAAAAGTGGTTTATTAAACTTGACGATACAATGCTATTTACTGCTCACGGAGCCCAAAGCACAGATTGGAGGAAGACAGGAGAATGTAATGAAGTATGGTGTGCAATAAATAATATACATATGTTCAATTGTATACTGCTAGACTTTTTCTCTGAGACTGCATTGAAGGCAACTGTGAGTGTATGGAACCAGATGGAACTTTAGCATGATTTGCAATAATGTTAATATTATTTTTCATAAATAGATACAGTGCTATAGATAGTGATTCTATCCATTCGTTACTGCTGAAATGAGTTTCTTTCTTCCTCAGACCCTAATGTATTTCATCTCACATAAAGAGGTTTCAACCCTGTGCTGCAGGCATTCCCAACACATTTTTTAGTTAAACTACTCCTAGTATTACTTTGCATACCTGGAATTTAATAAATGCTTAGCAGTGAAAGGGAAAAAGCAATTGTCCTTACTGTGAAATTATACTTTCCTGAATCCAATAAGGTGAGAGGTGTCAATTTGTAGCTCCTAAGGTTGTAGCTTGAAAACCATTTCCATTTTTTTTAAACAGATTAATTCTTGCTGGGTTCCTTGACCCAGATCATGGCCCAGCCACGTGGTTATTAGCATTGCTATAACTATGTTTGCAGAAATGCATGGCCAGGTTTAGAAGAAGGGGAAGACATCATTTAAGCTTATATTGGTTGAAGAAGCTTTGAAAATATAAGCAGAGTGATTCTTTTTCTACACCAAGCGGTAGGGAACCCGCACCTTCCTAATCATGTCATCATACAAAGATTTTAAACAGGTAGACATAAAACACAAGGCTTCCTGCTGAAAGAATGAAGAGGGAAACAGCTGCTTGTTGGAAGGCAGAGTGTCGTCTTCCTGCAAGATACAATGCTACGAGATAACACACAACATCACATGCATTCTCCAAAGAGTGTAGCCCAATGAAGTCAGACAAGTACTGGCTCATATGGTGAGACATTTTACTGCCCCAGCTAGCCATAACCTATGCTTCTCTTAATGCGTTTTAGTTGACACCACACTGGACATTTTGCTACTCAAATTATTCAAATGAGCATGTTTTAATCCAGTGCTTAAAAAGTTTGAACAAACAACAGTGAAAAACTGCTAGCTAACAGAAAAAGATAGTTTGTCTACACAATGTTAATTAAGCATTCCTAAAGATCCAGTTCCAGCTTTCATTGTGCCATGCTGACATTTAATGCTTTGGAATACACTGAGGAAAATTCTCCTATTTCAAAACCCCTGCTGAAGGAGGGAGGGAAATTACCTTATTATCAGCTTCGCTTACAATCTGCCAAGTAGAGCTATAAAATAATAAATATAATGTAAAAAGATGCAAGCATTAGACCTTTGGACTCATATATACACATCAATAAAATAACTGCAAAACAAAGCAGGTGGGCAGCTTAACTTTCAGTTCTGGAACCTCTAAAATACAGTAATAGCCTCCCCTTGACACACAGACTTACCAATCTGCTAGACATCCATCACTGAGCAATGTACAACTGGTGCCTGTGTGGCAGATTGGACTTTGTCTGTCAGTTGGAGCTTCTGAAGGCATGCTCAGTCTGTATCACAGCACTCTGCAAGGACTATTTTAGAAATGCACGGCAGGACCATAGACAGGCTTTCTGCTGCAGCCAGCAGTAATAGCCTTTCAACATCAGTGTATGAAAGTGCCTTCATTTACAGCGCACACTCTAAGTGGGGCTATCAAAGCTGCAATAACTTCTGTCATCATCTTGGCTCTGTTTTGTGTTCTTCCTCACAGCCTTAAAGCAGGTCCACGTACTGTTCTGTACCTTATCAATGAAGAATGCATGCTTACATTCCTCACACTGAGGTAGCCAGTAGGGCTTACCTTGACATCTGTTTCTACACCAGTCAAAAACCTAATTTTGCCCATTTCTCTTCACAGCACAGACTAGGGTTGTGTCTCTTGATGCAAAAGCAGCTGACAAACAAGCCTCCAGCTTTGCATATTCATCTCACAGAAAGTTGCACCCACTAAGCCCTTCTCCCAGTTCAGACCCTGGGATGGGATGTGTCTGAGACCAAGCCTTAAGATGAATCCTTCAATTCACAAGACACAATGTTCACTGAACTCTCACTACCCGAGAAGATGAGGAATCTAGAACAATGGAAAAGAGGATGAGCCACTGCTTTTTGCCAGCCTGACTTTTATGCCATGATACCTAAGCAGTAGACAACTGACCCAGTAAGGGGTTTGAGTGTGCCTCAGTACATTGGCCAACTTACAGTCACTGGAAAGACAAACAGGTGTCCCACGGACTGCCTGAGAGGGACTGAAAGCCCTTGTTTTGAAGATATTAACTCTACATCTGGTCACTGCAGATCACCCCACTGAGGTAGAAGGCAGGCTAGCTCCTCAGGCACTGGAAGTCTAACTCACTTCAGTGTAAACACACTCCTCAGAAAAATACCAGTTTTATTTATGCTCTAAACAGTGGCTGAAGTAATTCCTAAAAACTTAACCCTATGCCTATTGCCATAATGGGACCCCCTTACTCATTCATGTACTCCAGCATCCTCTCCACAAAGGCAATGAAAGGTCAACGTTTAGATTCATTGTGGTACAGGCTGTCATGCATTAAAATCCATACCCAACTTTCAGTCTGCGATGGTGAAGAGCTGTGCACCCCAGTCACCCGAGGAAACTACAAGCACAATGCAGAAGCTTACTGAATATTTGGACTGACGAAATCTGGAGGATACATTTACCCGCCTTTCAAAAGCATCAGGGGATAACATGATCAAAGGAAAAATGCTCCTTAAGCTGTTTATCTTTGCAAAGAATGACCTGATGATGTTTAATGGGATGATTAGGCATAGCTATGGTTTAACACACTCAAAAGATTATTCCCATGATTAACTGGTTGTCAGAAAGCAAGCATCTAATGACAATGGCAAAAGAATTTCGTCCATGCCTTCTGAAAGATGATTTTCACTCCTGGTCTTGATATGCAGCTCTTTAATTGTGTCATCTCTTAGTGGTGTCTCAGAAGTAGAGTTTCGAGTTACTTTAAAATTAGATTTTTAAAAATGGCATTGAAAGGGGTGTCTTCTCAGGTAGGCTAACAGAATCAGCAGTCAAAATATTTGAATCTTGATAACAGAGGTGCTATTTTTTCTCACATCCATTTACATACGTACTTTTTGGGACAGGAGAGAGAAGGGAAGAATGCAGAGGGCCAAAATATACTTCTACTGAAGTTAAATACGCGTGTGTTGAGCTGTCAGATTTTAGACCATGGGTTCAATGCTTGAATCCAGACTACTGAAATGACGAGCTGCCACAATTTAGCTTATTAAAGGTCAGAGGATCCAAAGGACCAACTGACATGTGTTGGGTATTAAACGAAAAAGCGTGCTGTGGTACATAACACATGACCAAACCTTCAAACACATGTACAGCTAGAGACTGAAATGAAGTCACTATTACAGCACAAGGTACAAGTTTTGCAGGAACATGTAAAATCTGATTAACCAGTCACTATACTTCTAAAACTTTCTCCTGCTTTTTCTCTCTTCCATCTGAAATATTGAAGTATCTTTGATCAAGAAGAAGAACACTGAAGGGATCAGCTTCCATCTCAGACCAAACCTGAAGACTTTGTCATCATTTATAATTGACGTAACATAAATGACCAGGCTCATTGTACAGGGGAAATCTAGATGTGTAGCTCTAATGGAACCACTTTCTTAGGTTTCAGGAAACAGAGAACTTTAGAGGGGCATCTCCATGGTTCCTTTAATAGTTCTCAAGTATTACTTAGCTGGGGATATTGAATTCTCTGAAATATTGAAGGGAAAGCAGGGGAATTATTCTCACCCCAGCAAAACATCTCCTCTGTCTCTGTGTGCAGGTTTTCCCACAAGACAAGGAAAACCAGACCAAAATTAGCTTATGTTTTCCTGTTTGCACGGGGGAACTCAAATAAATGAGCTCGTAATGAGTAATCTGCCAGCAAACACTGCAAACATATTATTTACACAGAACCACACAGTAGAATACCTGCATAATCAAAAGTACACCTGCAGCTTTAATTATATGAAAATCATGTCAACAAAGAGCAACAGAAGCACCGTGTTTCCACCTATTTATTTTAAACCTCATGTTTCATTTCAGTCTTACAGACGCTTTCAGATCCAGAAGTTAATTCTAAGGTTGGCTCTAGAGGCTGGACTGATTCTAGGTTCTAGGCTGACTGAGGAAGACAAAAAATATTATTTTTTCCCAGCTGATGGCCTCCCATACTAGAAGACAAATGTCTACAAAAGTTTTCCTGACTTTTGATCTATCTGTGGTTTTTGGCTGACCCTTTTTTTTAGGTGTTTTTCCCAAATATTTTGTTGTGTCAAAAGTGATACTGTTGTCTCAAAGGCTAAAGATGTTTCAAAAGTCACTTTGCTGTACAAGAAAGCTAAAAGAACAGGGTCAGACTGACTTTCTCTCAGTACTATTAAAACTGACAACAGTTTTATCATTAAAACTGTATTTTCTCTTTGGTTTTAGCTTCCAGTTTCCATAGCCCTAATCCACTTTCTGTAACATTTCAGTGTTTATATATAGCTTAAAGGAGCTTATACAACTGTTTCCCTAGAAAACAAATCTTCCATAGTAATTAAGTTCTAATAACATGCTACAGACAAATTAGTAGCTTTGGCACTCAGAGGGAGGTATAATACAGCTATTGCATTTATTCATGTAGCACATTTATCAGTCACAAAAGGTAAAGAATTTTCTATCTCGCAGTGTGTCCAGGTGGCCAAGCAGGCCAGCGGCATCCTGGCCTGCATCAGCAATAGTGTGGCTAGCAGGACTAGGGAAGTGACTGTGCCCCTGTACTCGGCATTGGTGAGGCTGCACCTTGAATGCTGTGTTCAGTTTTGGGCCCCTCACCACAGAAGGACATTGAGGTGCTGGAGCAGGTCCAGAGAAGGGCAACGAAGCTGGTGAAGGGTCTGGAGCACAGGTTCTTACGAGAAGCATCTGAGGAAGCTGGGGTTGTTTAGTCTAGAGAAGAGGAGGCTGAGAGGAGACCTTATCAGTCTCTACAACTACCTGAAAGGAGATTGTAGTGAGGTGGGTGCTAGCCTCTTCTCTAAAGTAGCAAGTGATAGGACAAGAGGAAATGGCCCCAAGTTGCACCAGAGGAGGTTTAGGCTAGATATTAGGAAAAATTTCCTCAGTGAAAGAGTGATCAGGCATTGGAACAGGCTGCCCAGGGAAGTGGTGGAGTCACCATCCCTGGAGGTGTTCAAGAAACATGTAAATGTGGTGCTTAGGGACATGGTTTAGTGAGTTAGGTGGTGTGGGTTGATGGTTGGACTTGATGATCCTTGAGGTCTTTTCCAACCTTAATGATTCTGTGATTCTATGATTCATCTTCTTATGCAGCCAACATTGTTAGGTACGTTTGCTGAGGAAACAATTTTTTCCTGCAAAAGTTTGTAAGATTTCAAAAAATAAATTATAAATTGGAACCAAAAGGTCTAAACAAACTTCAAAAATGTGTATTTTCTAAAAATACTGAAACAAAGACTTGTTACAAATTGATTTACTACGTTTAACTGACTTTAATCAAAAGTCTTCATGAACTGAGAAAATTAAAACCATGGCTTTCACTAGTGCCAACTTTCTGCCAATTTCATACCTTTTCAAGGAGAAAAATAGTTTGAGAAAAAAAACCTAAACAGATGCCCAGAAAAATATGTCAATGTGTCTCAGCTTGGAAAGATCTGCAGGGACAAGCCATCTCATTTGTACTTGCCTTTAGTGGCCTCCAACCAGCAACAGCCCAGGGCTTGAGTGAATGCAGTCCGAGAGCCTGTACCCAAATCACTCTTCACAGCATCCTCACTGGCTGTAAAGAGCTGACAGTGGCTTGGAGCTGCAGCAACTGTGTGGATGGAGAGTATGGGGAGACTGGTGAGCTGCACACTGACCTGCTGTATGGGAACACACTTGCACGTTGAGCTGTGCTCCTGAAAGAAATAAAGCAACGCTCCAGACTTTTTAGTTCCCTGTTAAGTCTACATTTTCCTTGCCTGGAATCCTGACTTGAGTTGCCCCTAGCTGCCCCTGGTCAATCTTGTAATGTTTCAGTTTTCTCTACTAATAGTCAGTTTTGCAAGATACAATATGAAGATGATTTGAAGTGACCATTGACAGTCTGAAAACTCATATTAAGGATGATTTTGAAATTTTCTGAAATAGAAATGAAAATATTTTTACAACGTTTTCCCTAGATTCGTATAAATACTGATGTTTTCAGGCTCACGTCATAAAGTCCTGTCCTTCACTTTTTTTCTCTGCAAGGATGGTACTTGAAAGCCAAAGAACAAATGACCGAAGGCATATGCCTACCAAGACAAAAGCAGATCACTGATAAAATTTTCTCATTACTCATGTCTAATGAAAATTTCTTGAGGGTTGGAGAATTTTTCTTTCTCTTTTTTTTGTTTTTTTTTTCTCTTTCTCTCTCCCTCTTTCTTTTTTTCTTTCTTTTTCTCTTTCTCTCTCTCTTTCTCCTTCTCTCTTTCCTTCTTTCTCTATTTTTCTCTCTTTCTTTTCCTTCCTTCCTTCTTTCCTTCCTTCCTCTCTCTCTTTCTCTCCTTCTTTCCACTGCTCCTTCCCTCAATCCAAAGGAGCCAGCAAAATTTTGGAGATTTCCTTTCTTCATCTTCTTTAATCTTGTGGAAACCCCTTCTCTGGAGTCAGTGCACTCACTCACTGTGACTGACAGAGGACATAGGTCAGTATCAGGATGGGAAGAATGGGCTATTATTACCTTACTTACACACTTCTGGACATGATGCCAGGGTCAGGCCTAGATTTCATGTAAGTTCACATAGGTGCAAGCTCGTGGTCCCAGAGCTGTGGCTCTTGGTACCAGTTCATGCTTCCATAAGGCAGCTCTCAAAATGGACATAGTGCTCGCTTTACCTTTCCCATGGCTCTGTCCTCCTGGACAGACTGACTAACTGGCCATAGAGGTTTTCAAGATCACTTTTATTGGGAAGGGATTAGAATGGGAGTTTGGGCAGCTGGAGGAATTTTTAATGTCCTAATACCAATCACTTTGTTAAGGTGGGAGAGTCAGTACTTGATATTGTCTATGCTGGTCTTTTAGTTTATGTGAGACTTTTGCTTTACATGACACTTAGGTTCAAAAGCTGTCAACAAAGAAAGAAAGTCTTCTGCCCTTCTAAAATTATCTGACACTTTTTTCTATGTCCTCTTCCTCAGATGCAACCCTGGTGTCCTTATTTGGACAAAATTTCTTCTATTGTTGTCAGCAAGGGAGTAAGAGACCAGGATCAAGCCTTGCGCTAAGACAGTGGTTTCCCCAGCGAATGGCAATTTTTGCTTGTCTAAGGCTATTCTTTTTAAACTAGAGCTTCTGACAGACTTGCGGTGGCATTTTAAAGTTGGATGTCTGAGTTCACTCCCCGAGCTGCCCACCCCACCCCTGTGGGGGACGTTGCTGGCCTCAGGACAGCATCATCTAAGCTGCTCTTAGCTCCTGTTTTTCGGATGGTCATGGAAGGTAAACCAGCTCTGAGTTCAGTTTATCTTATTGTGTTACACAAGTCGCTGTGGCAATTCAAACACTTCTGTACAGGAGATCCTTAACCCATGGGCAACACCATCCAGAAGGTAGGCAGGGCAGACAGCTAGAGGCTGTCTTCAGACATCTGGTTTTAATTTACTGCAGTGAGTTGGGCAGAGTTCTTATTTCCATGTACTTGCATTTGGGAGTAGATTGGATTTCCAAAAACACTAAGTGGTTCAGGAACAACTACTGTAAAAAATTAATCAGACTAGTGTGCCTAAGTCACTTTGGGACAGCTAAGAATGTCACTGATCACAGTTAGAGCACTCTTAATATCCTCCTGCATTTGCCTTCTAGCATAAAGATTCTCTGTTTTATTTATGCTTCATTTATTATGAAAAAACACCCAATATTTCATGTTGGCAAGATAGTAAGTGCTTGTATTTAGTAGAAGCAGCATGATGAAATCACTATTAGGACAACATTTTCATCTCTTCTAGAGGGGAAAAGCAGGACATCCCAAATAAGTGGCACACATTTATTCAGACTTTTCCTCACGATTAAAACTGCCAGCTGACTTTCACACAGAAGCAAACTCAGCCTTCATATAACCTCAGTAAAATCAGTGATAGTATTATCAGGGTTTGATTTGGCTCTGTATATCTTAATGCAAACATATTTACAGAATATGCACACACTGCATAACCACAGACCTATGCTTTTGGTCTGTGACAAATAAGGTTAGCATACTGGAAAAAAAAAATACAGCAAAGAAGCTGCATAAAAACACATCCTGTATTGACTGAAAGTTCTGAAATCCATTACACTGTCAGCTAGAAAAAATGGAAAGCAACTGATTGAAAGAGGTCACCTAATGAACAGTTTTCTCCCACCTCTGAAAAAGGAGTGCCTAGAGAAAGACAAACAAATGGTCAAAACACAGACACCAGCAAAGCAGTAAGGAATAACTTTATTTTCCACTAGTGCGCACTAGTTCTAAGCTCAAAGTCTTGCTGCACTCCACAGCGATGCAGAACTCCTCAAAATGCCCCAGCAACTGCCTTTTAATCTTCGGGCAGAGCAGAGAGGAAAAGATACACTGTATGTGGACCTGAGCATTAATGCTTGAATCCTTCCCTCTGTCTTTCCACTGCTTGCCTTGTTTCAAGTGTGTGGTCCATGACACAAATTCACTTCATTGTTAGATCAAAGAAGGCATTTTAGCTTACACCCCACAGGCATGTAGTTCACAGACAAATTATTCCCAGTTTCCACTTCTATACTTCAAATGTGGTAAGAATACAGCATGAAAGCTAAAAATAGTTCAGTGTGTATGCTGTATAAATGCAAATAATGAGGGCTCCCTTCATTTAGTGCTCTCCAAGTCTCAACTTTTTAACAACAGAGATAAATGGTTTGGTCTTCTCATGAAGTTTATCAGCCTTGATGAGACTGAAGAGAAATTCATTCTCATTAAACGTCTGTAAGGGATCCTTGGTAAAGTGAATCCAGTGGCGTTCAACTCATTTCCTACTGAACTGTAGCTGACCTCTTTCTACCCCTTTGCGATGTGCAAAATTGGCAAACTTCAAAAAAAACCCAGTTCCCCTAAGTCAAAACAGAGATTCATCAAACAACAGCTTGATCTACAAGAGGGATTTTAGTGTCAGGTCCTCTAAGGCTCTCACGGGGATGATGAGCATGTAGAGTGGAATTCCTCACCTTGCACAACAAGCGGGAGAAAGGTCCTCCTATTCAAACACAAGTCTTTTAATTCAGTTGTCACTGTGACCTTTGGAGGAGACATCTGAAAGCTGCATTGATCTTAAAAGGGGACATAACCCTTGTGATTCCCAAACTCTGCAGAATAACTTAAACATTTTGAGTGACATTAATGTAACCTAAGGGAAGCATTGCCATCTGCACCTGAGTCACCTTTGGCTGCCACAGTCAGTGGAGGGCACATAGTATTTCTAGTTTCATATTTGTCTCATGTTATCGCAGAGGTGTGAACTCAATCATGTGGATCATGATCTAAAAGTGACTTTTCTTCTTCACACAGCTATAAAAGCAGTAAAGGGTGATGACTTAGAATGTAGACGTCTACCTGTAAATGTCCAGACTTAATTTTTTCAACCCAAAACTGTGACTGGATTTCATTCTGATTAAGAAGACCAGCAGTAGACTTCATATCTATGCTCTTTATCACCAAATGAATGAATGGAAAGTACCAGTAATGAATGGAAACATGCCAGCTCTTAGGTGAAAAGATCACCTCAGGGGGTAAGGGGATTTTGCAATTGCATGTCCAAAGCCTGTCCACAAGTGCTGTGTGGTGTTTGGTTTACATTACCACGCCTACCAATGCCACCATTTCCTATAGACAAATGACAGTGTAATAAACATCATTCCTAGAGACGTGGTCGCTTTCAGTCTTTGTCAATCTGTTAGGGATTTATTATGCACTGTTTTGTTGCATCATTTTTCAGATTACTCCCAGGCAAGGCTATAGCCTGGAGGGCTGGATAGATAGCTACTCAAAAACCTACATATATTTCCTTCTTCTTTTGTATCTTCCATGTAATTTATTCAAGGAAATGTTGACCACAAAACAGACAGGGTGTACTCAGTCCCTTCATGGTTTCGAGAGTTTTGCTTTATATTGCATATGACATAGTTTGCATCCAACTCTCAGAACAAAGTATAATCCCTCAGAATTTATTCTTGTGAACAGATCTTAAAAACTGAATTTGGACCACCAAAGTCAACAGAAATATTGCAGGAATAGGACTATAAAATCACTGCAAAGACAGTAAGCAAGTTCCCCCATTGTACACCAGCTTATTTGTTGTGCCTTGCCAATCAGTCAAGAGGGATTTATGTGTTGCTGATGAAGAGCAGCCTTAGCTAGTAAATCTGGCATAATATGAATAAGCATCTGTTTATAGCTAGAAAGAAAAGACAAAATGTTTCCTAATAGCAACCCCTTTAAAAACATTCCCATTTCATTTTAACCAGACAGAACCATAAATTTATTCTTTATACCTAAAACTCTACTTCTAGACAATAGTTGTCCTAATGGCTTCCACTAGTTGGTACAACTTAAGTGCTACACTTGTGTGATTTGTTGAACATTTACTAAAATATTGCTTTATACTTGTAGGACCACAAAGCAATCTGTCTCTCAAGCCTCACCTGCAGCAAGATAGATGAAATTACAAAGTTACTCCTATGCTTTCACTTCTGCTTGTGTTTACCTTCCACAAAATCATCACATGAAAGAAAATGTACTACAAAAGTCCACACACAAATTAATTGACAGGAATATCTGCAAGTCCTTCCCCTGATAGCAACATAATACTTTTCACATAGTTGTCCTTGCACAGTGCACCTTTATCCATACTTTACAGATGAGAAAGCAAAGCACAGTGAAGTGAAGCAAAATGATCTGCCCAAGGTCAAACAAGAAATGTGTGACAAAGCCAGGAACCGACCTGCTGGTTCCTGAGTCCCAAGCTAGTACCTATCTCCAAGTCTAGCTCTGGTTTCTTACAGTGCTGCCAGTACAATATTTAAGTCTTGATCCTTTAATCCTTAGTGGGTGAAAAGCAATGCATACCATTATTTCTATTTTTAAAATGAAAGACCAGAAGAGGAAACCCCATGCAGAAAGTAAATATTTCAAAGGTCTTATCATCACACCTCTCCATCACTGAAGAAATGAGGCTGGGACTCAGCATGATCTGTATTCCTGACAATGAAGGGAAAAAAACACCTCAAGAAGGACAGTAGTTTGGAGTCCGGTGATATCTATTCCTGATGCACATCTATCTTGCTCGTGTCACTCAGATCACTGGCAAATACAAACAGTGATCATCTGCTAACAGTTAGCTCTGTCTAGACAATTGTGTGCTCTTCATTAGATAATTGTTCACACCTCTCCCCATACACTGCAAGATGGCAAGAGAAATAGAGGCAAAATGTGTATCTGTGCAGCACAACTGACTCAGTAAACGAACTGCTGGCTTTTTACACTGCACCGTTAACTCAGAAGTTGGGTAGCCTCCATCAGGACCTCTGAAAGTCATCCCTTCAAAGCCTTACACAAGTGTCTGCATCACTCACTTCATGTACGTGGAATTTACCGGGCTTTGACAGCTTAGGAGCCCTTCCTGGTGCAGGACTTGTTTGTTTTTGGGGGTAAAGAGGAACAAAGTTGTGAAGACACTGTAGGACTGAATAGCACAAGCAAAGTGTGACATGAAAGTGTCCTCATAGTTTTGTAATTATCAAAATGCTGGATGTATATAATGATCCAGTATTACTGTGTTTTTTTTCTAGAAATTAAAAAAATGTTGTATAAATCTAGCTCCTCTGAAGCGTTACAGATTCAGGAACACAATCTGCAAAATTATTCCTCTTTACATGGGAGTTTAGTTGTACTGAATTGATTATGACCGGAGTTTGTCAGAAATGTCTCGGTGGAACAATTCATTTTGTTAGAACAAAAACATTTCATGGGAACATACCTGAGTGAAGCAAGGAACTTGAATTTAAATCTCCTAGAGCCTAAAAGATATTGCTCACCTTGGAGAAGGATTTTCTTACAGTTACTTGGTAATTGTAAAAGCTTCTGTTTATATAATAAACAAAACCACTTTGTTTATATCATCATTAAGCGTGGGGAGAGCTCATTATCCATCAGTCCTAAGACTGATGACCCTGACTTTCAGCCTCTATTGTGTTTAACTGGTGAGTGTAGAGGGGCAAACCCTGCAGCCCATCTCACTGCTGGCCATGCAAGCTTTCTGTCCTTCTCACAGGAGCAGTAAGTACAATACACACTGGCTGCTCAGTCACCCTCATTGCAGCTGCATATACCCACAACCAACCATCAATTTCCATTTACGCTAGCCACCTTGGGAGTTAACACCAAGCCACTGAGCGAGACAACACCTGTCCTGCTGCCTCTGCTACACAGATCTGGTAGCAGCATGGGGTGGGCAGCTGAAGGCAGCGGTTTGTCATTAAAAACTCAGGATGGCCATACAAGCTGATGTATGGAAGAGGGACAGAGAGTGACTTGAATGTGTATTTTACATATTCTGTCTACATCACCACTAGAGTTTTTTCCTGTCTGATATGAAGATTTTTTAATCTCAGCATTTCACATCAGAGAAATTCTCTGCCTCCAGTTTCTAGCTGTGTTTGGTCAACGTTGATGCCACTGAAACTTGAAACAGGCCCCAAGTTTATTAAATAGTCTCCTGAAATAATAAGGAAAAAGCTTGATAATATTGCATGACTTTATAATGTTAACAGGGAGGTAGGAAATTTCCTTTTCATTTGTTGTGTCAAGTTTTGATAGCTACAGGCTGCTTTGAAAGGAAAACAACAGCAGCAACTCTGACTGGAAAAATACATTAGGGAAATAGAGTAAGCCTCTTCATCCACCCATGAAAAGGCACAGAAAATTAGGACCAGACACCATTTGGCTGGTTCACATAGCCACTGTCACAGCAACTGGCTGACTCCTGGCCTTTCTACACCAATCTGATTGACTAGCCAGTGCAATCCTTTCACATGCCTCACACCATCTTTTTCATCATAAATGCCTCAGAAACCTCTGTTTCAACATCCATGCGTTCCACGAGACTGTCATTTTACAGTGCACGGTTAACTGGTCCTCAGTCGGGTCTGAAAGCCACCTCAAAGCTCTGAACAAATGCTTGTGTCCTCATTGTTTCAGCATTCACCATGTGTATGTCTTGAAACACATCCTCCCCAGAAAGTGCAGCAAATGCATGCTTTTTTATAAAAATAAAATATTGCATGAGTTTTACAGCTTGCCTAGAATAAACTGTACACCCCATAACTATCTTGTCCCTAGCTTTCTGCTTTGCCATCAGACTTGCCTCTTTGCCCATCTATGGCTTTTGCACCTTCTGCTTGGTGAGATTAACAGACCGTATTTGTGTGTATGTTGTATACATAACATATTACACATAGTATACACACAATACTCATTGTGTGTGCACGGCATTGCTCCTGATCAGGAAAACATAGCAAGGTTTATATACTGTAACATACCTATAATTAAGCCAAGTGATTCATTGTATGGGAACCAAGAAACTTAAGTTCTCTACTATTTGCAGCTTTTTGATGTGAGAGTGAATTTTACTGGCTTAAATATTTTAAAGGTTATGCTCACTTCATCATAATTTCCATTTTATTTGATCTTTCTTTTAGGGTGTTTTCTCCTAAGAAAAAAAAGGAAATATAAGAAAAATAAAGAGGAAAAACAATTATTTTAAAAAGTGAAAAGCAATGAGTCTTAGGCAATACATCAGCATTTAAAGAAAATAAAACTATTTGATGTAAAAAGAATTACGCATGTTCTCTATTCAGTACAATGGAAAACTAATTTTGGCATTCACACAGAAGTACATGAGCAAGCAGGTATTTTATTATAGAGAAGGTAACTCCATTACATGTAATCTTATGAAGTCGATACAAAAACTTTTTATAGATTCCGCTTTGCCCCAACCAAGCTTCACTCAAAGGAAATTCTTGTGAAACTTTATTGAAGAGACTGTGGTCACGGTTATTCACAGTATACTGTTTGCTACTGCCCTAAAATACCTGGTAATAGAAAGAATTATTCTTGTCCCAATTTGGTTTGGTTCTGACAAGGAACAGCCTCTATCTTTCATTATACTAATTCTCAATTTCAGAGGAGAAACCAAAAACCAGGATAAACATAACTTATGTTTTATTCATGCAAATCCCCTTTCTGACAGCTGGGTAACTACATGCATTTCATTTTTAATAAATTTAACAAAGATAAGCACAAAATTAATATCATTTGTAGGGCTGGCCTAAAACTTACTAATGCAAGTGCCTGAAGAGAAACAACAGATAGGGAATTTTAGATTCATGGCTGACAGCCTGTAGCTTACATTGAAGTCAAACCTGATCCTTACTTTTATAAGGAAATATTTCCCAGAAATGATGCATTGTCCCTGGGTGTTCCAATTATTGCACATTATTCTCTTGAGATGCAGTCAGCACCCCTCTCTCCCATTATTTCTGTATCTTGTACTTTTTTAAAGCTGAAAAGAGTAGTTTATGCAAGGGATATTTAAGACCCAAATCTCCTGTCCTCTAATTTAAAGATTCAATAAGAGTCACCCACTACTGGACAAGTGCATCTTTTGCACTGGCATGGTCTACCTTTTTTCAGTCCATTGACTTCTGTGTAGAATGCCTCAGCTTCATTAAGTATTTCTCTTCATAGGCTAAATTCTTTCTGCTGTATTTATGATTCTATGGCAAATTAATGCTATAAACTATAGGATTTGGTTTTAAGCCTAAATGCAAAAGTATGTATTTACTTTATCTTGAGATATTACACTACGCAGCTCATGTTTTGCCAATCATAATAGAGGAACTTGCCCTCAATTCTGACAATTGATCAAACAGCATCCTACAGTTTGCTTATATGCTGGGGTTTTTTAGCAGATTCAGTGACTGCTAGAGGACTTCAATAGAAGCTGGTTCACTTAAATCACTGTAAATCACTCAAATATGCCTACCTTCGTAATTAAAGCAAAAGTGGTCTGACCAGCTCATCATATGCTCATAAACTGTCACAAAATTAGATCAGTGTACAAACTATATGTGGACTGGTCTTAAACAGAAGACAAAGAAAACATCTTAAACCCCTTTCCTGTAAAGGTATCAATTTTATCTGGACTAAAGTTCAGCTTCCCATTCTATGAACACAATTTGTATATTCAAAACTTCATGTTCAGTGAATTATATACTCAATTTGCCAGGTACTTGAAATCATCACATTTTGGAATGTGCTTTTCTGATTATCAATGGTCTTTAAAAAACAATCCTAGACCTCAGCACCTTCCCATCGAAGCCATTGACAAATTTCCTCTGATTTCAGTAAGGTGTCGACTTTCTTATTTTTACTGTTGTATATGCAATTTCTAGAACTGCTGAATTATAAAATGTACGGTATGGAAAATTATATTTATGTTCAATAAATTAATTTCATATTACTCTAAGCTGCCTTTATGCATTGTCATTTTTATTGCATCCACCACTTTTTATAGCACTGGACTAACCGTTTTGCCATGTGAGAGCAAGTCCTAGGAAATGCTTGACTCGGGAATAAGACAGAACTTGTACCTGAACTCAAAGTGCATATAGCCCACAACATCAACATCCCAAAAGCTTGTTATGCTAAGAAATTACAAGGTTCTTTGCAGCAGTTCTTGTTAACAAGTATTTTCTTTACATTAACAGGCAATTTTAAGCAGCAAACATATCTGTGGGAGCTTGCCTGTTAAAGGATGAGAAAAAAGGGTTACGTTTGACAAATTCCTCATTTCAAATCATGCAAATAATTGGCTCCATGGGGTGCTTATTCTAGAGAGATTTTTCACAACCTGAAAGAAGGAATTGATAGACTTAAACCATGAGGTAAGCAGTGAAAAGGAATGAGAAAGCAAGTCCCATAGAAAATTGGAGAAATATTAGGTTTGCATGTTTTGCAGTAAGCACTATTGAAATTGCAATTAAACTGAAGAAAACATTCAAAGGTTTGTTTTTTCTCATGACTTCTGCAACACATGATGTTCCCTTAGGCAAAAATCTTCTAGGAACTGCCATACTGCAAACCTTTCCAGTTTACTGCTGTCTCGTTGAGGTGACTTGTAAAAGGGGCAAATCAAGCTGGCTGAGCAATTATGAAACAAATCCACGATTTCACAAGAAATGTGCTGGGACATATTCACTTGCTGCTTTGTACTGCTGGAATAATGCAAAGCAGTCGAGTGAGCAGCTGAAGGTAGCAGAATTTGAGCTGCTAATCTGAATTTGAGACCAACTCATTGGTGGATTAATTCATGTTAGCCATTTTAGACAAGGTTTTCCTGGATTAAAGATACACTGTTTTGGGATTCAGTCATATCTTGAGAACTCTGTTCCCCATGGAGAAAGTCTCCATCTTTTGCTGAGTTTCTAGCAGTGAGTACATGATCACTCCAGTCTCTTCTGTTGCAGCATTATACCAGCCCCTATGCAAACAGAGGAGTTTGGATGGGATCCTGACCACGTCAAGGACACAAAACTTTTGTTCTGTTCACTGTTGATCGGAAGCAGAGAAGGAGGGGCAGCTGCAGGAAAGGAAGGGGAGAGTGAAATCTGGTCTTCCCAACTGAGCCTAGGTAATCTCTTCTTTAAATAAAGAGCAAGATTCCTGTGTTTAGAGAGAGGTATGGGGAGAACAAAGTGCCTCAGTGTACCCCCAGGTATTGCAGAGAGAAGACCGTATGTTGGCAGGGAGTTGCACCTTTCTCCCTTGAGGCTACCTCCCCTTTCAAGAAGAGGTAAAGAAGAGGACCCCTAAGTGTTGCTGGACTGATGTGTAACAGCATTTGGGAAACTGATGTCCACATAAGAAAAACATAGAACCACATTGACAGAGGGCATCTTGAAGTGTAGGCACAGACACAACAGACATACCTTTCTGCTCATGATCAGCAATTTTAATGTAGTTAAACACAGAAATTTTGCTGAACCCTTAAAGTCCTTTGGGAAGAAACTTCTCCAAAGGAAAAATAGCCTCTTAATTGTCTTCTGAGGCCCACTGAGTCTACTATATCCAAAAACTTCAGGCCACAGGTCATCTTACCCGATTCACAGCCCGGCCTCTTTTCACACAAAGTGGGCAAATTTCTACCTGATGTGTATAAAAAATTAAATATAGGAAAGGCAGCTGAAATTTTAAAAAATCCTAGCTGATCAAAATACTGCTAGGTCTCCCCATATTAAAACTGAGACATTTTATTTGGACTAGGACTGTGGACATGTATGAGTTCAAAAACATTACATTGTCTTTTTCTTTCCCTGATGTGGACGTGGCACAAACATGAAATGTTCCTTTTTGGTCTTTATGACAAATCACTTTCCCTAAAGAAAGGACATGAATACTGTGATCATAATGCTGTCCAATTAGTAACACTAGCTCCCTAAACTCTGATCAGGTTCTAGAACTCAGTGGTCAGATGGGCTTAACAGATCAGAAAGAGTCACTGACTTATTTTTTCTCTTTTCTAAGAATACTTCACCACGTTTTCTCTTCAAATTAACTAGAAAACATCAGTAGTCACTGTATAGCTAAACCATTGTTCCCTACTCTGTTCTATGCATGTCTGTCTTTAAACTACAAACATACCTTGAGGTTCCACAAGTACTGAATACTCTGGGAAGGGAGTGTGGGGTAAGGTCCAGAAAATACCAAGATAAAGCTGGGACATAGAATCATCCTCTCAGACTCACTCATGGATTTCTTATCTAGCCACCGGTTGTATTTTCTAACTCTGAAAACCAGAGGCTTGCACACAGCCCTTCACACTCACGGATGTAAGAGACGTGATGATAACAATTCACATTTAGAAAAGAAAGACATTACACTCACCCAGGCTGGGTCATGTCCCTGGACCCCCAGATGGACCTTATGAAGTGAACTGATCAGGCACCTTGGGCAGCCCATGGTAAACATGTTTGGCCCTTTTGACTAGGTTACAATCCAGGGAAACTGCCAGGCAATCCATGCATAATTCCTATTTTACTTGCCCACTGTTCATACTTGCAAGGTCTTTTCCTATGAACAAATGGGTTCTTTAAGAGCATGGAATACTCTAGTACCCAGATTATTTCCACCTTCTGAGAGACTTGAGACACACCTGAGAAAAACCAAAGGCCAGTACAAGTTATCCTCCTAATACAGGTAAAGCCAAAAAAAGTACCTATCTTACCTAAGACACATCTGCAAAGACAAATACTGAATGATGGTAATAATTTATCACTATTGCAACTTAACAAAATTGTCAAGCCTACTGATTGTCAGCATCTTGAGGATTAATATAAATACATCAATCAGTGGTACTTATGTTTTCCTTCCACAAAGAGAAAAGATGAAAGAAAGAAAGTTAATATACTGAAAAGCCTACAATTAAAAAGAAAGAAAGCTAAAGGATTGTTCTTTAAAGTAACCCACTAATTCTTAAAGAACATTCCACTCTTTGTTTGTAGAGGAATTTCAAAGAAAAACAAAATAAATCTCTTTTTTTATGACTTTCAGAAATACAAAATGTAGTATCTGACCACACTCACAAGAGTTACATTCTTTTCTATTTTATCTTTCCATTATTTTGCATTATTCCTCTAAGAATCAAATTTAGCAGCACTGATGGTTTAAACTCAGCATAAAAATAAAATTCAGCAAATGTCATGGCAGCATACCAAACATTTAATGTCAGGTTCCCTTATGTTCAGCACTTTGCTAAAGCTTCCTATCCATCAATTAAACAATTTTGGAACATTTTACTTTGTAATTAAAAAATAAATCTCTTGTGCTTGGTATTGTTTTGAGGGAATAATTGTTCCTTCATATAACAACTCCAGTAGGGGTACTTGTACGTATACTTGTGTGTGCACTTTTTTTCAGTTTTCTAGTATTACTCACTATTGTCATAATTAAGCTGTTCCTTTCTATGAAGAATTTGCACTTAATACATAGTTCTGCAAGTGGACCCATGCAGAGGGTCAATCTATTTCTCAGCAAGTATACACAACTCTCTAGAGTAAGTCTGCAAAGACTGTAATCACAGGACTGAAACCTTAAATAAGTGTGAGGAGGCCACACCAATTAAGACAGGAAACGGGGTGTTTAACATTACCCAGGGGCTCAGGAGGAAAAGTGGGATGACGTGAAAAACAGAAGGAATAGGAATGCATGGGTGGAGTGAGACAAGGAAGATGTCACTGCAGTTACAAGCTATGAGAAAACAGCAAGAAAGAAAATACTCCAGCCCCATGATGACCTTCGATTCTGAGCTCAGCCTTGCCTATGCTGAAATCTCTCACCAGCACATTGGGAACCAGCTAAGGTTATATGAGTGACTCTCATGACAGACATACTGAAATCAGTATGGTTGTGTTTTTGACTGGTACTGACAAAGTCTATCAAAACATAACTTCATACAGACACATAAATGCAGCTGTACAGCTGCAAATATCTATTAGAGGCATTGTACATTTATCTTCAGCTAAGTATAATTATAAGTATCTGTACACTAGCAGCTTGCAACCAGGACAAATAACTACATGCTGCTTTCATTAGACTAGCCCTCTGTTAACATAAGCTGGTGAGCTTTATCTTCATTAAAATATTAGGTCTTAAACATCACACTGTTAACTGTCATTCTTCAGAGTTTGTTTACTGTTGTGACAATTTCATTTGAATAGGAATTCATTCATGGTTAAGCAGCAGCAAAAGCTTTTTAACTATTTGGGTCAAGAAAACACATGGCCACAATAATTTGTTTCAATATCTATTTGTTTATTTTAAGCCTTTGAGACAAAAGTTTTCCATAAAGTCTGATTGCTTTGTCAAAACAGCATGATTTTGAGCTTTGGGCAATCCTACACATTCTTGAAATTACAGAATAATGAACAGTATCACCACAGTCTAAGGCAAGCATAAGCTGTAAAACATTTTTTTTTGGCCAAATATGTTTATGATTCCTTAATGTTTACTGCCATACACTGTATACTTCAAAGCACAGAGCTGGTCCTGGAAAGTTTTACAGCAGGAGGTGTGAAATCTGAAATACCACAAGGATAAACAGCTCAGCCTAGAGTTGTCTGAACTCACACATCTCACTGACTGTAAACATAAAGGACCATCCATATGCAACTAAATAACAACAAAAAAAGACTGTCATGTCTTATTGCTTTTGTTTAAGCTATTTTGTGGTGAATGGGATCTTTAATAATTCAGTATACAGACAGCCCTCATTTTTTGCCATTTCATTCCGTCCTGCCTTACTTGGGGTGCTCTGGTCTGTGTGTAAACAGTCACAGGGGTTTTTTAAACATCATAAGGCAAGGGTGGATTAAGTAGGGGACTAAGAAACTGGAATTAACACAGTCCAGTGCTTTGCAGCTCTCTGTAAGAAAGTGTCTGGTGCTGTTCAGCTTTTCCTGTGTATATCAGGACTGTAAGTCATTGCACCAGTGGGGCACAGATGATCTGAAATCATATTGTTGCTGGATCAGGGCCACTGCACTCCACAGTTTGTAGAATCACATTTGCAGTAGGTATAATTCTGGACTGCTAAAGCCATTTGTATATAGTGACAGCTTCTGCTTACAAACTCATTTTTCATGCCCTCTTTGCTTTAAAACTACATCACAGTTTCACTGGACTTCTTAACTGCTTGAGCTATAACACTTAGGTGAGAATTTATCTTCTTCAGTTTCAGCATTTTTCACTAATAACATTAATGCCTAGCAATCTCTTACAGCCAGTGCAATGAAAACTATCTGGAGGTACAGCATACAAACTTCTACAGAACCATCCTCCCAGTAGTTACCAGGCCAAAAGCTATTTCCTTTCTGTTTACTCACACTCCATAGAAATGGATAAACACTGCAATGAAAAGAAAGACTTAATCTTAAAGGGCAGCCTGTCTTATATTTTATGTTTTTTTCTCTTAGTATTTTCCATCCTAGTTCTAAAATGCAACTCCCTAAACATACACAGTTTCAGGAACATCCACATGCATACTCTGTCTGTTATTGTCTAAAGTACTTTGATGGGGTTGTAATAGGTATGAATTGAAAAACAAATCATGCACAGTATAGCATATGCTACTCGTAATGTCAATAAATGTGAATGTGCACTCTTCACTCATAATGTCTGAAACTGAACATGTAAAATAATCAGGCCAAAACCATTTGTTTTAAGAGGAGACTCCAGTTTCTCTATCAATCTCCCATTCTGATCCATGCAGAGTGTGTTGTTTGTTCCATAATAAAAACTTAGAGTAATATTCTGCTTTTGTCATGTGTCTCTTTTTTTAAGGCTGATTTTTTTTAAGGCTGATTTTAAGGCAAACAGAACCCTGATGCCTTCTGGATCTGAAAGGTACATGAAGAAGTGGTACCCATAGTGGAATTTTTCAGCTTCTATACTTAAAGTCAGATGCTTAAGGCTATTTGACAGAATTAAAGCCAGATGCTCTCAATCACGTACAAAATTCCTTTGATATCCATGAAGAGCAAAAAAAGAACCTTGTTTTCTTTTTGTAAGGAATTTCAAAAGGTCTGCTTTCTAAGGCTGACATAACTTTGTATGGGGTCTCACAAATAAAAATATGTTTTCCTTCATAGTGTCCATTAACATTTTGCACTTGTCTCATCTTTTCTGAAAACAGTGTAGAACACCAGTTAGCACAGACAGACAAATAGGACTTTTCAACTTCTTTATGCAGTCACAGAGAACACACTAATATGGCAATACTGTGTGACACTGTCATAGAAAGTACAGTTTCAGATAGAAAAGGACACTGTTGTAGGATGCTACTGTTCAAATTGTTATAAAGAAAATTTTGTCATACTTAATAAAAGATCTCCTCCCATCAAAACTACTAAGATAAAACAGAAGTAGAAGCCACACAGGTTACCAGATTTTGCTTTTAGTTCTATAAGTCCAGAATAATATTAACTCAGTAGAATCACATCATTGCAACTTTGCGTAAGGGAAGACTCTGTGCGATGTGCCTGCTCAGAAATAAGGGAATAATAATTAACAAAAAAAATAAATTGATACAGAGTGTGGTAGGTTAACCTTAGCTGGATAGGCCCCTCTATCCCTCCCCCTTCAGCAAAATAAAGGGAGAGAATAAGATGAAAAACTCACAGGTCATTAAAAAAAGCAGTTTAAATAAAGCAAAGGCCAAGACCATGCACAGAAACAAAAGGTAAACAAAGATGTTATTCTCTACTTCCCCTCAGTAAGCAATATTCATCCACTTCCCAGGAAAGCAGAGCTTCAGTGTGTGTAGCAGCAACTCCTGGAGACAAACACAGTAACAAATGCCCCCCTCCTCCTCCCTGCCCTTGGCTTTTGTGGCTGAGCTGATGTCACATGGTATGGAACAGCCAATCCGGGTCAGCTGTCCCAGCTCCGCCCCCTCCCAGTGGGACACTCAGCACTGGGAGGGTGCTGTGGGGATACTGACTCCATCTCAGCTAGACACAATACACAAAGATATAAAGCACCTTCAGGTAAGTAAGGGAGTAAACTCTGGAAAACTGATAGATTTCAGGCAGTTATCATCTGTCTAGCAGTTTATTTTGCTTTAGTATCCAAGCCCACTTCTCCCAGACAACAAAAAAATGTAACCATGTCTGAGCCATTTTGATGGAAGTTGAGCCTATGGTTGATGAATAACAAAGGCAGATTTATCTGCTCTTTGACTTTGGCTGTGGTATGGCTGGGGGTCCTGGTTGTTCTTTCCCCAGTGGAGAAAAAGGATCCAGCACAGGGGCTAAGCAAACAGCTTGGGGTAAAAACATAGAATCATAGAATGGTTTGGGCTGGAAAGGACCTTAAAGATCATCAAGTTCCAACCCCCCTGCCATGGGCAGGGACACCCTCCACTAGACCAGGTTGCTCAAAGCCTCATCCAGCCTGGCCTTGAACACCTCCAGGGATGGGGCATCCACAGCTTCCCTGGGCAACCTATTCCAGTGTCTCACCACCCTCATAGTGAAAAATTTCTTCCCAATATCTAGTCTAAATTTACCCTCTTTTAGCTTATACCCATTACCCCTTGTTCTCTCACTACACTCCCTGATAAAGAGTGCCTCCCTATCTCCCTACAGCATCTGAAATTGCTGTAGGGAGACCAGGCAAGAACATTTGCCAGAGTCCTGTAAAGCAGAGCTGCATATGAATAGGCAGAAACCTCTATTGTATGATGGTATGCTTAGAGATAGGCTTAAGCTACTGCAGCTCATATCCTACCCATATTTAAAGCGTAATCTATGAAACTCCAGGCATAATTCCTTGGTGGGTGCTGGCTAGAATCGGTTCCCATATTCAGTACTGAAGTAGCCACGACACTATAGCAAATTTTATAAAACTATTTTAAATTCAAATTATATATTTAATAAATAGTATTATTTAAGCTTAACTAGGTTCATGTTGATCTTGGAGGGTTTTTTGGTGCAGTGAGTTCTCAAAGATGTCTAATGTTATTATCTCAAAATATTAATTGGAACTATTGTTCATCCATACTAGAAACTAAAACAATATTTATTTACTAAATCTAGAAGCCATTGGTATGGCAGGGCAATCATAATATTTATTTATTTTAACTTGCAGCTCAGAGATTGACTAATTTGGGAGGGGGCGAAGGTACATTTACAATCCCACAGGGTATTTTGAAATAGCCAGGTTTTTGAACACTTGTAATGGAATAATGTAAGCAATAGCAAACTCCTTAGAATGGTGAAACATCAGACAGTTACAACTGTGTCTTCAATGTGATTTTATAACTACAGCTGATTCAATGACATAATCTGATTGATTATATGAGTTTGAATTTACCAAGTCACTAAAATTTTTAATGTTTTAAAACATTTAACAGGGTCGGAAACAAAAAGTGTTTGAGAAAAAAATGTTTCTGAATTTTTACAGAAATTTCACTTAAAAGAAGAATGTATTATTCACCTGTTTTGAGCTTCCTATTTGATTTTCATTTTAGAATTTCGTGCTGAATTCCCCTGTTTTATTTCTAGCTGTTCTGTAGGAAATCCTAATTTAGCCCTGACACATGCTAGTCCTGTTCATGTCCTGCCCTGGATGCACTTCCACTGTGTGAGGTCCCCTTGCTTCAGACTAATTTACAGAAGCCACAATTTGACCTGCTGCAGGATCACTGTTTATTTGGCTTGAGGCTTCAAATAGATACCTTCTGTCTTTGACGGGGGGAAGAACACAGCACACTGGACACAAGTTCCCAGCACAGCAGATACATGCCAGCATTAGGTGCACTGCCACTTCTGGGAAAAGTCATTACCTCAGGAAAATTTCTCTCCCTCTTCTTACAAGATTAAGAAATATTTTAGTGAAACACTACCTTAGAAAAGGAGATGCTCTTATGTTACTGTTGGGAGAGAAGGCAAAATCTTGCACTGTCTCTCCTACAGCCACACACTGTGTCAACAGAAAGAACAAAAGGTGCCTGAAAGCTGCAGTCTTCCATGAAACAATTCAAGGTGAGTTCATTTCTATTTTTTTATAAAGAAATAAGAAAAATTACCACTATTTCCTCAGTAGAGAAACAAAAATTACCTTTTCCACCTTTTGTTTTTTTAATAGAGAAATAAGAAGGCTCACTTCTTTTGTGCTCAGCTGAGAAACAACTGAGGATTTGAACACCCAGCACCTCCAGAGAAAGGAAGGAAAGTCTCACAAGGAGCTAGAGTCAGCTCAGCCCACTTTGCCAACTGGAGAGAAGACTACTTGCTGGCAAGATCCAGGAGATGGCATTTGCATGTCTCCAGGTAACACTTCACAGGAAAGAGCAATTTATCATGTAAGGTGATTGCACATCACAGCTTCAAGATAAAAGGTTGTCCCTTACTTTCACACACCTTCACACTATTACTGCCACCTTGAAAAGGCTCAGTGGGCCAGTTGTCTTAGCAAAGTGTGGGAAGGGGTTACAGGTGGGGAATCCATTTTCACCAAGATACCTGTATTAGCACTGAGTTAAACTTCTGAGGGACAGACCTTCAGAGGCACAGCCGTCTCTGGCATTTCCTCCACTCCGTGTCCTGGCTGTTGCAAATCCTCTTCACAAAGCACACACTCTCCCACATTCAAAGCACAGGGAATTCAGCAAGGTAAGCCCCATCTTTAGAGCCAGGTGCCCAACTTTTGAGCTTAACTATTGTTACTTTGTTGAAGTCCCAGTCTGGATCAGGCCTACTACTCTCACCTATACACAGAAACATTTAATAAAATGTATCCACCAGAACAGTAACTTAATCTTTCCCTTTAAAATGTAGGTAGCAGAACTTTTTCATATTTTGAGAATGAGAACAACACACAACTGCATGAAAAAAATGGAATAATGTTCTTGATGTAACCCTCTTGGCCACCCAAATAATTCTAATTTGGGGTCAGGGTTAGTGCTTTAAGTAGAAGTTTATTTTGCCCTTGAATACATGTTATTTCCTTAGCCTTTTCTTCTACACTCCTTTTTTCACTTTGCCCAAATGTCAGTGACTACATATGGTAGAAGCAGTGAAGAATCCAAGTCCTTTATCCTGCAGAAGCATTTGTAGCAAATGAGACTAAAATGCATGGAAAAGTGCAGGGGAGCTTAAGGACTTCTTGACATGGGGGTCTAGCAACAGGTTTGGTTTTATTCTGTATAACTGAATTGCAGCCCAACATACTGTAATTCAAACATTTCAGGTGAGGAAACTGACCCTTTCCTGGGAATGACATTGAAACAGTCCACACCTTGAGACCTTGTAAGAACTTAAACAAGGTTTAGATGTATTGGAGTTCACCCTTCTTGTGGAGTCACCTGACAGAGAGCTTGCGTGTAACTACCTCTGATTCAGAAGGACAGTGTACATTCATTCAGTGTTTCCAGCCCACAAGGTTGAAGTCATCCTACTCAGTTGAGAGGACTTCACATACTCACCCACAGCTCATGGGGGACCAGTCTCAAATACTTAAATCAGGTGCCCATGGAAACACAGCAATAAACCACATCTTCATGAATGCACTGCAAGGTCCATGGTATTTTTGTAGTTTACATGATGTTATTTCATTTGTATAGAAATGGTGATCTTCTTTAAAACAGGTGATAATAACTCATAAAAATAGTGTTAGGGTGCTGGAGATGCAGTTCTGGGCGCGTTTTGTGTTTGCAGGTTACTTGCTTCAGTCTCTATTAAAGGTTAAGCTCTCTTTAAATCCTTTTGACTTCATCTCTCCATGCAGTTCTCACAGACTGCATGTCTCTGGGGCTGAATCCACACATTCAGCTCAGAGAACTTTCCTGTAAGATTTTGACACAGATGAGAGGGAAGCAATTGCATCCTGTAGTTTATGTAAATACTCTTAAATTTGCCAGGTGCTATAGTCAGCAGTGAGCAAGGGAAAGATCCCATGCTCTCTAAACTTGGAGGAGATGGATGTCTATTCAACACCCAAATCTGCACCTGAGCTCTACTAAATGTGTTTCAGGTGGACAAATAAGCACTATTTTATCATAGCTTGGGGTTTTAAAAAAACAGTAAATTGTTGCAGATGATGTGCTCTTTATCAGCTCCAAAGGGCAATATGAATATTTTAACCTACAATAAACCAATGGTTCTTCAAGCTCCTCATGACCTATTGCCTAAAAATATGACTTAAGAGAAGTTACATGAAAAATGTATTTGTCTCAGTTCATCTTGCAGAATAAAACTCAGCTTGCTATGTGTAGTTTAAATAACATAGGTCCAGACTTCACTCTGGGATTTATACTGGTGGACACTGATACAGTCCTGACAAAATTCCTAGAAATTGTCATTCAAGGATGGAAGGTACAGGGGTATTCAGAGAATTTTGCTTCCTTATGTGCAAATGTAGAGCTGAACAGCACAGACACTGACCTTAACAGGTTAGGAAAGGAGCATCTGACCCAGCCCATCTTGTAGCTTTACAGACACTGGCAGCAATGATTGCCAGGAAGGAGAGAATAAAGATGTTGTGATACTGCTACAGTCCCTGTTAACCAACCCTCAGGTATAGAAACCTGCATGAGAAGCCATGACTTCATCCTAACAGCAGCAAAGTCTCTGAATAGCACCATGTTTTGCCTTTTTTTGCCATATTTTGAATAGGAACTGTTAAAACTCTTCCTGTTCTCTGAAGTGTCAAAGTATTAGAGATGTAGGATATCCTTACGATGTATATGTCACATTAAAAGTGACACAGCTAAGAAAAACACTGTTAAAATGAGAATAACAGATAGCCTGGAATGTAATGATGAGGCGCCCTAAGTCAGTGACTGTATACCTGCTGCAATCAGAGAAGTACCCTCAGCTGGCAAGCATGCCCCTACCAACCACCATGGGTGCAGTCTTACAAGGAGAATGAGGAATGCCAATGTTCAGTGGTGCTGCTGGCGCATTTTTACTCTCTGTAATTATATGACTGGGGCAATTAATTCGTTTAAAATATTGAGAAGCAGTATAAAAATTACCAGACTTTTCCTACTTTAAAGAGGGTTTTCTGTTGCTCTGGCTTACAGCACTGCATTAGAAGAGAATACAAATAAAAGTTACACAGGAATATATGCAGTATATTTTGGCCCTGGAAAAGGCAACAGAAAATCGTAAAAAAATCTATCCATAGCCGAGAGAGTTTCGCTCTGTTTCGTGTGGAAACTATTTTGCAGCTGCTGACCATTTGTCTGAATTAACAACAGACCTTTATTTCTTCTTGGTCTGACAGATTGTGTATGCTGGACTGCTCCATAGGATTTTTCCTACGCATCGTGGCAGTGTATGTGCTTAAATTTTTTGAGAGGGAGGGTAAAACCCAGTCAGATGTCATTTGTTGAACACTGTATTCAGGGACTTTAGAAGATTTTCAGTATTACAGAACATTTGTAAAGCAGCTCCACTAACTGCAAATTTTATTTTGCATTTAAGTGTTCCATGGACAATCCCAAAGAAACAACTGGCAGCCTGTGGAGTGTCAGATTAGATGATTGGTATTTAAGCTTTAAAAATGGTCATTAGACTTTCCCATTAGCCTTTTCTATTAGCTGCACCAGGCCTAACAAATCCTGGGGTAGGCATGTTGTCGTGGTATCATATTTAGCAACATACTAATTAAATCTGCTGAAAGTAAGAGATTCCAATAATTGATACAGTGCTGAGAACGGAAGATGGAGCAGGCCTCCCAATATCAGTAACTGTGATTCAGAAGAAGCAGGAATTTTTCTGTGTATGTGGTATAAACAAATAATTTGTCACACCACCACCCTGAGCCATCCCCAGGGTATATTAGTGGCAGGCTCCTTATCTGTACTGGGCAAAAACAAAAAACTGTATTCAGTATTGAATTTATGTGCTGAAGTTGAACAAGTCCATTTCACAAATCTCACAATCGCACAGATGCTACAGTGCACAATAACTGCCACAATCTACCAAAGCTCTAACTTCTGTAAAATAGCACAGATCATTCCTCACAGCGTTTCCTGAGATATACATTGTAGTGAATCTTCATTTGCACAGACGCTTCGGCTCCTTGATCTTCCTACCCTCCCCATTTTTTTTGCATGCATCCTTTGGCAGAGCTGTTAGAAACCGTTGTTAGCAAACAAACTTGTACCCTGCATGTTTTACTGTAACTTTTTTAATAGCCCAGCCTGGATGTCAGTCTGTGTCCTACACCATTGTGTCCAGCACTAAAAAGTTGCAAGGCAATGGAGATCTGGCCTTACACTTCTGGCCCTGAATGAGGAGTAGGACATTAAACTATCACACATGACAAGTCACTTGATTCACTTCTGTTGTCAGAGCATGGCTGACTTCTGCTTATGCTTGTTCAGAGCTGAAAAAATGCGTCTACCTCTTCTCCAAACGATACACGCCAAGGTTTTGGCTGGGTTAAAAAGCAACAACGTTCAGTAGTGCCCCACCTTGACAGAGGGTGAGGAATGCAGAACAAGTTCACATCTACTTGCAAAAGACCTCATGGCTACTGCTTTACTCTGTTTTACATTTGCTGTCTTCATTTTTCCCTTTCTTTAATCCCCTGCTCATTTATACTGGTCTCTAATATCCTTTTCTCATATTGATCCTTTCCCACTTTGCATATATTGTAGTTGGTCAAGACACCAAAACTCCTATTAGTGACAATTTATTTAGTGCATTAAAAAATTGCCTTGTGCTTTTTGCCATAAAACTACATGACCTTGTAAAACATCTAAGGGTTCTCACTCACATGTGGTAGGGGATTAAAGTCAGATGGCTGAAGGATGCACGATGCTCTGTCATCTGTCTCATCCTTTCTTGGAGGATTGCTGCCCTCAGGGATAGCTGGGCAGCTCTTTGAACAGACCTGGAGCTGCTGTAGTGTTTACAGCCAGTTTACTAAAACCAGCTAATTTCAAGACCTGATTCATGAGTCATTCAGAGATCTCAGCAATGGGGAACAGCCTCCAACATACAAGCTGTGCAGATGAGGTCCCTGCTTTGGCCATCCCATTTATAATCCACCATGATGTGTAAGCTAAAATCCTCAGTTAAGTACTACGGAAAAGATGTAGCCAAGCACTAGCCACACGCACAGGTAAAAAGCAGCACCTCTGTGAGTGCTTTATGATATTGCACAGGTAGTACCAACAATGCCGTGAGGAAAGTGCACAAATTGCAAATTCAGGGCATGATGGTATTTTCAGACTGTAAATCACGTCTTACATAAAAGCATGCAAGAATGCTATGTCGATGTAGAAGATTTGATTACACAAACAAATAACGAGGAGGAGACAGGACACAGAGAGCCACATCCTGCCCAGATGGGAAAGCATGCTGGAGCCCAGAAGAAAGGTGTGGTTGCCTCATGCCAGTTTCATGAACTCTTCTGCTGGAGTAGCAAAAATGTTTCAAAGCAGGAAATTCAGAGCCAGCCTCAGAGGTTTCAACAGGCAACTCCAGAGCATGCTCCATGGAGCCATTTTGCTCTCCTTCTTTGATGAAAAGTGAGCAGCATGTGCCTCTGGCTGAGAAATATTGCTGGCAGTAGCACATGCATTTGATAACAGAAGCTTTACCATTCAAGTAGGGAAAAAGGGTTTCTTCCAAACCAGAAAAATCATCACAATGTTTGTTTCTCTCCCTGTTGGGATGCACACAGAACTTTTCTAGATCTTTAGAGGAATGGGAAGGATGAGAAAGAAAGAAAATTAAATCTTCTCCTCTCCTGAAGTAGGCAAAAGTTAATATTTTAGACACTTAACTGGAATGCTACCTTAGTTGTCAAGGCCCCCAGTACACACGGCACTTAAATCCTAGGTGAGAGTTAGCCTATTAAATCAATTAATACAAGGAAAGCAGATATCTTATGGGCCCCATTGCATTGTGTACACGCCACGAGGTCAAAAGACACATCAAGTTATCAAATGGCGGTGAAGGGGGGAGAAGGGGGAGGGATGTGGGAGAAGCAAGATTTGTAAAGATGTGTAAAGGTCCCCAAAAGAGACATATAAAAAAAGATTAAAAGTGTGGCAGCGTGGCCCTTTCTAGCTCCCTCCTACTACATTTGGTCTCCTTCCCCCAGGACAAAGTCTGGCACAGTGACTCTGAATGCCTGACAGTATGTTCTGCAGGAATACAGCTAATTACTTAGACATGAGTAGCCTCATTTTTGAGGCTGAGCAGGGAACACTTCTGGGTCCACGTGCATTAGTGCTGCTGCACGTATTTCTTCAAGACAGGAAGCTGAGGTGGCTGAGCTCGTCACATTCCTGAGTACCAAAAATTTCTGAGCACAATACCAACAGGCCTTCAAGGCCATCTCCTTCTTTCAGACAGAAAGAGTTGTCAAAGGAAACCAGTCCCTGCACCGCTAGTGACTCCAACAACCCATCAGTAAACTAAATGACAAAACCAAGACATGACTTTAAGGCTGCAAACACTGCTTCAGAAGCCTGTGCCAGGGAGCCAGATGTTGCAGGAAAAACATCTGGGATTTTTGATTGCCTTTAAGAGCGAGTAGGAGGAGAATTGTGATGTGGTATGAAAAATAGCCTGCTGCATAGCTTTTGGATTAATCACAAAATTTTCTCCTTTAAAATACTGTAAAATGTAAGAATTTTAACTCATATAGGATGGCTTAGCAGTAAAAAAATATACATTGTACAGAAGTATGGAAAACCCTGAAAAGTTTCCAAATATGACACACCTCAAACACAGAACCTGAAAGAGTTTCATAAGGATATTTAAAGAAGAAAATTTTCCTTTTTATCCAGAAGCAAAGAACATGTTTTCATAGGGAGGAATGGGGGGAGGAAGGAAGGGAAAATGGGGACAATTCAAATGAAGCAGCCCATTGCAGTTTGAAGCAAACTTTAACATACACATTGTGTCTCTCCCTCATGCTAGTCCTGAAGGTGTAAATCAGGAGTAGATCTGGCCAGGAGGCATTTCTGCTGCACTAAGGTATTTTTTACAGATCCCCCAAACGCCCTATTATACATGCACCAGGACAAAACAGATGTCTGAAGAGAAAGGCAGCAAAAATTTCCTCTCCGCCCTTCCACAAAGCTGGTGCTAATGAAAGCATGTGTGCTGCGGTGAAAGGCAGCAAAAAACTGAAGTTTTCCGCGGTCCTCCCACCACCCTGGGCTGTTCAGAGGGAAGGGCTTTGCCCTCGGTGACAGCTAGAAATCCCAGCCTGTCCAGAACAAGTACCAGAGATCAGATTAGGAAAATGCCATGCCTTGTGATTTAAGTTAGTGGGAGCTGCATTTTGAACATAGAAAGTTTTGTATAGGCTAAGGTCCTGCAAAAATCAATTCCTCAGAAACTCCATTTGGACAGCAAAAATCAATGGATACTTTCAGGTTAATTTTTCTGTGCTTTAGAAAAAATAAACTGTTCAACTCCACAAGCCTGTGCTGAAAAAAAACAGTCTCACAGAGCAGTGAGGGAAGCCCAGATGGAAATTAGTAATTCTGCCTTTAAAGGAGGGTTACAAAGCATGTGGCCGCACACAGAACAGTGAGCTGAAAACAAGCCACAGGCTGCCTGCCTGCACCGTGAGCGCTGCCCAGCCTGCTCCAGGAGTGTGGAAGAAGCCCTTCAAAAAAAAACCAGAGCATTTAAGCCATTAATTACTTTGCAATAATGTTTACACATAAGGGAACTGGCTCCAGTAGCAAAGCAGTCACAGTGGTAGCATGACCTAACGTTTAAATGTTAATAATCTTTCAACATGGCTTGTTTTGTCACCCATACGTTCTGTATGCTAACTTCAAAGAATTACATGGAGTAGAAAACAGCAGCTTCAAGTAGCCTTTTCAACTATGGGAAAAACTTCTTCCTTCAAGAAAGGAACCATAGCACATTTTGCCTTTCTAAACAGTTTTCACTTCTTCCACCTACTTTATGCAGTTAATGTAAAGCACGTCTTACCCACTACACTCAAACTGAAAACATCTTTGTAATAATAGGAATCACATTGATTTAGCAATGAGTATATACAGTATTTTTCTAGTATTCTTGGTTTCTGGGAGCAGCTCTCCTTGCCATAGCCGAACTCCTTTCCTCTCTACAAAACTTTTCACAAAAATTTAAACAGTAACAAAAGAGGATATGTATAAAAGGCACCAAGTACAACACCCTGGATTTAAGAGCAACAGAAAAGCATGTTGTAAATTGGGAGATTGTCTTCAGAAAATGTCAAAAGAGGAGGAGGGCCTGGGAATACTTACTAAACAGAAGGCTCCCTAAGAGTTGCCAGTGGCCCTGCTATGAACAAGGCAATTAATAATCCTCTTACATATACCCACAGTCATAAAAATGCTCATGTCAGTGTATAGATGGCCTACCGGCACGTTCTGCACAGCTCAGGTCAGATTTGCTCAGGGGAAGAGCATGATGGTGAGGCCCGGCTGCATGAAGAAAACCTCCAGGACAGTCAGAAGACTAGGAAGCCCATCTTCTGAGATGGGCCCAGAAGAGCTTGGCTTGCTTATTCCAGTGAAGGAAGGCTGAGAGTGATGACAGCTGATCTCTATAAATATAGCCAAGGGAAAAGAGAAATTATTATGCAATTTAAAAACAGTGTTGTCACAAAAGCAAATGGATAAACCATGTCCAATAATAAATTAGAGCAGGAAGTTGGGTTCTAACCATGAACAGTCTGAGCTGCTTAAATAGCCTCCCAAAAAGAGTATCAGATGCAAAAATCTTAACAAATGAAATTTGAATGGTTTCTGGAAAGAATCATATGGTGTAATTTGTGATTGCTTTCAACTGCAGAAGACCACACTTGCTAGGTGGACTTTTGATGGAGCTTTTCTCATGATACATTTCAGTTGCTGAAAAAAATACACAAGACCCAGACCCTTACCTGTGATCCGTGTAATTTTGTTAATTCCACTAAATCTGTGCCAGTCTATGACTGCTGGGCATCTAGCCTTTCCTGTAGATTATCTCCATCTGTATTTTAACAACAGATATACTGATAAAAAAAACAATTGCTGTTAGATAAAGTATTTTTGTAAATCCTGCCTGTTACAATATAGTTTGGTTAAATTTGGTTTAGTAGCTTAAAGAAGAGCAAGCTTTAGCACACCATTTAGAATTGGTTTTTTGCATCCAGAAACATGGGGCTAGCTGGTGTGTTAACACAAAGCAGCTACAGCAACCCTGAAAGAAAAGTAAAAGAAAAAAAAATTGTACATTTAGTTACTTGCATAGTGCAGACAGGACCTAACTGTCTCCTCAGATAGTGCCTGTGATCAAAGAGTAGAAATCTAGACGACAAACTCCTAGTGAATAAAATTCAATGTCACAAAAATGTGTTCCTTGAGCAGCCACTGTCCTGCCCTCACTGCAACACAGATGCTGGCAGCACCACACCTCCCCAGCGACCGGACACAGTGCTGCATGTGCTCCCGCCTGCTTGCATTGTACAAGACTAGTGTTAATCAGATGTCCAGCTTGCAACAAGTGACATGTTCATGTTTAAGCTCGTTCATGTTTACTTGTGTACATGTGGATGTAGCAACAGTAGAAGACATAAAGCAAACCCAAAGTAAACCTTACACCTAACTTGAAGGAGGAGTGTATTTGTATTTTCACATACAGTTGCACTATATAGGGTAAGCAGACATCATCACTCATCAACAGCTGAAAAAGGGAAGGTATGTTCCAACCTTACAGCCAAGAACAGACTCCTGTCCCTTTCCTTGTGCTGGCTTTAGCACCTACTGGTCCTTTCTGTGAGTTGACCTAACTGTGCTGAAAATTAACTAACAGAAATATATAGTATGACATGGCTGGCACTAAGAAAGGCAGAAAGAAAAAGGATGAGGGTAGGAGGAAGAATAAGAAGTGTGATTCACATTTGAGCAGGAGTGAGCAAAATGCTACAGACCTCAGCAGAAGGTAGAACCATGGCCTTCAAAAGACCACCTGCAACTTGGCTCATGAGCAGGTGTCAAAGGTCTTGGTGAGTTTTGCCATTCTGATAACTGTTATTTAGGAAAGTCCAAAAAGTGTTCGTCACCAAAAAAAAAATAAAAAAAGAAAAAAAAAAAGCCACTTGGTAATAAGAGGCTTGGTGACCAATCATTTGCAGCAGCTTAGATCCAGAACAGATCTGTATAAAAAAATGGTCTGTCTAGATTCACATCCCCATTTCCAAAAGCTTTGATACTACTACCATTCCTTTGATCCAAGGGTCTTGCTATTTGTAGGTGTTTCCAGCTGGGAAGACAAACTGTTGATAAACTGGGGTTTTCTTTGATGCAACCTTGTTTAGAAGAAATTCACTATTCTTTGTTTCCTTCAGCATGGAAAATCTGCCAGATCAGAACATGCTGGCACTGCACCCCCACGCTTTTAGCCAGAGCCTTACCCAAAGTGCTCGTATTTGCCCCACTCCCCCTCACCTTGCCTGTCTCTCATGTCTTGCTGCCTCTTGCATCTCCAGACAAGCTGTTGTTCCCACAGGCACAACCCAGCAAAGACTCCCCAGAGCCTCCCCCAGTCATTTGAACTCCTAAGCAGCTTTTCATTTCCCTTCATTTGAAACAGAAAATATGGGCTTTACAGACTCTTGGAGCTCCTTTAAGGGAACAGCAATGATTAAACCTCCTGATACTTCAGGACGGATTTCTGAAAACAACAGTGTGATGTCAGATGAAAATGTCCTTTTGCCATTTGTGGGCAAGGGAAGCAGTGACTGGTTTTTAAATATTTGTGAAATGGAGGCAAGTCTGTTGACATCTTGAGACTTCCTGGTTCATATCCAGTAGCATGGCTAAGGCAACATGCTCCTGTAACACTTTGGACACCTGGGTGCTTATTAAAGGGAAAGTATTTTAGAGACTTAAATAGCTGTTGTGCTCTCAGAAAACAGAACTAAAGTAAATCTGTTTTTTATTAACATCACCAGCACTGAAATGAGTACTGAAGGTCTTGACATTTCCAGTTTAAAGTCTTTACTCTTGTCCCACATCATTATTTCTATTAACACTAAACATCTGGAAAACTCTCCTTAACCAAACCTTGGAACTGAATTCCATTTTCCAGCCTAATAATAACACTTCTACCAATCCTGTTTACCATCCAAATTCACATCAAATTGTGTTAAAGTTTCTATCCTGCCCTCTCTTTCCAAAACCTTGTACTCCTCCATACACTTAATAACTCCAGATCTCTGACTTGGCAACCTGATCTATCAAATTATGCTGATGTTAATAACATCTCTAGAATAGTCATAATCAGACTTCTGCAGCAGTTAGGTTCACAGAAACCTTTGGCCGGCAAGAAAAGGCCCATGAGAAGTTTTGGGAGGAAGTAGGACACAAGCTCATAGGAGTCTCTGCACCTTCTGTCTGCATTTAGGATACAAAGCATCCTAAGAAGTAGGGTGTTAGCAGGAAAATTACTTTTTGCCCCTGCAATAAGTTTTTTATAGTTTCTTGAGAAGTCACACAATCAGCATTAAATTCCCTGTTTACACTCAAGCAAAGCATAGCAGCACGTGCCCTCAAACAGTCCTAAGGGCTGGTTCCCTGAAGGGATGAGGTACATTGACCCTCACCAGAGCGATACCTCCATGCCAATTCCTAAGACAACTAGGCTCTGAATAGAGGACTAGTTAAGTTAGTTTAGGAGAAAGTCAACTGCCTTATAAGAAGTTCAGGTTCACTGGTTAGCAGAGCAAGAAACTGCCAAACCTAGTCAAAAGGAACTCAGAAGGGATGGATTTGTCTCAAATCCCACCCTTCTGAGAATTTTATAGACCTTTAGCCCTGAGCATCATCCAGGGGCCATGGAAGACTGGAATTAACAACCCTACACTCTCTCCTCTTTAAATCTGATGTGCAGTAAAATGGGGTTTACTGTCTATCTTAGCCCAGGGGAGGGAGGAGGGGAGAATATAGGAGGAGATCCCTAAACACGGGACTGCAGCTATTCAGGGGCTGAGTGGGGGAGAGGGGGGAAAGTTTCCAGCTCCTGTTTAAACTGTAGCCCTCTGGGGAAAAAGAAAAGAAAAAAAAAAGGCAGATAATCAGGATAGAGAGAAGGCAGGAAAAAGAGTGAGACCAGAAGGTTATGTGAGGCATGTGGCATCAGATCATTTCTACTCCAAAAAGTGTTAAGCAGTGGGTGGATAGAATGCATAAGTGGCTCACAGAACCCACAGTATGTCTAAAATTCTTTGCAGTAGAGAAACCTGTGAGCAAAACTCTGAACGCACTTTTTTGCTGTTGAGCAATTTGCTTTCCTACAGGCAAGATGCACTGCCACCTAGATACATTATCTCATTTCCTTACAGTAACATCTTTGTGTAACTTGGCCTTCAGTCATTCACAGTTTTGAAAACAGCTCTCCTAATGGCACATACAAAAATCAATCTTTATGTAGGGCCAAATTCTGTGCCTGGTCATAGCAGGTTCACTTGCGGTGTTCATACACACAGTATGCACTGAAAAGCAGTCACTGCAACAGCCCTACACAGTTATGTAAAGGAAAACAAAAAAGAATATTGCTCACAGCAAAGGGGAGAATATGCTTGTGATGGCTATACTTGGATGCTGTGAATATGAGAATGCTGAAGAACACATCTAGTGAATGAGAACTATATTTTAAAAACAGTGTATTCCAGTTTACTAATCTGTGTGAAATTGTGGGAACAAAAATATTATGCTAATATGAAACCACTTCAAGAAATAAATTAGAAAATATGTGTAATTAATCTTCCACCCAGGAAAATTAAAGCATGAGAACAAACACTAACTTTTCGCAGAGACAGCTGATGTTGGTGTAAATCACTCACACGTTAGTATGTTATTTTCATTTAGAGTTATGTACTGAGCTGTTTATATAGCCTAGGATTCCTGTTCAAATCTATTTAACGGTAATAGCCATGAGCTTTGCTGCTCTTCAGAAATACAATACAATGGAATTATTTTAGTGCTGCAAATGGCTCATTCTTGCTATATAAATGACTTCTAGGTGCACTAAATCAGGCTACATTAAAAAGAGCTGATTAAAAGAGCAACATCTCTTCCTCTTCTTCTCTATCTCTGCCCTAAAAGGAAGGCAAGAAGAGGGGAGGGAAGGAAAAGAGATGTGGAGTAAAGCTGTGGTTTTCAAGAATCGCACCTGCGATTCAGGATATGTATTCTACCCACCTGAGCTTAGGCAGGAGTAACTATACCTGTTTGATTGCAAAAAAATGTCAGAAATTTTTAAGGGGACTTTAAGTGTTCTAGAGTTTACTCTGTTCCTTTGATGGACTCCAACAAAGTTCCCAGAGGTTTAGGAAGCAGATTATGGACTAGCAGAAAAAAATTCTGGTCTTGAAGTTTGTACACTTTAGTTGAAATAACAAGATTTATCCAGATTTACAGCAGTGATAGTAACATCAATCTGGGTCCAAACGCTTGCTACAAATAAATATATTTACACTTTGATATTAACTTGTAACTTGCCATTAAATTTAACAAGGTACTGCAGATATCAGACAGAAAAGTTCTTCATCTAGTTTATTAATATTAATTGAAATATTTTTCAGGTGAATGGGTTACCTCTGCAAAGAAAATGAGGATTAAAACTCCCACCATACTGCCCTATCCCTTGGAGCTAAAAAAGATGTCTCTAGAAGTTCCTGCAGGGCTGGAAGCAGATAGAGCGGAGGAGCACATGTCTGCTGAGTCGCTGACCCCGCTACAGGCACCCTTCCTCCGTTCAGCATCTGGACCAATCTGAGCTGTGTTCTGTCTCCCAGCTGTGCCCAGAACATGATACCATAAAGAGGAAAAGAGATTGCATGACTCAAAGAAAACATTGCAGCCACATCCCAGAATGGCAGCCCTTGCTCTCCACGCGCCCTGCACACTGTAGCCTCCCTGGTTGTGTGACCCAGTCTGTCACTGTCACTCAGGCCAGACAGGCAGCTTCTTCAGAGGTGGAAATGAGCAGGGCTGGCGGGTGATTTAGTTGTAGACACATTGATCTCAGCTTCTGTGGCTGCTTCTGGGAAGAAAATACAATCTAAGTGTCTTCTTCTTCTTTGTTGATGCTGTGATGTACAAAGGAGGGTTAGGCAGAGTGGTTTGATGGTGATCAGGGGACTCAGCTGCTGTGCAAGCAGCCCGACAGCTGGAGGATGGCATGGAGGATAGCACAAAGCAACACAAAGGTTTTCCTAAGTTTCACCATGGGACAAGCCAGATGAATGGGGAAGGTACATAAGGTACATAAAGGAGTCAGAGCTACGAATTAGGTATTTCTGAGAAGGAATCCATGTAACTTGTCTTAAATATCTACCATAGGATGGGAAAATATTCAAAATCAGCCTGTTTTTCTCAGTTGATAACTAATACCACTTAATAATAAGCCCAGCAGACAAATGTCATTCTAAATAACTTTCTGGAGCTGGGAAGTGCAAGTAACTAGGATGAGATTTTTCAAAGCCTCAGAAGCAACTTTTTTAGCCCTATTTCATATCCACTGCCTTTGGTAATGTGACCTCTTTGGTCCTTTTGGAAACATCAGTGTCTCAGCAATCCCTGAGGAAATGGTCTGAAATTAAAGAGGTGCTGAGGGCATGCACCAGCCTGGAGAAAATCTTGAGTGACCATGGCAAGGGGCAACAGGAACCAGGGTGCTCATCCATGCTAGGGAACTCCAGGAGGCCTGACATGGATCTAGAGGATTCCCCAGGAAAGGAGGAATGAAGCATGAGGGTTATTACCATAGAGGAGTGATCCACAGGGGCCATGCTGAGCAAAATTGTCCCATAACTGATTGTCTGAAGACCAGACGTATCGCCTCTTACATCAGCCGACCACAAAGAAAGACCATGGAGCAAAACTGAATCATAGAATCATAGAAATAGAAAGTAGGCAGTGAAGAATTTCTTCAAGGATCATGTTCAATGAGGGGGAAAATGATAATTGTTCTAGTTTCAGGCTCCATGACAAGAAAAAAAATAGACATATGTGCATATATATGTTTCTATGTATTTTTATATATATTAAAGCAGGCAAGGTGATGTCAGGTACTTACAACTTGTTGTGTAAGTTGTAAGGAAATCTGTCAGGAGCAGCAAGCAAGTAGATAACAAGAAAGGCAAGGGCCTGCCCTTGAACAAGTAAGGCAAATGGGGCTGTAGATACACTTTATACTCCCCACCACCAACAAAGCACTTGAATCTTTGCTACCCCCAGTCAACATGCTGGGGAAACTGCTGGTAAGAACGTTTGCGACTGTGTAAACTAGCCTTCTCCAAGGAAACTTGCTAGGTACTTTGTAGAAGAAAGCAGCAGTTTATTACTAAAACTGATTCTACTGCCTGCCTTTAAGTTTAGTCAAGTTATCATTTTCTAGCATACAAATAAGTTTTTCTTGCATAATAAGTTTACCTTGAAAGGAAAAGGTTTTAAGAATTTTACTGATTACTAAGTTACAGTTACCTTTACATCAGGTTGTCATTCCCTATTACTGCTTCTCGAGTAGCAAAAGTGTTTCCTGCTGTCCTTCCAGTCTCACTTTCCTCCCAAACTCACTTCTGTCCCCAAACAACATTGTACTGTGCCTTCATCTGTGGCATATTCCAAGGCTACACTGACAGAATGTCCTATAAAATAATCTGAGTTCAATTTTTTTTTTTTTACACATCCACAGAGGTTGGTTTTGTTGCCATATTCTGTTCTGTTCTGTTGCCTTATTAATCAAATTGTTTTATTAAGAGATTCCCATTTTCCCCTATCCTTCAGCAAAGCAGCTGTTTATTTGCTTCTTTATAAAGGGGATGATTTCACTAATGTGGTTTATTGCACAGCCCTATACACAGAACAGTAACCGCAATTAAATGCAAATTGAGAAGGGGAGTTCTTCTGTCTGGGTATTTCTTATATTTGCTGTATTGCCCAAGAGAATTTTGCATGGAACAAAGTCCTTGCATAAACACTCTGAAGTTGGAACAAGTAGTCACGGTCACCAAAACTACATTTTCACAGCCAAGCTGAGCTGATCCAATTGCTGTGGTTGACCAGCTGCCACACGCGTATTGCTCCTCTGCTGCCCTGCTTGGAGGTGTAGTCCTGCTCCTTCATGTGCTCTGGCCCTGGCATATGTCTGACTCTACAGGAAGCCCACACTTTAGGGACTGGAGCAGAGAGTAACCTGTTTGCTCTCCCACATAGGTCAGCCTTCTGTAAATTTAGGTTTCTAAACTGACACACTGTAGAGTCACATGAGTGATGCCAAAGAGAATGTGAGTCTTCCAGAAAGACCTCCAGGCTTGCCTGGGAGACATCACAGAGCAGAAAGCCATCTTCTCTTTGGCTATCTCTTCTGGCGATCAATGGCACTACCTGAAGAAGAACTGTGTCATATTTCCAGTTTCCCATATCCAGCCTACCTTATGGCCATTGTTTTATACTGTGATGGTGTCAGAAAGTACTCTGAATAAAGCTATCCTACCTTTTATTAAAAGATGGACTGTGAATAAGACCAGGAAAATGTGTTTTACCTCTGTGTTTAGTATTCAAGAGAATCATAGTTTATTCATGTTTCATAGACAATGTTAAAATTGGAGACAATACTGAGAATAACCACAAAATTTGTTTGAGGGCTGGATAAACACCTTATAGAAGCCTTCCAATACCTGGGGGAGGACTACAATAAAGTTGGAGAAGGAATTTTTACAAAGGCGTGTAGTGATAAGACAAAGGGGTAATGGCTTTAAACTGAAAGAGGGTAGATTTAGATTAGATATTAGGAAGAAATTCTTCATTATGAGGGTGGTGAGATACTGGAACAGGTTGCCCAGGGAAGCTGTGGATGCCCCATCCCTGGAGGTGTTCAAGGCCAGGCTGGATGAGGCTTTGAGCAACCTGGTCTAGTGTAAGGTGTCCTTGCCCATGGCAGGGGAGTTGGAAGTTGATTATATTTAAGGTCTTTTCCAACCCAAACCATTCTATGATTCTGTGTTTCTATGTTTCTATGATAAAATGTTTTGCAGTGAAAAACTTCAGAAATCCAATCTATTTACTATATCAAAGATTGAGAGGTACAGTGAGTAAGTTTCTTCATAAGGGAATAATACTAAGAAGATCTTTAATCTAGTGGAGGGAATTGTCTTAAAAATCAGTGGCTGAAAACTGAAGCCAAACAAATTCAACCCGGAAAGAAAATACCTTTTTTTTTTTAATCACTGTGAGAGTAATTAATTAATGGGGTGGGGAGAAACTGCCAAGGGAGCTGTGGATTTTCTTTTCTTGATGTCTTCAAATTGAGACTGAATAGCTTTCTGAGAAAGTGCTTTTGCCAAACACCAGTTAATGAGCACAGTACAAGGGTAACTGGGTGAAATGTACTGGTCTGAAATGCACCGGAGATCAGAGTAGATGATCTAACCATCCCTTCTGGTCTTAACTTCCATGAATCTGTGAATTACTGTAGATTTATTGGCATGCAGTAGGATTTAAAAAGCAAGCCTTTGAGAAAAAAACTGCTTGTGATTTGCCTCAAGAAAGTAATCTTCTGGTTCATGCAAAGGAAACCAGATTGATCTGTATTAATAGTGTCTGGCAAAACATTTTCTTAGTTGCTGGCCAAAGTTTTGGTGAGGGTCTTATTGCCAACTGTAGGAAGTGATATGAATTGATATAAAATATATAAACAACTCAGTAACCTTCTCATGGGAGTGAAGTATATATGATGAATATAATTTCTTTATTTTCATTCCCTTCAGAGAACTCATGAATTTGGCTCTTCCCAAAGTGTAGCAATCACGCCTAGGCATTTTATAAACTTCTAGTGAGAAACTGCCAAGCTTTAGAGACTTGTCAAGGGCAGAGGTTGAATATTAATCTTCACCACTGTCATTTCAACTGCATCTGAGCTCCCTCTTCTGACGTTTAGATTTCTTTTTAACCCCTTAGATGGACTGTAAAATAATCCTACCAGGTACATCTCCTGGGGCAGGTACTGCAAGTAAGTCTCATCAGAGTGCTATGGACAGTAACACCTGAATAGCAGCTCCCCTGGCTGCAGGTCTGTATCTTATCATTTCAAGCAGGAATGTCTGTGATCCTTTCTCAGTAATGTAAATTCTATTTTTTTAACTACAACATTTTTCTGCCACTATCTTTTGTGCAAACCCTGTCAGGGTAACTTTTTCAAACAAAATTACAGTAGGAATAAAAGTGCCCAGATATTTCAGCCACTTCTCCTTGATTTACTGTATCTGGATAGTGTCCTAGGATGCTGTCCAGAATAGACACTGATTTTAAAGCTTGCACAATATTTAAGGGAACCAATTCTTTATTATCCTCAGAGGTATGCACTCTTCTTTAATCATATCACAACTCCTATTGCAGTTTATGTCTAAGCTGTCATCCTCAGAGGGCAGCATTTTATTATTTTTTTAAATACATAGACCCATATTTGAATAAACATTTCCTGTCTTTTTGTCTGCCAGGGGCTTGAAAGCATTCTTGCACTTTTTTTTTTCCTTTAAGTTTGTGGTAGTATGTCTTTGACTACAATTTTTTATACGTGTAAAGATTGTCTGCATGATCACACATCCCCTCAGACATCTCCACCCACAGCCTTATTTCAGCATCCCCTCCCAGTCTCTTCAGTATATCTGAAATTTCTTCTTTGACCAACTTTTTTTGGCAGAAAAAGAACTCCATGATGGCTACTAGTTCAACTTTAGTGGAGAACAAATAAGGGAAGACTGCAGTCAATTATCAGTATTTTCATGTGACTTTGCATAATGATGCTGTTCCTACTTCAACCTTAGAAGTTTTAGTTAAACTCTTTTTGGCCCAGGTAAGTGGTTTTCTAGCATAGTAAAAATTCACCACCCAGAAAATATTCATTTTTCTCATTAGATCTTGGGCATGCCTATTGTACTCCAAAGTATGCTTGCCCCTTAGGGAAGAAGAAGGGAGAAGAAATCCCACATGGTAGTTTATTGTCATCTTTTAGGATGCATTTTCTAAAAGATACGATGGTGATGGGCTGGGCTGTGTGGAACTGGTTTCATCTTCACCAGTACAATCAGATATTCAAATTCCACTTGACCCCTAAGCTAGCAGTGAAGACCTGATGAAAAAGCAGGAGGTTATTTATCAATTTCCTCAAGACTTTTCCTACCAGACTACAGTCCTCTGGCCACCTCATCTTCTCTCAGCAAACCTGCTTGATAATACCTGTTTCCTAACATGGGTACCAACAAAAGTAAGTGACAGCAACAGTAAAAAACTCGTGAGAAAAGTTTAAGAAAACAGATGAAGAACAGCATACAGAGGAACAGCCTACACAATGGAAAGGATGGTTTAAGAAGGTTATTGGTGCACACTAAATTGAGTTTGACAAATGCTGACCATTCACAGAGCACTAATCATAGCTAACAGGCAATTTTTTGCATATTTTCAGTAAAAACTGAGCATTGAATTGCTGTTGCTATTCAGACTGATAAAAGTTTTCCTGTCTGTTAAACTTCCTTAGATTTCAATTATTTGTTTCTTCCTACTTATAAATAGAAAGTTAATTATAGAGTGGGTTATATACAAGAGGGAAGACTGAGAGAAAGAAGAAGGCTCCCCACAGTAGCTTGGCATACTAAAATCTAATCTTGCAGCACTGAGATAAGTATCTAAGTTATGATGATGCAGGCTACAGAGGGTGAGGTTCTCCTCTGACAAAAATATCTGTCTTGGTTGGTACCATAGAGCCATCCCAAATATGAATTTCCATCCTCATCCTCTTTCTCACACTTTCATTCTGACCATAAATTTCATCCTGAACTTGAAAGTTTCTCCATCTGAAGTGAAAACCAGTATGTTCAAGGGAAAAATTTTTGTTTCAAACGTACATTTTCAAGTGAAAAATAATTCTCGTCAAAGCCTGCAATCATCTCTATTCGAGTGTAGTAGCTGCTGATGGCAGGTATGCTGCGGGATTATACACCATACATCCATAAGGTATTTCTTGTTTGTCTTGGATATGTTAGTCTTGTCTTCCTCGAGACTCTTCATAGCTGTATTGCAGCTCCACTGGGCACAAAGAAGTAGAAGATAAAGTTCAGATACGATTTACACCAGCTGGCCATTATACCACTGTGTTTTCTAACCCCAAGGTTAGCAGGGCTAGATAGTGCTGAAAACAAGGACCTAATTGAAAACAATTCCCTAATCTGTAAAGCAGCTTCTGTGAACGCTGTCACAACTAGAGACTCAAAACTCTGAGTGTAGACACTGACTCTCCCCAGCTCATTTGCTTTGCATCTGGTATATTCAAGCACTGGCATGACCTCTTTCTGCTTTTCCCTCTATATATATCTGCTCTTCAGTGTAGAGACATAAATGTATTATTATGTGTTCCTTTCTGTGGTAACAATACTGATTAAGCTTGAGAGTAGTACTATGCCAGTTATAATGGGAGAAAAGGTTGTGAACAGATGCTATTTGAAGGTAGCTACTGTTCTGAGAGGAGAAAATAGTTGTCATTAGATGCTCTCATTTCTGTGCAGGATTATGTGACCCTGAAAAGAAACTAATACCAAAGCCTGTCTCCTCTGATGATGGAACCAAATATCTGAGAACCTACCATGTTTATTCTCTTGCCAGGGATCACACAAACCCATGATAAGAGAAAAAAAATCAAAATAGTATAACATGGTGGATAGTGCTTTATGGAACAGAGAATCAGAGAAATGTGACTGACAATTTGGTAGGCTCTTTAGAGACAAATAAACCAGGTGAAAATAAAAATTGAAATATTGTTACATCTAGAAGATTTAAGCACTAAGGAGAAAAATATTAAATTATCTGGTCTATCTAAAATCTCCTCCAATTATACAAAAACAAAAAGAAAGAAAGAACAAGAGAGCTTTTTTTTATAGGGTATCTTAGAAAAAACACCTGTATATGAGAATCAAATACACCATCCAGATGGGAGTTTCAAGTTCTTCTAGGTTATGTTTACTTTTTATACACAGACATATGTTTAAAAAAACTCATTGTGAAAAATGGTAACGATCCTTGTGTAAACTAGCTGTAAGAGAGTATTCATTGAGTTGAACACTCAAGTCTAGCATTACACAGACAAAGCCTCTGTTGTGATACCAGCTAACAGGACACAACATGATCCTGCAGTGATAAGGCAGATAGAATTTGCAATGTTTAGCATGATGGGCTGCTCTTTCCAATGTGGCAATAAACACAATATATACTTGTTTACATGGTCATCAAGCAATAGAAAATTGAAGTTCTTGACCTACAGACAATGCTCAAAGTATCAGTAAGGAAATACAGATAACTGACCCATTTAATATCCATATAATATGCTGTCTTTTTCCCAGATCACCACAGATTTCTGCTGGCATCTAAGGCTGCAGTGCCCAAATGAGTATCAGCTGCAGGCTCTCTTACAGATCTACCAGTTGTAAACTAGGTATAAGAGTAGATATGGAAGGGATGTGAATTTCTTTCATGTTAATGGACACCCTGGTAACCACCTAGACTCTATCTGGGGTTCTGAGCCCTGACCTGGGAAGTGCAGATCTAAGCCTTGAAATGTCATGCTGATTGAGGCCTCAGGAAAACTGCATTCAAAACCAGTAGGACCCATATGCAGTGATTTGCTTTGTTCTTGAGGCAGGGACAGGCAGGGGGAAAACTGAATAGCTCTTCTGTGACTCAGCATGTAAGGAAAAGGCAATAATAAACAAGATCTCAAGAACATATGACAATCTGTACATTTCAATACAGAGAATACATCCTAAAATGTTTTTGTGGGATGAATGGCAAGCTAAATCTATGGGAGAGACTTGAAATTTCTTCCAAATGAGCTGTGAGAGGACTGTGGAAGAGATTCCAGGATCACAGCCTTTACATCAGTGCTTTGATCCACAGGCTCCCAAGCACATTTGCTAGAGCCAGAGAGAGTTTATGTCATAACGATGTCCATGGCATTGCTCAGGAGAAAGGGGTAACAGGGGTGTCATTGGGAGCAATCACGTCCACCTTCCGTCAGATCCATTGCCCATAGTGAAGAGTTTAAGAAGCTGCTTCTTGCCATCTCCCCTTCCCAATACTCATTCTTTAAGCACGGAATGTGCGTTCCTCCAGCTCCTCACACAAACAGCTTCCCAAGGCTACTCATACAGCTGAATAGTCCTGAGGCTTGTGAGCAAATGAAATTGTTCCTTCAGTTTCACTGTCCTCAGCCTCCCTACCCCTGCAGCAGGCCCACACCTTCCCTCATAATTCTATTGAAAAGGCTCTCAACAAAATCCCCAAGCAAGACCCAGCAAGACAGCAGGGACCACACACCTCTCCCTCTCAGAGAGCAATATAAACACAGACTGTGCAGTCAACTTCAGATTAATAAAAATCCAATTTAGAAAAGGTGATTTAGGGATTTAGGAATATAAATTGAAACTTATAAAGAGTTTGCTCTACAGCTGAACCCAGCTTCAGTCTTCCTAGGGACCCCAAGATAACATATTGCATCAGTTGTCTGCCTAAATTCTGCCTTCCCAAGATGGGTATAAAAATTTTCTTCCTCACTATGATTTTGTTAGGATAAAATCCAGTGATGATGATGGGGCACTCAGATACAGTGACACAAACCCTAAAAACAGAACATAAAAAATAGTCTCAGACTGCACTTCTGCCGATATTTTCATTTCTGATGTGCATTCCACGCCACTTGCAGTGCTGCTGTGTAAAAGTTTAGCTTTGATTAAGGCGCTTGTTACGAGCAGTTGTGAGCCAGTACGTCTTGTCTTCACTAATCCTTTTTCCTCTTTTCTTACCTTCCCTTTTGCATGTACCAGAGCTGCAGGGATTTTAGACTTGAAGTGAAGCCTGGGCTCAGGAAAAGTAAGCTTTGTTCTCCCCTTTTTGCTGACATCTTGTGTGACCTCAGGGAAATAATTTAACCCATTTCTTTCCGATGCACAAAAGGAGGAGATGGAGGATGGTTTTTTTATCCCATCTGCCAGTACAACACAGCAAGCTCTCCCAGCTGCCTCTGACTACGTCTGCAGACAGTGGACTTTGTCTGCATCTTGTCTGAGGCTGTTGAACACCGCCGTGGCCATAATACAGAAGAGGAGCAGTTAACAGATGGTGGCAGTAATGCCAGGCCCGGAGCTGTTCAGAGGAGATCCCCGGCTTTGAGGTTATGAGGAGAAAGGTGGTGCTTTCCACCCACCTTAATCCTACCTCCATATGGCTTTGGGGAAGGACTGCAAAGAAAGAGGAAGGCAGCTGCCAGCTAACAGGAGTAACAGGAGCCAAACCGGGAAGTGTTGGACATTTGCAACTTCAGAGGTTTTCCTGAGGTCTTTTTTTTCTCTCTGTACCTATCAGAGGCTTGCTCTAGTCCTGGCTGGTCTTCTCCCCAGCTTCACAGACCACCTTGTCCTCTCTCTGCCTCCTTCCAGCCTGCCCCTCAATGCTATTCCATTCCCTTGGGGTGTCCTCCTCCCTGGCAAGCCTCCCCTTTCCCGCCTCCCAGAACAGGGAGATGCTTTTGTGGCTGTTTCTGCATGTGCTGACATTCTCTTTTCCCCATTCCTCTGTTTGTCTTATCTAACTGTAAACCTTGGGCTTGACGGGGAGCTATCTACTACTCAGCATTTGACTACCACCCTGAAAAACCTTACTTAGTTGGCCCTGCTACTCCAACAAATAAGATTACTATTATTATTAATATTTGCAACAAGGTAAGGAGGCTAACACAGGGAAATGGTAGATTTTCTACGGGGCTGTTGGATCTGGTTACAAAACAGTTTTCAGAAAAGCAAATTGCTACAATGTCCATGTATTCTTTGATATCAGTTATCACTAAAATTAGTCAGAAAACAAAGCACTTTTTAGTTACTAGCTCTGTGAAAGCTGCTTGAAAAAGAGCAATATGTATTACCTAACATCATTAATAGAGATAACAAAAGCACATTACAGTGGAGGAGTGCAGCCATTAATGAGATTTTCAACAATTTATTTGGAAACCAGAGCTGGCTTGATTTTCCATTTCAGAAATGCCCAAATATAGTGGTGATTTGAGTAATGCAACACTGTACCTTTCACACTTTCTCCTAATCCTATACATCTGCTGCTTCAGTGGTTAAGATCTAGTAAATGCCAAACCATTACGTCGTTAATGAAGTGTAAGAGTAATTTAAAATGTGTACTGATTTTACCAAGGATGCCTTTCAGAAATCTCATCTACAATTGACGTATGTGAACACACATTCTAAGTAAAGCAAAATTAAAACCAGAATTGGAGTTGCTCTTATTTCTGTTTGACTGCAGCAAACTTGTGATCCTTGTAAAGGTTTGTGTATGATGGATAAGAGAGTCAATGCATAACCGATATACTTATGTGTAGATGTACTTGCAGTTATATACAGATTTGGGTTTTGAAATACAAAATTTAAGGGGAAAAACATTGTGTTTGGAAGACTTCCTCCACATCTAATTGAACCCACAATTTATCATCGGTTACTAAAAATAAAATTAAGAAGTGCTGGCCCTGAATACTTTATTGGTTTATATTGTGTTATCTCTTCTAAAGACTGATAATTGTTCAAGTACAACTGTGACAGTATCACATTTGTACAGCATTTCTGTGGAGCTGGAGACAAATTCCATCCAAGGAAACAAATGACATTGCAAAGTATTTTTATATAATTAAATAAATACAGATATAAAAATAAAACCACCATATTTTCTTCATTCCATTGTCAAACAGTGACATCTCTGTGAAGCCATCCATGAAGGTTTGAAGAAGAGAAAGAAGCAGGGTGGTTTGCCCTGGTCCTTGTTTTGAAGCATCAGAAGGGAAGCAACTTACTACATTATGATATATTATGATATATCTGAAAATGCAGCGTGTGAGAAGCCCATTTTTTGTTCTGAGGCTTGGGGACCTTGTGCTCCACTAATAATTTGTTTACTTGCCAACCCCTGGTCTCCCACCTGTGGACACAGGGGCAATGAGATGAAGTCCTCCTCAGCAGAGTTTACGAACAGTACTGCTAGAAACACCTCAGGGGGGGGACTAACCCATCCCTGAGCTGTGCATTTCCTACAGAGTGAAGGAAATGTCCTTTTCCTGGCGCTTCTCCAATCCTAGCAATGAACTGGAGATCACGGCCTTGTGTCACCAGTCTGTATCAACTGCCAGGCAAACATGAGTTGTGTTTCCTGCCTTGTCTTGGCAGAAAAAGATAAAGGGAACCCACAGCTTGGAGAAAGGTGTGGTCAGACTTCCTCCTCTTTTCACGCTTTTGTTGGCCAGGCAGCTAGATGCAATTTGTATCTCTGAGGAGAAACAGCTAGATAATACCCAGTCTCAGGTGCTGTGGTGCCAAAACCTCCCCTCTGAAACATCTCAGACAGACTGGTTTCTTCTAATCTTACACAATGCCTTTTTGAAATACAATTATCTGCTTTGAAGTGCATCCCAACTGTACAGAAGAGAGAAAGTGAGCAGCGCAGTGAGAGGAAGGACAGCTGTGCTTGCTGACGACGGTACCAAAGGACAATGAACTTACAGCTTGGTAAGTTCAAGCCCCTGCTGCAGGGGCAGGAGTGCCCTGTCCCTCCTCTCCACTGGCCAGGTCCAGCCAAATCCACCTCAGCTCCTGGCTCCTCCTTCACCCCCATCAGAGAAGTTCCTCTTGCTCCACAAGGATTTGCCAGGACAGGGTAGAGTTTCTGCATGTGAAGAGTCACTTGTAGACCTGTAGGTCCCAAGAAGACAGTCGGGGGGAAAGTAGAAGAAGAGTTTGTGCTGGAAGTGGGGTCCTGCACCCTGAGGGGAGGAGGGCAGGAGTCTCTCTGTGCCCTGCCCTCTATAAAAAGATTAAAAAGGAGGTGGCATGAGAGGTGAGATATGAAAGCCTCTCAAGGACTGGTCTCTGCTCTATCTGCAGAGTGATGATTTCATAAAGAAGACAGAAACTGTCCTTATCTGAATCTTCCAAGAAACCCACTGATCCCTTGCTCAAAAAGTTTGACAGCTCTGTAGCATGTGTTTAGACCTTGAGACATTTTTAGAATCAATGTCACTGAAGACTCAAATTGTGTTTTCCATAACAAACGAACTTTGCAGACTGAATGCTCTCCATTTTCCTGCTTAAGCCAGGCACAGCTCCACTTTGAATCTGCCTGAACATGAGTTTCTGTTTGTCACCACCACAGAAGTTGCAGCCTGTAGAAGAACTGTATTTCACTTTACTGCAAATGTGCAAAGCCTGGAAGAGGATCTCAAAAAGCATGCTGCTACCTGTTTTATTTGGGGACTGAAAATCCAACTGTACATCCAGCGATAATTGTGGCTTTCCCATCATCTTTGGCTTTTTCCTGTCCTTACTAGTGTGGATGTGCTTCATGCTTGCTGCTCACATTCTTCCAGACCACCCATGACTGTATTTCAAATGCTATTGTATGTACAAGCTTCACAATGCTTAAGAATACAAAAAGTTCCTGTGATTATAAATGTTTCATAAAATTCATACTTAAAGAAAAACATTTCAGTATTTTTCAGTAATGTGAATGCAATATTAGGCTTATAAGCATTTAAATGAGCCAGATGCTTTATTAGTCCATTTCAGAAATTTTTCTTTGTACATGAATGAAAAATTGAAGTGGAAATGGTTCTGAAAGGAATAGTGCTGAGCATAGCCATATGAAAAGCAATCTAAAAATCCTGAGAGAGGTAAAGAAAAAGAAATGAAAGGACCCATGATGTATGGATGTCTAAGAATGAAAGATAAAATTGTTCCTTGCATGTGCTGTGTCAAACCAGTTGTTTCCCCGGAGCTCTTTACAAGCTTTATGCCCACACACTGAGTGACCTGCACATCCTCCCTACCAATGCCGAGTAAGATGCAGGAAGGAGAATTCTGCTCAGGGACTGCAAAGATTAAAGCACCTCAGAGGCTTAAATTTGCACTTTTTCTGTCCTTGTGCTAACTGGTGAGGCAGTGTGAGCCCTCAAAGACAGACCTGATCCCACAGAGATTTCAGTCCCAAATAATGACCAATAAATCCAAGGGGAAAAAATGCAAATCAATGGAGTAACCAGGCATTGTTCTGCATTGATAGGTGTAATAGCAAAGGAAGGTTTTAAGGAAGCATACAGAGGAAGATAATAATACATTTTGCGGACCTCCTCATAAGCATGAGAGGCAGTACGGCAAAAAGGACACAATTGCCACTTTGAAGATTAAAAACTGGATAATAGAGGCCAGGATCATGAGATAATTTGAGGAAGACACAAGATTTCACTGCTTGAACATATGCGTTTTGCGTAGCATGGTGTGCCCTGGAGATGAAAAAGGACTGACTTAAATAAAAATGAGGAAGTGGGAATGAGAACCTTTAAGAAAGGAGAACTACAAATTCCGTAAGAATATCTTCTATTAAAAGGCCATTTACATGCTAAGAAGGAAGAAATAAAGGATACAGCTGAAGATTGTCAAAATATCTCTAAGACAAATGTGAAATAGTTTCCAGTAATTCAGATCCCTCATGGGCAGGCAGGTCCTGGGTTCTCCCCTGCCAGAGGACCACTCTGAGACTTCTGTGGTATGATGGCATGTCCTCCAGTATGCTCTCCGTGTTTCACATGACAGCCAGTGAAAGGGAAACGGATTGTAGGGGAAATCACCATCTGCTTTTGTCAGTAAAAGACTGCGTGCAGGGCTTGAGCCTAAACAGACTGAAATCAGCCTTTTATAGCTGCATGGGGGAAATGGGAGACCTTACTAAAGTGTGAGAAAGTATAATTTAAAAGGAATAAACAAAAATTACTATGACACAACTTCATCTGCTCTGTATAGGCTCCAACATAGTATCACAGAAGGCATGGGAACTTATAAAGGCAGGGGTTCACACTAAACCTATGATTTTCTCAGCTTCCTAGGACCTAGTTTCGAGAACATTATTACAGATATTGTTTTCTCACGCTTTAATGTAATTTGTACTGTACAGGGGAAAAAAGGCTGTAAAGTTTCTCTTTCCTATAAATGTGTACAGAAGGCATTTGAATGCCCCATTCACTGAAAACACCTCACAATCTTTGGCATATTTATTCTTGCAAGGCACATAAGAGGGTATTCTAATATCCATGTTCTATAAACCATTTAACTGAGGCACAAGGTCACAGAAATGCAATGTCTTGAAACTGGAATGGGTATAGGCATAGCAGAGGCAGCACTAAAAATGATATCACACACCGAATCACACAGAACCACAGAGTGACTGTGGTGGGAAGGCCCCTCTGGGGTTCATTTGGTTCAGTTCCACTGCTCAAGCAGGGTCAGTGACAGCTGGTTGCCTGGGACTATGTCCAGGAGATCTCCAAGGACAGAGACCCCACAGCCTTTCCTTGGCAGCTGAGGAGACACTGGCCAGCCTGTAGTTCACCAGATCCTTCTTCTTGCTCTTCTTGGTGATAGGAGTGATATTTACTTCCTTACAGTCCTCAGAGTTCTGCCCTGATCACCACAATCTTACAAAGATAACCAACAGTATCCTTGCAGTGACATCAGGCAGCTCCCCGTGGGTACATCCCATCAGATCCCATGGGCTTATATACGTTGAGTTAGTTTAAATGTTCTTTTCAAAGGGGTCCTCTTCCACCAAGGGTAAGTATTCCTTGCTCCAGGCTTTCCCTAGTCTTCCTTTTGCTGCTGATGAACATGTAAAAGCCTTTCTTATCCCTCACCAGATTCAACTCCAGGTGGGCTTTGGCTTTCCTAGTCCCATCCCTGCACACCGTGTCCATATTTTTCCTGGGTCACCTGCTTCTGCCTCTTGCGTGCTTCCTTTTTATGTTCGAGTTTAGTCAGGAGATTCTTGTTTGTTCATGCAACCCTCCTGTTGCCTTTGCTTGACAGCATCTTCATATCAGCTTGGGCACAAGGTGTATTTGGCAACACAGACACACAGAGTTCAAGCCAGAAAAATTATCTTCACCACGATGTGAAGTCAGTTCATCTGTGCTTATCTCCAAGTCTGCTTCCAAAATCCACAACAAGATGTACTACAGATGGTGCGCCAACCCAGCACTCTGGTCTACAGGGCGGGTATACCTACAGAGATGTACCCCAATCACATAGGCAGTCTGCCACAGTGCAAGAATATGGACACAAATGTCCCTATCTTAAACTAATTATTTCACCAATAACCCCTCCTGTCTATTGCATTATGCATATGTGCCATTCTAAATCAAACAGCTGAATTTGTAATTGCTAACCCATTTGTTATAACAACCTTTAATCTAGTGCCCTGTGGCCTGCAGCCTTTGAGCCTCACAGCTGTGGTTTCTTGCGAAGTTGGCTACAAAAATGACTTCTCAGTTGTCCCAGTTGCTACATATTCAAAAATAAGTATGTGGCTGCAGGAACATTTATATAGCAAACTTCTGAAAAAAATACCTTCATTACCCATTTCTTACACTAAGAAGTTGGATCTACCGCCTCAATGAGCAGACAGTAATTTTTGTCAACTATTCAACTTAAATTGGTGGCTCTCGTCCTAGATAAGAGTACAACTCTTAATGACAAATGGATTCACTGTATGAGGTGGACCCTTCTAGGGCTTTGTAGAACTGGGTATGAACTTAATCCTCTAGCATCAGGCTTCTGTGAAAAGTGAGATGCTAAAAGGCAAAATACACATAGAATAAGCACTTTCTAATATGAAATTGTTTAGATATAATATAAACCAAAATAAAATCATGGTGGGTATATTAATACTGGAAAGATATTCTGAATACTCTGATTCATTCTTTCACTGTGCCAATGAAAAAAAAGATGGTAAGTCTGATATGTCTAATGCATATGTCAAAGAACCTGTCTCTCTGTTGAGGGGTTACAAACTGCAGATGAAGCAAAAGGACATATGTGTATTTCGGCTGTCCAAAAGTGAGGATTTAAAACCATCACTCAGTTGCTGAATTCATTAGACTGGACCCTGGAACTCTAGCTTGAAGGTGTGACCTGTCATTGCTTTTCAAAATGCCGGGAGAAAGAAGCATCTAGAGGTGCCACCAGAGGTGCCCAAGGAATGGACTGTGTCCCACCTCAGTCGTCCTGTCTCCGAAGCACTTCAGAAGCAGCTGCCCAAGGACCTTCCCTGGAGAGACACAGAGGAGGTCTCTGCGTGTGTGATGTCCAGAGCAATTGATGCGTACATGGGCATTGGCCAACCTTGCCCATGAAGGAGGTCCTGTCATGTGGCAGGGAAGGGGCCATGGCACGCAGCCCTCTCTTACCCCCAGCAAAAGCCATGCAGCTGATCTGTCTAGCTGGGAGCACAATAGTGCCAGGGTGTACCAGCTCTCTCTGTGCAGTTTGTTCCACTTTGGAAATAATTATTTGAGGGCTGCAGAATGAAACGAAAAGGGGTCATGGCTATGTACTGTAGTCACTGGGTCAGACTGCTAACACTGGACTCTGGGTGCCATTTCTTGCTTGCCCCAAGAGCTGGTAACTAGAAAACAGTAGCATTTTCAGTGGAGCAAGGACCCGAGGCAAGATGTCTCCCACTCCTGGGCAAGTGTGCTAAACAATTAGACTGCAGAATAACGGTCTTTTTTTTGAAGCAATTACTGTGTAATTCTCCAGGCCAATTTGTTCACTGAGCAGCTTCAGCAAGAGAAAATGGAACATTTGTGCTCACACTCTCTCACCCTAGAACTTCATGGGAAAAGCAGGAGGAGGTAAATGAGGGGATTCAAATTTTCTTGGTGGGAACTAAACCACTGTTTCCTGAGCCCCACCACTGAGCTGCTGGATAAAAGGGGACTGCCTCTTAAGCTTTCAAAGAGGCTAAAGCACCTCATGGCAGGAAAGAGGTCAGAGCACCGGCTCTCGAGTTAAGGGATATGCTTCTCTACAGCCAAATATAAGGAATCCAAGTCTCTGAGACAGGCACAAATGCTTCATACTTCCTATTTCAGATGTGCTGCTGTGTAGCTGGGGATTATATGACCACTGATATCAAATCTGTGTCCTGCTAGAAGACCAGATGGTACAAGTTACACACATTTCTGCCAAATTTACTGGGACACACTACATAGTGTTTATTCCAGCTACCTGAAGCAAACAGTCTTCCTGAGACGAGTATAGTAATAACAGCAGTAATAATAATAATAATAACAACTTGTAGTGGCTTAGGCTTTTGCACCTTGTGGCTACAATATATTTGTTCAGGCAGTCAGAATCATGAAACCAGACTCAGAGTACCAGCCTCTAGCTGCCACCGGGGCAAATCACAGACTTTAGCACTTGGCTTTCCCCCCACAGCCCGAGCCCTCCAGAGAGCCTAGACATTTGATGTGGAGGTTGTTAATTCTGCAACCCTGAGCGGAACCCTGCTTGATTTAGCCCTAAATCAGTTTCAGTTCACAACAACTAAATACTGGGAATCCAAGTCTCCATGTCAAGCAAAAATGCTTCCTATTTCTTAGTATAGATGGCCTTCTGTTTAACTGGGGACATCAGTTTCATTTCATACCCTGTGACACTTTTCAGCATAATTGTGCATGGTTCCACTCTGTGATGGGTTGGCCCTTGTCTGGGGGCCAAACCACACACACCCGCTCACACAGTCCCTGCCCCCACCCAATCATAGGGGAGAGAATTAAAGAGATAAATGGCAAAGAGGACTCGTGGGTTCAGATAAGGACAATTTAATAACTAAAATACAATAATATTAGAAATAATACTATATACAAAGATGCAATGTGATACACAGTGATATTACCCCTCCCCACCTGATGGCCAAAGGCCCAGCCCACTCCCA
>WKFP01013459.1:44236-69708 GCA_011057875.1 Pterocles orientalis | reverse complement strand
AAATGCGGCGGGAGGGAGAGAGGGAGAGGGGGAGAGGCTCCCTCCTCGACCCCTGTACGCAACCAGATGCCTCTTTTGCCCCCAAGAAACGAAATATTCCCCTGAGCGGATGAAAATAAGCGGTTGTCCTCGGTGGGGTTACCGAAAGGCGGTGGCGGCCGCACAAGCCCACCGGCCCCGCCAGTCCCCGGTAATCTGCCGGCAGAGGGAGGGGGATGAGCTGGGCCGAGCCTCCCCGCTCCGCAGCCCTTCGTTATCGGAATAATTTTAACATCCTTGTTTATAAACAAGAGGCATTTGGAGGAGATTACCCGAGTTTGGGAAACGATCGTTCTGACGCTAGTTTCTGCTCCTTAAAAGGGGGTGGTGGTGTCGGGGAATGGGAGGAAGGGGAGGGGGCATCCGGGCCAGCCTCGCACGCAGCGCACCGCGGAGGGACCCCGCACCCGCCGCCCCCTCCCCCGAGGAAGGAAATCAATCTGATCCGTGATATTTCACCCAACCGATTGCTGCTAAGCACTCTATATCACCGTTAATTCGTATGCATTAGGTTCGGGTTACAGCTTATTCGAGGGTTTAAATTCAACGTAAATACCCGTTCGGGGCTGGGGTTTGGAAACGCAAAAATGTTTTCCTGGTAATGTCGCTTCGCCCATTACTCGAGTGCATGGAAATGTAATCTGGAAATGGGTCACGGCCTCAGAAAATACTTTAAAAACACAAATCAGGAATAATCAGACAGCAGAATTTAATTAGAGCCGTAGGCTAATCACAAAATATTTTATTCCAAGCCCATATCGCTGTGGGGGAGGGGTCCGTTTCTGCTTCGGCAGCGGCTCCTGCCGCCGCTGCTTCGCGTTTGCAACATCTGGCCTACAGACCTACTAATTTCGACTCGTGATCTCGTTTGGCGAAACCTGATCTACGTGGTTCAAATACCTTCCAAATTGGGGGCGATTTAACAATCGCGACCAATTAAACCCAGGGAAGAAAAGAAAAAGAAAAAAAAAAAGGCAAAGGGGGAAAAAAAAAAGGCAGCAAATCCCCTGCTTCCCTCTCCCCCCGCCCTGAGCTCGCACACACTATCTGTTGCTCTCCCACGGCGGCAGCGGGTGGGGGCGGGCGGCGGGGGCCGGGACGGACTCGCACTCGCACTCGCACTCCCACTCTCCGCACGCCCCTCGCCCCATTGTCCCTACCCGCCCGCCCCGCTTTCTCGGGGTGTTTTGTTCGCTCCCCAGCGCGGGGCTCCGCGCGCCCGCCCGCGCCGCGCCGGAGCGGCACATTCATTATCGGCCGGGGGCCGATTTCAAACCGCTGCCATCGCGGCTCCATTGTTCGCCGGGCGGCCAGGCCCCGCCCCCCTTTGTGTGGCGCGGCGGCGATTGGCCGGCGCCGGGCGGAGGGCTGCCGTCACCGCTCGGGAAGCCCATTCATCTGTGCACTTGGGCGTTGGACTCCGCATCTTATTAGCAACCAGGGAGATTTCTCCATTTTCTCCTTGTCTACAGTACGGCTACAAATCTGGGATTTTTTATTACTTCTTTTTACTAAACTTGGGCTCCTTTTTTTTTTTCTCGACTTTTTCCTCCCTTTTTTCCCCTCCCTCCTGTGCTGCTGCTTTTTGATCTCTTCAACTTTAAATTTTTTAAAAGGAGTGCATTATAATCGGTTCTGTTCTCTCTTCTCTTTTTTTTTTTTTCCCTCTGGTGTGTGTGTGTCTTGCTGCTGCTGCTGGTCGCCCAGTATTTATACCAACCCAACGCTCTTTGTTTCCCCTCCTTTTGGATCTGTTGAGTTTCTTTGTTGAATAAGACAGCATGGGTGCCCAGTTCTCCAAGACCGCTGCAAAGGGCGAAGCCTCCGCCGAGAAACCTGGGGAAGCAGTGGCTTCATCTCCATCCAAGGCGAATGGACAGGTAAAAAAAATTAAAAATATTAAACTTACTCCTTTTTATAAGCCAACTTCGACGGACTCTCTTTCGCATCCTGTTTAATTCTTCTTCCTTTGATGCCTCGGTGGCACATTCAATGGAGAATACGGTCGATCCTTTTATCTTTGCAACTCGAGGCAAAGGAATATGGGGTTTTTGTTAAATGGGCTCGCCTTTGAATGATTTGTTCCTTTATCTTTCCTGCCTTGAGGGGGAGGGGGAACTATTTTTTCCTTTTTTCTTTTTTTTTTTAATTCCTCGTGTATTATGGTGAGGTGTCCCAATGGCTCGTAAACGGAAGGATGTTACACCGCTTGGCTTTTCTGCCCGCTTAACCTCGCTCTCCCGAAGACGCTCGGTGGCTAGTGCGGAACGCCTCTCGCGGTGGCACGATGGCTGTGTACTAGCGGGGGCCGGAGCCGCCCGGGCTGCGGGCTCGGGGCTCGGCACGAGCGCGGCGGCGGGGGCACCCCCTCGGGCGGTAGCGCGGGATCGGGGCTGCGCCGCCCGCCCCGTCCGCGGCAACTCCGCCGGGGGGTCGGCAGCCGCAGGGCACTGCTTTCTGTCACCCTCCCCCACCCACCCACGCGTGAGGCGGCTGCCGGGCTGGCCGTGCCCTCGCTGCCCCGCGCAACAGTGGCATTGCGGGCGGGCACCCCCCCGCCACCCCCGCAGCTGCCGCTCGGGGGTAGCCAGCCGCGCTCCGGGTGCCTGAAAGATGCAAATACAGCGCGGGGGGAGGGGGCGCCTCTCCGCACCGCCCGGGCGGAAAGGGGCAGCGGCGGGCGGGGGGCCGGGCGAGCTTTGTTAGCCTTCCCCGCCCCGCGCCGCCGCGGCTGGACGGGGCGCGCCGGGGGCGGGGGGGGTGCGCGGTTCGGCGCCGCGGCATGGAGCAGCGGCGCCCTCTGGCGGCTGCTGGCCGTCCCGCCCGCCGCTGGGGGCGCCCGCCGCGGCACGGCGCGGCCCAGCCCGGGCGGCGAGGGGCGGCGGTGGGCCCCGGGGTTTAAACCGCGGAAGTAGAAAGGGCGAGGAAAGGCTGCGGCACCGCCGCCGTCCTGTGTGTCCCTGTCGGCACCGCCGGTAACGCCCGTCGCTGTCTTGCAGGAGAACGGCCACGTGAAGGTGAACGGCGACGCCTCCCCCGCGGCGGCGGAGGCGGGCAAGGAGGAGGTGCAGGCCAACGGCAGCGCGCCCGCCGAGGAGACGGGCAAGGAGGAGGCGGCCTCGTCGGAGCCCGCCTCCGAAAAGGAGGTGGCCGAGGCGGAGAGTACCGAGCCGGCCTCCCCGGCTGAGGGCGAATCCTCCCCCAAGACTGAGGAGGGCGCGACCCCCTCGTCCAGCAGCGAGACCCCGAAAAAAAAAAAGAAGCGCTTTTCCTTCAAGAAGTCCTTTAAGCTCAGCGGCTTCTCCTTCAAGAAGAACAAAAAGGAGGCCGGCGAGGGGGCAGAGAGCGAGGGCGGCGCCGCCGCGGCGGCGGAGGGCGGGAAGGAGGAGGCGGCGGCGGCCCCCGAGGCGGCGGGCAGCGAGGAGGGCAAGGCCGCCGAGGAGGCTTGCGCGGCCGCCGCGGGCAGCGCCGAGGTGGCGAAAGAGGAGGCGGGGGACTCGCAGCAGGCCAAATCGGACGAGGCCGCCCCCGAGAAGGCGGTGGGAGAAGAAGCCCCGGCGGCGGCGGAGCAGCAGCAGCCGGAGGGGGGGAAGGCGAAGGCGGCGGAGGAGGCGGCGGGCGCTGGCGCCGCCACGAATGAGGCGGGCAGCGGCGATCAGGAGGCGGCCCCCGCGGAGGAGCCGGCGCGGCAGGAGCCCCCCTCCGAGAGCAGTCCCGAGGGACCCGCCGCCGAGTCGGCGGAGTAAGCGCTGCCGCCGCCCCTCGCCGACGGACGTTTTTCTTCCCCCCTGTTTGTTTGTTGGAGTGGTGCCAGGTACTGGTCTCGGAGAACTTGTCTACAACCAGGGATTGATTTAAAAGATGTCTTGTTTCTTTTTTTTCTCTCCCCCCCCACCCCCGCAGCTCCCATCTCAAATCGTTGTGTGTTGCCGCCATTCCAATGGGCGGAGGGGGACCCCCCCTCCGCCCTCCTCTCCCACCCTCTGTCTGTATTTTGGGGGTTTTTTTAGTTGTTTGGGGTTTTTTTGTTTTTGGGTTTGGTTTTTTTGTTTTTTTTTTCATCAGTATTAATGTTTTGGTTTGGTTGGTTCGGGGTTTTTGTTTTGGGGTTTGTTTGGTTTTTTTCATACTTTGCAGCTCTTCATATTATAAAACTTTTCCCGATCGGTCTATGGACATGCCCATATATGAAGGAGATGGGTGGGTCAATAAGGGATATCAAATGAAGTGACAGGGGCCGCAGTGGGGAACTCGGGGCACGCAGCCCCCTTGCCGGGAGCGCGCCCCACCAGAAATGATGTAAGGGGTTAGTCTTTTTTTTAAAAGAAAGTTATTACGATGTATTTTGTGAGGCAGATGTTCTATAAGGTTTACAACACTACAAGTCTTGATTAAGAAGGAAAGGAAAAAGGAAAAAAAAATTAAAATCAATACCCAGATAAAGAGATCATAGTCTTAGGAATTCATTTAAACCATAGGAACTTTTCACTTATCTCATGTTAGCTGTATCAGTCAGTGATTAAGTAGAAATACAAGTTGTATAGGCTTTATTGTTTATTGCTGGTTTATGACCTTAATAAAGTGTAATTATGTATTACCAGCAGGGTGTTTTTAACTGTGACTATTGTATAAAAAAAACAAATCTTGATATCCAGAAGCACATGAAGTTTGCAACTCTTTCCACCCTGCCCATTTTTGTAAAACTGCAGTCATCTTGGACCTTTTAAACACAAATTTTAAACTCAACCAAGCTGTGATAAGTGGAATGGTTACTGTTTATACTGTGGTATGTTTTTGATTACAGCAGACAATGCTTTCTTTTCCAGTTGTCTTTGAAAATAAAGGAAAACTCTTCAGATGCAATGGGTTTTTTTTTTGTGTAGCATCTTGTCTATCATGTTTTTGTAAATACTGGAGAAGCTTTGACCAATTTGACTTAGAGATGGAATGTAACTTTGCTTACAAAAATTGCTATTAAACTCCTGCTTAAGGTGTTCTAATTTTCTGTGAGCACACTAAAAGCGAAAAATAAATGTGAATAAAATGTATAATTTGGTTGTCTTTCTTTTATGGATACTCTGGTAGCTTAAAGGGACTAGCCAGTATTGCCTAAATTTGTATAGAGAAAGTCGTGTGCTGCTAGCTTTGAAAACTACCTTCTTAGATCCTGGACTCTGTAATAATTCTCTTTTAGAGAAATTGGGCACTGCACACAGTAATTTGTAGGCTTTTCTGGCTTTAAAAAGAAGACTGGAAGACAGTCTGAGCACGTACAGTGTACAGTTCTCCTGTTCAGGCTCCATACCTTGCTCCAGAGGTATCCAGCATATGAGAGTCTTGCCTCTTGAAGAAAACAAGATTTAATTTGAATTGCTTAAGGTGGGGCACTGCAAATTTTTACACGGAGTTGCTTAAAAATTAAGCTCTTGTATAGACGTCCCACTGAATGTCTTGGTGTGCTGGTCCTACTTGGGTACCTAGATTATTAGCTTGAAAACTTTAGCCTGGAGGGAGAAAGGGGGAATTAACACTGCCGTCCTGCTCAAAGTAATTAAAAGCAATATTTTCTTTTTTTCCTCAAGTGCTACTCCCAAGTACAGGTGAGTTACAAAACATTTCAAAATTTGTCTATAAAAGTAATCACTTGGTGCTTGCCTTTAATTGTTAGGCGCTTTGGCTAATTTCCAGCATATTGCTCAGGGCATATTATGCCTTAATAAAACTGGGTTCAGGCAAGAAAAGCAGCAGTGGTATTTGGAGGGTGGAAACTGATTCAAGTAAGTGTTGCTTCTAGGTTTATAGGAGAAAGTTCAGTATTACACTTATTTGCTTCCACCTAAATTTTCAGCAGAAACTCTTTGGAAGCAATTATGATTCATTTTATGAGAAAATGGCACGTTAGCACCTTGTTCCCTAAAGAACAAAGCCTAAACTGAATGAAGTATAGTAGGTTTCCTGCTGAATGCGTACTTTCTTTTTTTTTTGTTTAATTCAGCTGTCTACCATTTTAACTTTGGCTTGTATGTACTCTAGTTGCCCTGGTATTTCTCTATAGCTTTAGAAATGTATTGAAACTATGCTATAATTGCTGAGGGACAAAAATAAATGGATGTAAAACAAGATCCTCTACACCAGTGTCATTCTTGGAGTACATGTGTTTGAAGTCTAATGCATAACTGCTTTGCTAAGGGGTTTTTATAACATGGCTGTAAAAACCTGTTCTGAGACGCATGATGTCTTGGCCGTAGAGTCAATGTCTCTTTTTAATAAATATATATATATTTAAATCCAAGGATTCTTAAAGAGAAGTCTGAATTTCTTCTTTTTTTTTTCCTTTTATCAAACTGTATGTGTACATATGAAGAAAATAATTTCTACTAGTAGAGTTCTTCAGATTTTTCCCAGCCTGCTCACCTCAAACTTTCATGTTCTTTCCTCACTCAGCTGGTGGCATTTTCTGGTGTGTTTTCACCACAGTTCCTGATAGTGCCGAATTGCTCCTGGCACAGCAGCTGTGGTCCTGGGCTGGGGCTTCGTCATACCATGGGTTGACTTGACTTGAAGTCTCTTTCCAAGTCTTAACACCAGTAGAGTTTCAAGAATAGGTCTTAAGAAGACCAGTTGCATGGTCTACTCTTCTGGTCCCAACAGTTGGGTAAGATTCGCTTACACCAGTTTTCCACCATGCAGTTTAAGAAGGTGGGAATCAGAAGGGCTTTCAAATAGTGGAAATGGAGGAGTTTTGAGCTGCTTCCTCCCGTCAAATAATTGTGCAAGAGCATCCCTCCTCCCTTGGTCCCCGAGTGGTCACTCCTGTGCTATTGTGGAATAATCTTATTTATATACAAGGAAAATGAAGGGGCTGAGTGTTAGTGACTGGTGAGATGGTTAATCTTCTCACTGAGAAGGCTTTACACCTTTTTTTTTTTTAATCATTGCGTTGGTTGCCTTGGTGAAATGCTATCATAATCAGTACTGTAATTTCAACAAATTCAGAATTGGAATGCAAGTGACTTTAAAAGATTTCAAGCTGATTTTCCTATCTTGTGGGTTGCTGTGGTTCTTTTTAAGGACAATGTTGTTATTGCTATGATCAGGGTAACATCTGTTGCTCTGAAACAATGTAATGTTTTTAGGTAGAACTTGCACTGGAATGTGATTTTGCCTGACTAAGGGATCTGGAGACTTACTACTTCTATGTTTATTTACTGATGCAACAGTCTTCCTTGTTCAAGGTTAGAACTTCATTGTATGAAGTCCTTTCAAATTTCATGCCTATCTTGGTAATACCTAAACTTAATTTCAGACTCTCCAAATCACAATGGCTGACTTCAAGTACTTGAGTTCTGTGTCTGGTCCTAATAGTTATTAATGTGAAATTGTAGAGACTTTGCCTTCAGGCAAGAAGCAATGCAAAAAAAGGGAAAGTTGAGCTGGAAGAGGGAAATGGAGTCTAAGCGCTGGCGTCTGGTGGAGTGCATTCACCTTCCTGCTTGTGTACACAGTCGTTCGGTACAAATCCAGTGTCCATGATTCCTGTTGGTTGTATTTGCAAAAGTTGCATATAAAAATATTTTATTCCTTTATTATGCAGAAGGATGTCTTGTGTTTTAAGAATGTTTTTTGTTACCTAATATGGCTCAAAACAGTTAACTCTTGAACTTCACTTGCAGATGATTAGATAAAGGTCAAATGTTTTCATCTGCTTTGATTGTTTGGGTTTTTCTAAGTTGTGAGTCCTGTTATATTGCTTTTTTTAAAAAAAATCTAGACTTAAGATGTTCTAGTCTGAAGCTGTAGTACCAGTTAATGGTTTCCTGCAAAATCAGTCCCATCAGTTCAGTCTTCATACTATTTGTATAGTAAAAGAGCAGTAAAAGGTCATAATTGGTGATACCCGACTCATTTCAGTGCTCGTTGTTAGGTTTTAAGAGACTGAAGTAAAATGCGGTTTCCATAATGATGTAACTTCATTGAAAGCATCCTGTTTCTAGGTTATGGCCAATTTTTCTACCCTGCTTAGGTCACTGGTGTAGAATAAAGTGGACACTTTCCTTCCTGAAGTACACAGCAAGTGAAAATAGGATATTGTATTTATAACATACTGTAGACAGTGAGGTTAATTTGTCCCCTTTACAATTCCAGGGACCTCAGCTAATTGACAATGAATGGGAACTACTGTGATTGCAACAGAGTCCAACAGGGCAGAGGCAAGCAGGCTGGGCAGCCTCCTGTTACTTGAATAAAGGAATGTAAGACGTAGTGCTATGGTGAAGTACAAGTGAAAGTCTCTGTGTTAGCTTGTCCTGGGGAGAGCCAGCATGGTGGTGAGATTTTAAGGCCTGTTGCTTGCTTGAAGATTTAGAAAGGGAAGCTGTAGCAGTGCGTTTCATGATGGGCTTACTGAGACAACTGTTGAGATTGCTCTGAAGTGGGAACATTGTCTATTGGGAAGATCTGAGGAGGGTCAGCAATGGTGATTACAGCTAAACAGATGAGTGAAAAAAGTGTTGCTCCATGAGTAGGGAGTTAGAAATATGTAAATTTGGGCTGTATTATTGAGTACACTTTCTATACAAAACCAAAAGACTTCAGAATGCTCCAGGTTTAGGATATGGATAATGTTATCTGACAGAGATGATGTAAAACTTCAGTTAATGCTTTCTGAATGTTGTGAAATCTTGAGGAAGGTTACAGGTATTATTTATACCTCTTTGCCCTCAGTCTTTGCTATAGTATGACAGAGCAGGACTATCAAGATACCAGGTGAAACAGGACATTAATACTTGCAGTTAGAAAGACCCAAACAAGATACATGGAATATCAGTTCTCAAAGCTATATTGAATTTGGACAAAATGACAAAAGCCGTTATTCAATTCAAGGGTTGTTTGGGGGGTTTTTTTGTTTGTTTTGTTTTTTGTGCCTAACACAATTCTAATTTCAGAATAGCAATATGGAGAAGCCTTGCTGGTGTTCTACATGTTGTTATCACCAAGTAGGTATGTGTTCCAGGACTTGGGATTCTTAGGTTGATTCTTGTGGCTGTGAATGCAATAACCTGCACTAGAAGACTGCTGGAGAGGAATTGTTTTGAGCCAAGCAATGCTACCTTCTGAGATCCTTTCCAGCACCACAGCTCATACTGTTGGTAATGAAGTTTTTGATAGTTTCTCTTAGCAGAGACCACAGTGACTAGAGCTTTATTTTTAGGTACAGTCCAAACTAGACTCTGTCTTCTGAAGTTCATAGCTTACTTTCTGAAAAAGAGAGAGAAAATAAGATACCTATGAATCTACTTGCTACGGAAATTGAACTTGCTGAATATCTGTAATAGCTGCAAGAAGTGACTTGCTAGCCTATACTGGAGTAGTTATCTCTCTGCAACTTGGTATGTAGACCAACCTGAATATTTGAAATTAGTTTGATAACATAAAAGCCGTGCCTACAAGGGTGACTTGCTGTTCAAAAGAAACATCACCCATTATGGAGCTGTTGCTAATAGGCTCCTTGCTAGAAAAGAACCATTCTGGACCAGTAAGTGAAGACCTGCGTAGGCAGGGCCTTTACAAAAGGAGAGCAAGAGAAAAAACAAAACAAAACAAACAAACAAAAAAAACCCACCAAACTTTCAGAACTAAAGGGAGAAACTGCTTTTGTTTTTTTAGCTCTCTGGAGCAAGGCTGTCATAGGTGTAAAATACCCCCCTTCTGTCTTAAAAAAAAATTAGTTACAAGAGACACTGTCTCCACTGGAGTGCCAGCCACTCCCCTTTTGAAAGCCACTGAGGAAACTGAGTCCAAAACCGATGAAGGTGACATTTTACAAGAATGAATCATTAGGCCAGGCACAAGCCCTACATCACAGTTCAGGAGCCTGTTAAAGCAAGCTTACCAGATACAGCAGCTCTGAGGAGACTGGGCAGCAAGTACTTTCCATCTCAGTAATCAAACAAAATGGCTGATACTCAGAATACCTGAAGGAACATGATTTTTTTTCCTCTGGTTCTGTTTTTACATATCCTACATACATATTTGGTTTCTAATAAATATCCAGGAAGAAAACTTAAAACAATGGAGAGAACATAATTGCAAAATTTCTCTGAATTAATTTCTCTGGATGTTTTTATACAGATGTACTTTTTAAAAATCACCATTTTGATCCCGTTGCTGACCTTCCTTAGATCTTCCCAATAGGCAATGTTCCCGCTTCAGAGCAATCTCAACAGCTGTTTCAGTAAACCCATCATGAAATGCACTGCTACAGATTCCCTTTCTAAATCTTCAAATATTCAATTTTAATATTTTATTCTGCCGCTTAACACCTAACTTTATGAATTAGTGCTCAAATGGAGAAATAATATAACATATGCTGAATTAGGTAAGGAATTTTGCGAAGGACTCATTTTGACCTCAGTCTCTTGTCACTGAGATTCATGAGAGGGAGGTTAATCAATGCAAAACACTTCTGAAATTCCCCCATAGATGTTGCTAATGGTAAGAGAAATGCAATTGATTCTTCTACCCAGCATACACCTGCAATCCACTCAAAATGGAGTGTGTGAAATAAAAGGACAAGAAAGTGACTGTGTTTGCACGAATTAAGAGACTGAAGACACACAGGACCACACTGGCAAAACAGACAAGAGTACTTTCACGTGTTGCTGTCACAAATGACAAAAATGAGATGTCGCTGGCAACTTATCCCCATTACTATATAGGAGAGAATTTACACCCTGGAGGTTCATCAGGCCTGGCCTTTCCCTGCTGCCACCATGTAGAGTCTGTCTAATACTCAGCAAGGCTATACATCTGAAAGGGTGATGCATGAATTTATTTAAAATCTTGGTGATGCATGAATTTATTTAAAATCTTATGTGGATAAATCATCAGAAACGTTTGCTAGTTTCAATGTAAAAAAGATAATTTTTAATGGTCATTGATGTCCACTGAATGCTGTGTTATCTGGCATTTTTTTTGCCTTTGTGTTGCCTACACAGAAAGTTGTAATTTCAAGATCATGAGGCTTCTGATGTTATTATAAATTGGGTCAAAGGGGAGAAAGAAGGGGAAAATGCCTTTCCAGTGATGTTAGAATAGGACCATCAACTTTAGTAAACAGAGAACAGAGATTCAAAGCCAACTGTTCTCTATTTAAATCCCAGTGTAAATCTAATCTAATCTAATCTAATCTAATCTAATCTAATCTAATCTAATCTAATCTAAAGAGGCTTTAGGGCTTTGATTTACATCTTGTTGTTGTTATTGTATACATGTTATGGTAGTCATTAGTTTAATAATCTGTGGATATACAGAAGGAGAAACAAAATAGTACTTCCAAAGTTTCTCTTCTCCTAAACACTTCATGTGTATGTACCAGGGGTAACTGCAAGACACAGTCACTGGAAACATTCTGCGTGGTTCTGTTATGTGGAGTTGCAGAAGATGGAAGTGTTAAGTTGTTCCTGGGGATTTTAGGAGAAATAATACACTCTTTATCTTTTGTGACAAAGATAAAATGAGGAACATGCATAGTGTAACTCTTCGGGAAAGCCACACAAGTTTAAATAACACTGTAAAAGGGAGATGAACACAAGATGTTCCCAGAAGCACTTGAGTGAAGCAACATATAAGTAATGCACCATTTGCAAGTGAAACTGGACATTTTAAATTTTTCTGTGATCTTACTACAGGCTTCCTTTTGCATGAATCTGCCTCACTAAAGGCAGTTGAATAGCAGATGACAGTGACGTGGCCAGCTGGGAAGAAATCCCGAAGGAAGAACATGGCTGGGGCCTGCTTCTGAACAGCAGTGTAAACAAAGGTTCATTCCCGTAAGAACTACTATTAGGAAATATTTATATTGTGATATGGGCTCAAAAGGCCCAGATAAAATATGAGCCTGGCTTGTGCCGGGCACTGTGTAAACATATATGAGAGACAGTCTCTGCTCCAAAAAAGCTTCCAGGCTAAATGCAGAAAGGTTAGGCTGTTTCACTTCCTACCATTGTTAAAATCACATTTCTATTATTTGTCTTGGTCAAGATTGTGAAGGAGGAGGGAATAAATTACCAACTTCCTTTAAAAAAAAAAAAAACACAAAAAAAACCTGGTTTATTTGCAAGTTTCTTTTCTCACTTCGTTCTCTTTGCCGTCATAAAACCAGAACTGTGATACCAAAAGATTTGCCATCCGTCTACAAGCGTCCAGGGCATTTTCATCACCATACATAGCGATGGGCATTTTAAGCAATAAGAAGGATTAATTAGAAGGGGCTCTTGAGTGAAAAGATCACAAAGCCCCAAAACCTTAAAGTGTAGCTAGAGCCACATTATCGATAGCTCTCTAGTGACGCTTTGAGGCTATTTTGATGTACTGAAACTAAAATATCTCACTCCTTTGGGTGTCTGACTTGTGAACTGGCAGCAATTCCCACACTGGGAGTAGTGTAGGTTTTGGAAAAGTAGGGAAGGGAGGTGCCTAGTTTAGGTAGAATATTTGCATGTAGATATGTGATTTGTCCTTTTGGAGCCATTCCTTATTTACCAAAATGTATCGTCCCCTTTAGTAATTATTGACATATTAATGTATAGAAATGAAGATTCTCTGTGGATTTTCTTTTCTATTAAGAAAGTGCCTGAATACCCTGAATTTTCCAGCTATTATTTGAGATTTCTAAGAGCATTAATGAGAAGTTTGCACTGTCCAAACTGTGTTTTAAAACTACAGATATCAGAAGAAAATGTATGTATTCCATCTGACTTACTGTAGAAAAACAAGAGAATGGAACTACTGGGAAATTGATTCAGACCCATCATCTGAAATGTCGTGAGTCCTCATGAACCACTAGCACACTGCCAAATTTATCAGAGGCACTTACCAGCAAATCACAATTTTAAAAACTTCTGCAACTTTTCCTCTAACGTAGACAGGAATGGTAGCGCAGGGCTTGCCTGATGACATTTTCGCCATCACGTTGCATAAATCAGCTGAAGTGGTAAAAATGCTTGTGGTTTGGCTATATTTATAGTCTCTGTATTGCTAGCAGCATGGGAGAACTATGGGAGGGAATTTCCCTAAAATTGTTATAGCCAATGTAACCACTGAGACATCTAGCACTTGTTGCTACCAAGAGTGTTAAACTTGGAAAACTGTATCTACAACATGCCAAGATGAGGAAAGAATAAGTTAATAATTAAAATAAGTATTAGTCAAAGGATTTCACACAGCATTAGGAATTTAGCCAAACAATTGAGCCAAGAAAAGAAATTAGATAGTCTGGAGAACTGGAGAAAGGCAACTGCAGTACTGATTTTAGGTATGGTTTCACAGAAGACCTGGGAAAAAAGAGGAGTGAGAAGTGGGTGGTGAGTGAAAAAAAAAACAAACAAGGTAGGGACTGGTAGAAAGGCAAAGAGGCATAGGTGTTATGTAGAACTACAACACCGTGAAGCAAGGACTAGGGAAATTACAGACAAAGCAGTCAACTAAGTTGACTGAAAATACACTAGAGCAAATGTATTTCTAGGGGAATAAAGTATTAGGAAATAGTCAAGATCAGCTTCACAAGAATAAAACATGTCCAGTTAATGTAATTTTCTCTTCTGATGGTATATCCAGCCTAATAGTTCAGCAGGAGACGGGAGCTGTGATAGATCTAGACTTTGCTAATATTTTCGATGCTGTCCTGTACAACATTCTCATAAGCATGGCCAGGGAAATAAGAACTAGAAAACCAGGTGCTGAACAAAGTTTTCTGAAAAAAATAACCTCAATGTCAATGGTTTGCTCCCATACTGGGAGGACTGGAAGTATATATACAAGGAAACGCAGAATATTTTGGACTTCACATGGTAATAAAACCAAAGACATGATCCGAAAATCATGCAGAAGTTCAGCAAAAGGCTATGCTTCAGGAAAGTGAAGGGATCCGATTCAGAAAAAGAAAATGGAGACTACCCAGGCAACAGGAAACAAGCCTAGGGTTGAGGTGGCTCACAGACAGTATCGATCAAGCATTAGTCCTCTTCTGAGTGCAGAAACAAGGGCTCAACAGGGTCATTTTGAGCATCTTTTAAGATGCACTTTAAGAACAATCTCAGGCAATATGAAAATTGCACAGGAAACCAACGCACAGGCTTTACAAATAAAAAAGATATGGGTTTGTGTACTCCAGGTAAGGAGAGGTTTGGAGGGCTAGTTTAGTTTGAGTTTTTCACACATGAAAGATTATAATAGAGAAATCAGTTGCTCTGTGTCAGCTGGAGGCAGGACCAAAAGTAATTAATATACTTTAAGGCTTTATCCTGCCTTAATGCCAGTGGTGGTCAAAAGCATAGCTCGAGCTCCCTTCCCTACTTATATATCTTTGCTTTAGAATTTTAATTCAATGTAGTGATTTCCAAAAGGTCTTGAGAGACCAGGGAAAACATTGTCTTGTGTTTCAGTAAAAGTTAAGCTGGTGTACAGGAAAGGGAGGGTACAATAACAGTTGTCCAGAATTTACCTCATGAGATATATATGTATAAACATCCAACTAAATAAAAATACACATGTACTAACAGAGCCACATATTATTCTTAACACAGTTATCAGTAAGGTCTCTAAGCAGAAACAGATTTTGGAAATAAATCAATTGTTTTTAACATTTATTTTATAAAATAATAGTATAATATTTCATTACGTATTAACTATTCAGTCTCAAGAGTGGACTCTCTTGAGTTAGGTATTATACACTCACAGCAAAAAAAGAGATCCCAGTTAAAAGCTATGGCCTGTATTGAAAAAGAGATGCAAACAAAACAGCATTGAAGTATTGCCATTTTGGTTTCATGAGTAGGAAGTAGTTTACCAGTAAGAGTGTCACCGTCCTTTAACATTTGGCATTAAACCACTTGAACTAAGTGTCTGTGGTGAGTAAAGGTACAAAGACCATCTACTAGATGTAGCAATTTACAGATCTACAAGTATAGCTATGTATTAGAATCTATGATAGAGCTGCAGCGAATGTGTTATATACCTAAATAGTGTTGTAGAGTGCAACTGTACATAATGGCAAACACATCTGTAACATGCTGTTGAGCAGCAAAGTTTAATCAGAAAAGAACCATTTTAGGCAAAGACAGAGATGCTCATCATTCTTCACTGAGTTGTCTCTTCTGCACTGATCTTCAGCTGCTAAAACCAGATCCACCTTTTTGTACTCTATAACCTCTTCTATATATATACATACACACTATAATGTAGTATACATACACATGTACATAGTCTACAAACAACAGCAGTGATGATCTTGTTTGCCTCACTATACTGACCACATGTGAAGAAGTTGTGGATTTCAGGGAACCTTGTGTTAGGTCCTCCATCACAATCTCAGTCATTACATATCACGTCTACCCAGGACACACACTACTCGTTTGGTATTTTCTCCTGGTGTATACATTTTAACACTCTTTTATGAATGTAACTGGTCTTATTTCAAGGGAAATTCGGCCACCTGGTTCCATGCATGTCGTCTCATTAATCACCCAAGTGCCAACAGGGAGCGTGGTGGATTTCCGTCATTCGGTGAGCAGTAATCACCATGGTCTGATCAAGGTGGAGACAGATTCCCTGAACTCAGACTCCTGTCAGTCTGAACACTTCAAAACAAACATTTTTCCCACTTTCTTTCTCTTTGAATTATCAAAACTTCTCATTTATCCACCAAAACAACATGAAAGAATGTGACTTTCAGATATCTGTTATGAGCCCAGTTTCCTCTTAAAACAAGGAAATACAAACAAAGTACAAAGCCAAGGTTGAGAGACTGTCAAAGTTACTTATGAAAACTTAACTTTGCTTCTTTTAACAAACACAGTTTTTGTGGAAACTTTATTAATGTCATCCTAAACATGAAGGATTTTTTGTAATGTGCCTGCCTCAGCCAGCACATGAGTTTCAGTAGTATCTACCCCTCATATGCCTGTACCCATCTGTGATGTGGTTATTTATGCATTAGATCAGCAAATAAAAGAACAATGCAGCGTTCCTCAAAACAGAACAGAATGAGGTTGACATCTCTTACATCTCACATCCCTATAATTCAGAAAGCAAAGTAGGAACAAAGAAGAGAAAGGACAGTTGTGTGCTCAAAGCACTGAACTGGAGTCCCAGGGACATGTGCTCTGCCACTTGTCTCTGCGGCTGGTTTGCCATACAACCTTGGGCAGATGATTAGTCAGATATTTTAGAAGTATTTTGTGAGAGTTTTTTTGAAGTTGTCTGAATATTTACCAGTCTAGCCCAACAAAATGGGAACAGTCGATCATTTGGTATTTAAGGTTTTCCACACAAGAATGAGGAATGAGTAGTGGACTGTTTAGACATTTAGGTTTTAATTGCTCTGCACTGTAGTTCTGCCTGTATAATGGGGAATAACATAACTCCTTGTCTTCACACACGGATTTGATGTCTAGGCTCCCTTTATAATGTCTGGAGAAAGTTAGCTACCTGGGAAAGACATTTTCAGTGCCCTGCTCCCAGCTGTCCTGTTTAGCCAGTGAGAAACACAGCAAAGAGGGGAAAGGAAGGATGTGGGGGACTTTCTACGTATGTTTTTATGTACTTGTTTTTACAATAGCTGAGAGTTAGAGTGCTCTTGGGAACTGCAGGCAAGATTACACGCCTGGCTGAAGAGAGTTGAATACCCATCTTACAGAGAAGTCCTCCCCTCCCTCCCCAGTGTATTCCCTCTTGCAGGAGTGGAGGAGTAGGAAAGGGAGAGTTTAATATTTCCCTCATTGAGGCCACCCCATTGGACTTCAAATTATTAGATTCTTAGTGGAGCAGAGAATGAGCTACCTTAAATCTTACTTTTTGCTGGATTTAAGTGCTTGAGTTTAAAGGTTTATTCTTTTTCTAAACATGGGCTTTTGGCAAAGGAGGTTGTAAGCTTTATAAGAATATAAAGAGGGTGTGAAGTCTTAGCACTGTTGTAGCAACAGCCTTTGTGATTTTCTGACTTGTAAGTGGTATTTGTCAACTTTTCTATTTAGTCTAGTTTTTGTATGTTGCTTCTCTGTTTTAGATTAAAAGAGCAGGAAGCAGTCTAACTGTACACATGCATAATTATGTCATTGTACTGGCTTAAGTAAGGTCATCAGGTCTGGCACTTTAACTGGTATGAACTGGGGAACAGAGCTGACAATACACTCTGAACATTTTCATCCCTCATATACTGAAACAATGACATCCACTCTGTCTTTTCAAGACAATTAGCCCTAACAGCGGGGGTTCTTGACAAATGTATCCATAACTGAGATGTCATTAAAAATATTCTTAGTAAATGAATCCCTGGCAAACCCATTTTAAACAAGAGTTTAAAACTAAATTAAGAAAAAGTGAGAGGGGAAAAATGCAAGAGGTCTATACAGTATGCAGAAAAATGGCAGGTTGACTTAAAACTACTTAGCAAATTTTCTTCACCCCAAAAGTGTTTTCTTGAAGAAGCTATATCATAAGCCAACATAAAGATTTCTGGCTTGTGATTTTTGACTTAAACAGATGCAGAAAATTTTGATAACAACAACTTTTTTTTTCACATTCATTTAGCTGAAACTATTTAGTTCAAACTTTTCTGACATAATCCAAGAGTAAAACCAAATATGGAAATCCTCAGTCCCAGAAGAATGTAAGAAACTAATGAGAGGTGCTAAGTTGAAGCCAAAATGAATGTTGGCACTGAACTGCACCTGGGTCGAGGAAATCCCAAGCACAAATATGGGCTGGGTGGAGAATGGATAGAGCGCAGCCCTGAGGAGAAGGACTTGGGGGTGTTGGTGGATGAGAAGCTGAACATGAGCCGGCAGTGTACACTTGCAGCCCAGAAAGTCAATCGTGTTCTGGGCTGCATCAAAAGAAGCATTAGCAGCAGGTCGAAGGAGGTGATTCTGCCCCTCTACTCTGCTCTCGTGATACCCCACCTTGAGTACTGTGTTCAGATGTGGGGCCCCCAACATAAAAAAGACATGGACCTGTTGGAGAGAGTCCAGAGGAGAGCCACGAAATTGGTCAGAGGGCTGGAGCACCTCCCCTATGAGGACAGGCTGAGAGGATTGCTGTTGTTCAGCCTGGAGAAAAGAAGGCTCCGAGGAGACTTAATAGCAGCCTTCCAGTACCTGAAGGGGGCCTACAGGAGAGATGGGGAGGCACTCTTTATCAGGGAGTGTAGTGAGAGGATGAGGGGTAACGGGTATAAGCTGAAGAGGGTAGATTTAGACTAGACATTAGCAAGAAATTCTTTACTGTGAGGGTGGTGAGACACTGGAACAGGTTGCCCAGAGAACCTGTGGATGCCCCATCCCTGGAGGTGTTTAAGACCAGGCTGGATGAGGCTTTGAGCAACCTGGTCTAGTGGAGGGTGTCCCTGCCCATGGCAGGGGGGTTGGAACTTGATGATCTTTAAGGTCCTTTCCAACCCAAACCATTCTATGATTCTGTGATTCTATAACTCTACCTAAACAGTCATTAGGATGGATTTTTAAGAGAGCTGCAGCCATCTTTGCTACTTAGATAACAAAGGAAAAAAGAAAAAGAGACCCACAAAAATCCTCCCTGATCACTCATGGATATTTTAAAGGGCAGCCTCACCAAGCTCGTTACTAGAATTTGAGATGTTCCACCAGGCCTTTAAAGAAATACCACTTTTGCTATATATATATATATATATATATATACACACACACACACACACACACACACACACATATATACTAACACCCATATCTGTCTTGCAGGAGATGAGTATTGGCATAGAGCACAAATGAACACCGACTGTGACTTTGAAAACCAATATTAAACATGGCTGCAAATGTTTTGGCGAACAATGGAAATGGTAATTTTAAATGGTAACTGTCAGAATAGAAATTGTTAAAGCAACCCCAGCCCCCCCTATTTAAGTCATGACCATATATAATGCTACAATCTCTCTGTTATTTGTACACAATAAAGTTTTTGTTTATAAATTTGCTCTGTATATTGTATCGCTAGGTTGGCGATTTTGCCAAATGAGTTATACAATCCAGGGTGAGAGCACAGCTGTACCTGTGTGGAGCATATGTTTCATATGTTTCAGCATAAGTTACTCTCCTCCTGTGGCAGAATGAGCTGTTAGAGGGATGTCCTTTTACACCAGTCCAAATGCTCTCAGGCAGGGGTGAACAGGGGAGCAGGCGCTTGAGGTCTTGCATCATACGCAGGCCAGCACCGCTGTAACCCGTGTAACCGCAGGGACAACACTGTAGGCAGCTCCCGTGCCAACTGTTCCCCCAGCCAGTGGGGACAACCGTGAGCAGACAGGCTGGGATGTGGCAGCATTGGCACTGAACACGTCCTGCAGGAGCAGCGTTGGTGGCTGGAAGAGGCAAGGCTCCAGCTGCCCTGGACGGGTCTTCTCCCAGCCACCACCCCAGCCGGGAGTTGCAGCATGAGCTTCCCCCAGCTGCAGACCAGACCTTGCAGCCCTGGGTGGTGGCTGCACTTGGACTCTGCTCAGAAAAACCTCCTCGGGGATGCTGAGTGCTGCCAGCAGTGTAACGCAGACTGGCTCCTTACAGTTGGGGAGCAAAGTTAGCTGGCTTTTGGCCACCTCTTTCACAGGAGCCCAGCGGGGGACTAGGGGTTTCCTCTGCAGAAACATAATTCTCTGTGGCTTGTTTGTAATTTGATCTATAGCTGTCAAGAGTGAATGCTGCCTGTACTTACCAAGACACATGAAATAGCATGTATAAGGACATCCCTTGTTAAGGAACACCCATTGTTTAACTATATTAAAGAATGGAAAGAATCATGATATTTATACAGAGAGTATTGCACTAAATCCCTAGCATAAAAATATTTTCTGCGCAGGCCTCAGCTGCTAATTGATTTTATCTTGTGCTTTATTCAGCCTTTGCTATAACTGCCTGAAATAAACAGCAAGACTTCAGTTTTGTCCCCTATCGAAGACTAAATCCTGCATGCCTGCTTCATGGGAACCATCTGACTTCAGTGCCAGTATACAGAGCCCCTGCATGCAACGGGAGCAAGAGCTAATTCTCATGTACAGCACTGTGGTGTGGTAAATGCTGATTTATATGTGACTAATGATATAATTAATGGCCAGACTGGTTGCTTTTCATTATCTTGTTCAGCTAAGCAAACACATTTTAAAGCTCCAAAGGAGTCAGTCAACCTCCAGAAAAGTTGATTTATCAGGAACAGGCAGCCAAAGCTGTTTTGTGTCCTTTTCAAACAAAAAGTCCTTTCCAAAGCTAAATAAGTATATGAACTACTTCCTGAAAGAAATGTGTCGTTTGTGCAATGAAAAACACAAGTCACAAGATGGTTTCTGCTGTTTTTTCTCCTTTACCCCTTCAGGTTTTCTATATTGTCAGCAATCCAAAATCAAACAAAAAGCATCAGATTATAAATGAGACAGAAAACTTATTTAAAGCTTCTAATTTTTATCAAACTAACTATACAAATGATCTACTATGGAAGTGAGACTACTACAACGGAAACATTGCATCATGTTACTGTACAGATTAGGAAGGATCTGATTTTAGTTCCCTTTTAACTAGAATGCCCATTTCTTCTCCAAAATTTATGTTCTCCAGTTTAAAAACTCAGTGAATCACCTTTTGAAATCAGTTATACAAATTCAAACCAACAGGTGAAAGCTTGTGTAAGAACGTTTGCCGTAGTACTCTGTCAGCTGTTTATATGGGAAAAGCTGGTTCTGTCTGCTTGAGATGTTTCCATTTTGCTTTTCAAGAACCACCAAACACCATCAGTTTGAACAATAAAGCATTTCTGACATATTCAAGTAGGGAAAGCATTAAATTAAAATTCTCAAAATCACAGGTCATTTTTTGAAATGTAGATCATGAAGTTTAATTGTCCCTTACAAGAACCAGGCAAATCAAGCTCTTAAAATTTTAAAAAAATATCCAGCTGCTAAGCTTGAGGAAGATACAACTGTTCACATTGTTATTTTTTAATTGCACAGTAATAAAATATACTGTGTAGTATTTTAGACAACTGTATTAAATATAACCCTCTCTGACCATTTTTTAAATAGAGATGCTGTAATTTTCTTAGCATTGCAAAATAATTTAGGCAATGTAGATCTGAGTTATTAGAAAAATTTTCTGGATCATAAGACCTATAATAATTGACCTTCTTGGGAACAGTATTTTATTTTATAAGGGTTTTAGAACTGACGCGTGCAGCACAACAAAAGGCATCTGTGTTAGATTTTGAAGACACTGTGAGTGAGAGAAGAGCTGTGGTCAGCAAACTATGGAGTTAGCAATCCCATGAGTGTCATACTAGTCTCTCCTTCATGGTGGGGTCTACCCAGACGCTCTGGGGATTGCTCTGCCAGCGAGGGTGTCACATCTCGGTGAAGGAGCTTTTCTCACAAATTCACAGGGCACTTTAGACTGCCGTGAGCAAGACCCCACTGCACAGAATTTAGGTGGTCCCAGAAAAACAACTGTCTCACAGCTCATTACAGCACCCTTTAGGGATACTCTGCCCCTTTGCATTTGCTATATGCTATCAGTCCTATGCACAAGCCCATGACCTACTTTCCAGCCTATCTCATTTTTTTTAGCATCCACAGCTATCTCGTAAGGCTAGAAAGAAAGAAGGATCCAAAATCTGGCCTGATGGCTGCAGAGAGGGAGAGGAAAAACTTTAGCAGTGCTTAGTGCCTGACCCCTCTCAGCATTTCGCTAAACACCCTTTGCTGTACCAAGAACAGAGCAGAGCTCGTGGGGCACCCTGCCACCCAACCTCCTGGGCACTCCGGGTTAGCTCTGCTCCTGGGACCATACTGCGCTCCTGACATGAGGTATTTCAGGAGCATTTCAGGTATTTCAGGAGGTAAAAGATGACTGCATGGCCTGATGCAGGAGGAACAGCTAGCCACCCCGCACTCCTGACACATGTCAATGCCTCTACAAAGACCACCCTTCACCCTTAAGTTATTTCACTTCAGAGACAAATTCCATTTCCCCAGCTTTTATCCCTCCTTTGACCCCTCCCAGGTCTGTGCTTTGGAAGCAATTCCTCTCCAGCCAGTCTATGAGCCCACCTCAGCATTTGTAGCAGTCACCATCTTCTGGAGACAGGGCATGAAAGGGTGGTGTCTTCATCCTACATGGGGTAAAGAGGAGGGATAGACCTGAGGGCCTTCCCAAAAAGCAAGTTAGTCCCAAGGAGACACACTATGAAGCGCAAAAATATTCTATTGTTGTCAAGTGCAAACAAATTTTATTGGCCTCACACAGAGAGGCTGCTGGCAAGGAGTAAACTCTGAAAGCCAGTCCATGCTTGATAGCCTTCCAGGGACTCTCTGCCCCGCTGGGACACTAAAAGGAGAGAAAATATGTACACACAAGCCAGGCTTTCTAACTAGGCTCAGCCTACATTGCAATGTTCACAACCAGAAAATATTTTCAGATAGCCCACCCTTGTTTATTGGGGCCATTTGGATACCCTCAGAGTCCATTCAGATTAAATGTACGTAGATGTTCTTGTTGGTGGTGGCATAAGTTGGGTTATTCCAAGAAAAACAAACATAACACAAACTGGCTGTGTTGTGGCCTGGCCCATAAAAACACCTGAAAGACAGAAAGGGCCCCATCCTTCTAAGGACCACACGTCCTTAGGAGCAGAGTAAACAAAAGCAAGTGCCAATAGCCCTTCCCATACTGCAGTTCTGAGACAAACCCAGACAATAGGCTGTCTGTCCATGCACTCATTAAAAAGCATCTATTATTACAGGCTATGAAAACATAGACAGGCCACCCTGCCCCTAGAGATGAAAGCAGCCAAAACTAAAAAGCCCACAAAGAGTTTACATCCCACGATGGTCCTATAACATCCTTCTTCTGACCTCCATACCAACAAGCTCCTTTGCTCCCTGCAGCTACTGGTTCATCTGCTCCTGGCCAGGGGCACACACTGCCAGCACTCAGGGAGCTGCAGTCTCTCCCACCGGTACTTGCGGAGCTACAGCCAGTCCCAGCACTGCAGCCGCCTGCCAGCTGCAGAGGGGACTTGCTGGGAGTTTCTGCTGGGGTGATCCCTCCTCCTAGAAAAGCTATGGCATTCTGCTCTCAAAATACCCGTTACCACACCTCTCCCTGCTCCCTTTGACTGCTAGAGACCAAGACTGCATTCTTTCCACTTAGCCTATTCTTCCAAGTGGCCTGGAGAAAGTGTAGACCAACATAACATCTACAAGAGCTTGGACTTCCTGGAGGTAACATGCAAAGCACTCTGCAGGAAAGATGGTGACCAAGGCAAGGTCTGTGCTGCTCCTACCCTTGCTCCATGAGCATTCAATGGAGAAATGGGATTAGCTAGAAAAGGCAGCATGGAAATATGTTTTTCAGGGACAGATTAAAGACAGCTTGTCCATCTCTTCATATTGTGTGTCCTAGAAAGGAAAAAGGAGCGAATCCTTCCTTTGGCTGTTGCAATTATACAGCTTGGAGCAGTCAAACTGCTTACCTTCATACAGGAGATGTGACAGCTCCCAGCGCCAGAAAGCTGCATTCCTCTTCTTTGAAGAGCAGACTTATAATTCATGAGCACCAAAATCTAAAGGGAGCTATAAAAGTTTTCTCAAGTAATAAAAAAAAAGAAATGACAGCTACAGGCTCAATTATACATGGAGGCTTTGGATCTGTTTTTAGTATTTTCACACGATAGAAGGCATTGGCTGAACCAGCAAAAGATGACATGGGCCAGATGTTAGGGTCCATTATAGAAGATTTCTGTCACTGCCCAGCGTCAAGATGTCTTGCCCATCAGCAGACCCATCCTCTGTTCAGAGAGGATTTTCTTCTTGCTCCTTCCACACCACACGCTCAGGCAGGCAACGTGGCAAAGGCAGGCAGGAGCTGTAGCCACTTCAAAACATTATCGCAGCAGCCAGCGTCACAGAACTTGACTCCAGTGGCCCAAAACGAGGGAGACCACAAATACATGCCTTTTACCTTTCTTCCTTAACTGCTCCTTTCAGTACAAGTCACATTAGTGGGTCTCTTCTAGTTCAGCCTACAGCAAAAAAAAATTCTCTAGTGATTTTTAATAGAAGACTCCAACAGTTGTCAACACTAGAAGCTTTTCTCCATACAAATAATGGAATTGCAGATTTATTTTTTTTTTCCCAAAAACAGTGTAGAAAATTCATCAAGCAGTCACAAAATCCCCTCTCAGGCTGTTTTCCTTGTAAGGGCAAATGGATTTTAAAAATGGTGGCTGAAAGTAACAACTGGAAACATTTTGGTATCTTGTTAGTAGTGTACATGCACAGCTTGAGGGACACACAGGGTCCTTTCCTTGCTCCCAATGCAGTCTCCTTTTAATTTTTAGCCTCCCTGTTACATTAATGGCATAAAAAGCTTTAAGTATGATCTTTTCTTAATGACCATGCAAGAGCTCTATAATCTTTATTTTCCTGCTGAAAAAACATGCCTGAAGGAGGATGGAGGCAGAGAAGGGACTGGTCCTCCCAGTCACTTGGCTCCCTCCTGTTCCTTCCTCAAAGCATGTCAAATAACAAAGGATGCCAATAGCATGGCCATTTGCCCTGGCTACCGACAGCCAGAAAGGAGAATTAATTTGAGTCAGGCACATACTCTCAGTCAGACAGGCACCCCTGTATTTTTAGCCAGAATTCTGCATACAATACCACACATGTTTTCTCCACATAGCACAAGCACAGGGACTTTAGTCCACTCCACGCATGTTACCTGAATCCTATATGTCAAAAACACTGCTATTCATAGCAGTGATTTGTCCAGGAAAACTGGACACGAACATCCATAAGTCCCAAATAGTAAACTAGACATCTTAAATTCTACCTAAACAAACTTTCCATGTTTTTCTGGGAATACTGTTGTTCTACTACAGATTCCAAACCAGGAGGTCAGTGAAAAGCAGAAAAATGATCATATATTGTTATTTCCTGATTTCCCAGCTTATTAGCAGTTTTCTCTTTATTAGTTTAGACAATTTTTCTTGACCTAAAAACTCCTCAAAGCGATGTGCTATCACAAGACTGCCTCCTTTGCAGCTGTTTTCCAAGTAGCTATTTAGTCAGAGATGGGGAGGGCAATTAAATCTTTAAGTATTTTTTCCAGCTGTTGACAGGATCCTATCTTTGTGCTCCAGACTGAAGGGAAACAGCTACAAATTAGATCAGCTTTTCCAGGAAGAAGAGGACCAGACTTTTTTGACAGCTGTTGAAAGTCTTCATAAGAGATAAGAAGACCTGAAAAATAAGGTACCATATGGGTGGTTGTTCAACCATAGTGTAAGAATGAGTAGGTCTGTAACACAGTTGATACAAGGTGCCTGTGGTCCCTGGGAAAGCCTTCTCACACAAAGGTGTGACT
>WKFP01013459.1:0-34244 GCA_011057875.1 Pterocles orientalis | reverse complement strand
CTGGGGGACTCCACTAGATACAGGCCTCCAACTAGACTCCATCCCATTCACCACAACTCTCTGGCTTCTTTTCTCCAGCCAGTTCACAATCCATCTCACTACCCGATCATCCAGATCACACTTCCTCAGTTTAACCACAAGGATACTGTGGGAGACGGTGTCAAATGCTTTTCTGAAATCGAGATAGACCACATCTACTGCTTTCCCATCATCTACCCACCTGGTAATGTCCTCATAAAAGGCTATCAGGTTGGTCAAGCATGACTTCCCCTTGGTGAAGCCATGTTGACTGCCTCTAATGACCTTCTTATCCCTGATATGCCTAGAGACAGCATCTAGAATAAGTTGTTCCATCACCTTTCCAGGGATGGAAGTGAGGCTGACCGGTCTGTAGTTACCCAGGTCCTCCTTCTTGTCCTTTTTGAAGACTGGAGTGATATTCGCTTTCCTCCAGTCCTCAGGCACCTCCCCTGTTTCCCACGACCTACTAAAGATGATGGAGAGTGGTCTAGCAATAACTTCCGCCATCTCCCTCAGCACTCGCGGGTGCATCCCATCAGGACCCATGGATTTATGGGTGTCCAGATTACTTAACCGATCCTTAACCCAGTCTTTAAGCTGCCTAAAGAAGTAGCTCTTTTTATGACAGGTTCTTGCATTCTGGTGTAGATCAGTGCAGCACTTATGTCACTTTAGGCTGGTTGAGAAGTGGGCCTGCTGCTTTTGATTCTGAGATAGCCAAAGGCTTCCTTTAGCAAAAGCTTATTAGAACATTTGTACATTTAAAATTTACTTTGTCTCTGGCTGTTTTACAAGTTCAGTCATGGAAAATAGAAATCCAGGAAAAAGATAATTTTACAAGAAAAAAGCCTATCATTAATACTATGGGCTTTATATTTGAATGTATTTGATGTATTTAATAAACTTAATCCTTCCTCTGAACATCTGTTGCCTACAGCAAGAATTGTAGTTCTCAAATTATCTACCCAGCCCTAACTTATCCTAGCAAGTCATTTTTTTTAGGCAATAGAGCCTCTCAAGGACCCTATGCTTTTGCTGTTGGACACATGAATAATGATATCTTGACTTCAGCTTTGGACTAAGGTGCCTAAAGAAGGATTTCCCACAGAACAGAAGTGTTGAAATCCTGTTCTGGATCTGTTCCTGAAAAGGACCAAGCTTGAGGCATAACCCCCTCTTTCTCATTTCCAGTCATCTTACAGGTCTGCAACCCAGTCTGCAGACTGGCTTTTGTGGGTTTCATTCTCTGAGCTCCCAGGGACCATATTCAGACATCCTAAATTCCCCCTATGTCCTTGTTTTCTCATGGTAGTGCTAAGCTCTCAGAGGCCTCTTGCTGACAAGAATCCGTGGGCTCAGAAGGCTGGACTTGAGGCCACCTAAATATGACTCTCCTGGCTCTTTGTATGAGGCTCTTACTAACTTAAGAGAAGGTGATGCTTAGAAGTTAAGCACTGCAATGCCATTCCTGCATCACCCTTGTCCGTATATTACCTCCTTTCTTGACAGATGTCTAAGAAAATAGTCCATGGAATGATATCCTCATAGATCAGTTTAAAAATAAAACAAAAATCTCATGTTCTAAAGAGGAAAAATCCTGAGCTGTGAGCTAGTATTGCAGAAGATAAGAACCATGCAGTGTTATAGCTAGGCAGTATGTATGAGACTCTGTATCAGAATTCTGGACTCGGCAAAAAACAAAAATAGATATTGCTGGAGACAATGTATTTAGCACTTTTATTGCTCCCTAAGAGAAATACTTCAATAATTGTCCTTTATCTGAAGCCTATCATTCAGAGAAGAAGGATAATTTTGGAGGTAGGGTAAAAATAATGATCTGCATAAGCTGTTTCTGAATCTTTCTTGTCTCCAGGGAAGCACAGGTAATACACAGTAACGTGTACTCTTCCCTGCAGAAACTTCAGTGGCAGATTACTGATGGAGAAAGGGAAACAAACCCAGGCTTTAGAGAGAATCACCTGGTGAAACTCAAGACGATGCAAATACTTCCAATCTACACACATTTTCCTTCTGGAGCACTACTGTAACAAGCCATATATTTTCATTTACCTAAATCAAGATTGTTTGCCTTCCTTTTTCAAAATTCCACTTGGACTGTTTCTTCCATTTGCAATTCCTTGTTGCATACTTTACTCTGTTCTTTGTTAGTCAGTACTTCATTGCCTAGCCTAAAAGACTAAAAATTATCAACCACGAGATAACGTTATGTCAGTATCGATCAGATTGCCCTGTATAGTTAAAACAGAGCAAATGTGCTGTAAGGAACATCTCAGTCATTCAGATAATCAGAAGCTTCTGTAAACAAAATTCTTTTTGCTGTAACTATCAAAATATTAATTCAGGAAAGCTGGAACTGAATAAGTGGAGTTAACCTGTATCTGCCCTTTTCCTTATATATTTACAGAAAGTTTCTGTCTCTTCTGGTTGTGAAGATAACCTTTCAAGTATAAACTGAGGGGAATGCTGGCTTGAGTCTGGAGCCAAACACATGGAAACAATAACACTAGACATAAGCTGCCTTCATTCATCTCAGTGGGATGCTAGCAATGAAGTCTGCTTATGACAATGTAAAAGCCAGACTTGTTAACTATTTCACTGCTACATTTGGTAACAGAAAATCCAGTGCAGCTGATCTATCCATCATAGCCTGATAGTCTTTTCCTTTGAAAGGGTATGTCAGGTTATATGACTATGTATTTGAAATATATACATAACCCATCTTTATTTTTGCCTTGACCAGATTAGACTTTATTTGACTTTGACTGTTTTAATAACTGATGTTCTGCATGTCAAAGTCTGCTTTTTATAAGATGAAGAATAAAACCTTTTCTTGAATAAGTTTTATTTTTCAAGGAATCTTTTTACTTAAGGTTGTTCTTTTTTTTTTAAGAGTTGTGGTTGAGCAATCCAAGAACTTAATCATCTTGAAGGCATAGGAACAGGTACATCCATCCAAATGTCTGTCTGTCCTGTGTTTTTTTTTCCAGAGAGCAGTGTGTCAGTTCATGCAGAGAGGGAATGAATGTGGTGTGCTCAGTCAGCAAACAAGGGCTTGGTCAAAGGAAGTTTTCTCTGCTTCCTTATAGGATCCACTAACAGGACTCGCAGGATCTGAAAATCAGTCTGCCTTAAACCTCTGAGTGGGGTCTTTGGCTGTAGCTACCAAGCTGGGAAGAGTAAAGTATGACAAACTTGTGGCTGAGCAGGAAGCTCCTGTGTCAAGAAAAAAAAAGGTTAGGCCAATGTGCTTTGTAGAAGAAAATAACTACAATGAAGTGCATAGTAAGAAGAAGCCACTGCCAGTTGTCCTGTCTCTGCTTTACCCATGGAGGCATCTGCTCTTTCTCTCTGTCTGCCTCAGCTGGAAGCAAGGGCCCTGGCTGGAGACGGGAGCAGTAGATCTTATCACCTCTCTCCAGTTTGTATTGAGATGGACAGGAAACAAATATATTTACTAATATAATCCTTTTATGTTATTTACTTTCTGTTGCTGTCTCTGTCCTCTTTCCTCTGTTCCTTGCAAGGGAAATGAAGCCAAAGGGAACACGATAGCATCACTCCAAGAGCTGGGCTGGGTTATAACATTAGAAGGATACAAGAACTTGGAGTAAATGTTATAACAAGTGGAAAAAAAATGCATTCTGGATTTCTAAAAGATGCTGACTCTTCTTGATGATGAAGATTCAATCCTCTACAGTGCCTTGCAGATTGTTCCTAAGAAATCTTCAGTAATCCTTTGTTTCATTCTTGGCCGTTGTTTCCAGTTGCATAAAATGTCCCATCCAACTCAATCCCACTAGAAAATGAGGAGAGGTCATCTTGATTTCAGTGGATTTGTGATCAAACTTCTAATGGAGATACTAACAGCTGCATGAAAGTCTCCCTGTGCAAACAGGCTGGCTTTGCTGAACCCCATGAAGCTGAACAAGTTGTAGCGATAGTAAAAAAAACATTTGAAAATACTTAGTCTTATCAGAGCCATCTGGTACACTAGATCTTGTTTCTAAAAGTTGCAAGTTCTTTCTTTAAAATTTTTCTTTAGGAAAACTTCACTTTCTCCCCATCAAACTGTTTAACATAATTCTTAATGATTACACATAAATGTTACAACATTCTCTTTCTCCAGCTGGAAGCTGCTGTATTTCAGAAAGTGTTTAGGTCTGTAACAAGCATTTATAGAAGTTTACTCTCTTAGAAACATCACTTATCTAATTGTTTTTTCAAGCACAAAACATAATTGTGATCATTGTTTAGTTCTGCGTTTGTGAGGTTTTTTTGAAGGCCGCTGTTGGTGGGCCTGGAGGAGGTTCTTTGGGGTTTTTTTAAGAGATACCCTGTTCTCTTCCTTTTGGCTTTTGGTCTTTATATGTTAGCCTCTGAAGATACAACCCCTGAATCCAGGTTAGCATACTGCTTTACACACATTAAAAAGTGAATGTCTGGATGATTGGGGAAGATCAGGGAGGTAGGAATGGGATATGATGCCTTCCTACATTCTGGTTGGTAAGATCCTACCCCTCCAGTAAACCCAAGTTCTTAACTAATCGAGTGAGGGCTCTTCAGCAGCTTCGGTGAAATATGTGGGATGTGCTCAGCCTAACTTCCAAGGGAAATACGCCTATCTGAGAAATACATGATCCTTTTCACTCCCTCTCTCAGCAGATGTGCAGCTCACTGGTTCAGGGAACTGTAATACTTTGCTTCCAGCTGTGTTCTCTGTATGGGGATTTGATGGGTGGGTGATCCTGTCCTCAGGCTGCCTAGGAGCTGGTTGCTCACATGCAAACCCGTGGAGAGGGGTAGCAGCCTCATGAAATAAGCTGAAGAAGCTCAAAATAGCTGGTATTAGGAGCATCCTGTTCAAAGCAGAACATAGGTACACTGATGGCACAATGTGGATTAATTTCTACTGCTTTCTTTCAAATGCCTCCTAGTGCTGTAGGTGGAGAACAGAATCTGTCTTTTAATAAACATTAAGACTACATTGTTCATTTAGATGGGTAAATGCAGGCACAAACATCAGTCCTAGTAGCACAGACTTACTAGCCTCACACTATGTCTAAATAAAATTTCACATCATTTGCCCAGCTGGTGAACTTGATGATCTCAAATCAAAACTGGCCTGAAGCTGGAAACAGCACAGGGTGGTTCCCAGGACCATTGGGCACATCTGTGGTGATGCACAAGCAGCAGCTTTGGGCAGCTGCAGGACATAGTGACAGTGTACTATCCTCTGAGTAAAGGCTTCTGTAACAGCACTGGGGACACTTGGGTCCCACTGTAACAATGCCACAAGCTTGCAAGGCTGGCTGCAGTGTTTTTCTTTCTCCTGTAGATACAGCACTAGAGGAACTGGGAGAACACAAGTTATAAAGGCACAGGTTATTTGCTTCTAACTCATTCATGGTTAGCTTCTCCATACTGCTCTGCTAAACTGGACCAGAAACTACCAATGTGGTCAAACAGCACTGAAACCCTCTGGTAAAAGCCTATAGCTCTGCAGCGTGCTTTAAAAACTGACCTCTCTATCCCAGCACTCAGGTGATAGCATCACTACAGCTAAGAGGAAGAGCAAGAGCAAGACTGAGCCCAGTGTGTCCTGAGACCTCCTGACCACCAGGCTGCCTTGTTGACAGCCTAAAAACTGCCTTTGGCCAGGCTGTGTCCGAGAGCACCTGGAGGCATCTATCAGGGTGTGGGAGGGTCCTGCCTGCACCAGGGGATGGCTTTGGTGGGGCATAGGGCCAGGCTTACCCACAGCAGGGCTCCCAGGGTGAAATGAAAATGTTCTCACTCAGGTATTTTGTTTTGGTAAGGAGAGCACTTTAAAAAGCTGACACTAATTTTAATTGCTTTGAGTTCACCCTTTGAGCTTCCTGCACTGTGCTGGAAAGAAATCCACCTCAACAAATGCATGTTGCTTTGCAGAAAGGGCTGCTGCCTGGCTGGGGGATGCCATGGGGACAAGGGTGGCACCAGGACCTTTTGCAGATGTTGCTGACACAGATAATATCCATTCCCTCATGATTAAAAGTAGGAAGATGGAAAAATGGACTGCAACATATGTAACTGCAGTTTTTCATGGCAAGCAGGTGTTTGCCGAGGCTCTTGTACTAATGGTGATTCTCGAACAAAGGAGTATCTTCAATTAATAGGGCAGGCTTTGGCTGTGGTGTGAGAGTGGCTGGGACTAAAGGAAAAAGCCTTGGCACTTTGGATGCAGGTCAACTGCAATATGCAGTTCCTGGGGCTCATAAGCAACAGGGCTTTTATCCAGACGGGCATATTTTAGGGTAACACGACCTTCCTCTATTTACACATGAAAAACAGACTGAGGACTCTTTAATGGAAAAAAAAATGTAGTCTGCCTCAGACTTGTTCAATTTCAGCTAAACCAGGGCACACACAATTTGAAAGACCAAAGGAGGTAAAACTTCATAGTTACTGAAATCTTTTAAATCCTCCTCTCCTGTCTCTGTAGAATTAGGGAACATTTGCTGTCACCTATGCATGTACAGCCTTTCTGTGAGGAAAAAAAAATAAAAGAAGCAATAAAAATAAAGCCTCTGTGGGAGTCTGCCTACAACAGAGTTTATGCCTACAGTTTAAATGTTTGTTTCTGTTTGCATAAGTAAAAGGAGAACTGTGACAAGCTCTTTAAAGTGTGAATATTCATAGAATCATTAAGGTTGGAAAAGACCTCAAGGACCATCAAGTCCAACTGTCAACCCACACCACCTAACTCACTAAACCATGTCCCTAAGCACCACATCTGCACGTTTCTTGAAGTGGTGATTCCACCACTTCCCTGGGCAGCCTGTTCCAATGCCTGATCACTCTTTCACTGAAGAAATTTTTCCTAATGTCTAGCCTAAACCTCCCCTGATGCAACTTGAGGCCATTTCCTCTTGTCCTATCATTTGTTACTTTAGAGAAGAGGCCAGCACCCACCTCACTCCACCCTCCTTTCAGGTAGTTGTAGAAAGTGATGAGGTCTCCTCTCAGCCTCCTCTTCTCTAGACTAAACAACCCCAGCTCCCTCAGCCACTCCTTGTAAGATCTATGCTCCAAACCCTTCACCAGCTTCATTGCCCTTCTCTGGGCCTGCTCCAGCACCTCAGTGTCCTTGTGGTGAGGAGCCCAAAGCTGAACCCAGGATTCAAGTTGCGACCTCACCAGTGCCAAGTACAGGGGCATAATCACTTCCCTAGTCCTGCTGGCCACACTATTGCTGATGCAGGCCAGGATGCTCTTGGCCTTCTTGGCCACCTGGGCACACTGCTGGCTCATGTTCAGCCGGCTGTCGACCAGCACCCCTAGGTCCCTCTTTGCTGGGCAGCTTTCCAGCCACTGTCCCCTGAGCCTGTAGCGTTGCAAGGGGTTGTTGTGACCGAAGTGCAGGACCCGGCACTTGGCTTTATTGAACCTCATACAATTGGCCTCAGCCCATCGGTCCAGCCTGTCCAGATCCTTCTGCAAAGCCTTCCTACTCTCAAGGAGATCAACACACCTGCTCAATTTGGTGTCATCAGCAAATTTACTGAGGGAGCACTCAATCCCCTCATCCAGGTCCTTGATAAAGATGTTAAACAGGACAGGCCCCAAAACCGATCCCTGGGGAACACCACTGGTGACCGGCTGCCACCTGGACTTAACTCCGTTCACCATGACTCTCTGGGCTCAGCCATCCAGAAGAGATAGCCAAAGAGAAGATGGCTTTCTGCTTTGTGATGTCTCCCAGGCAAGCCTGGGGGTCTTTCTGGAAGACTCACATTCTCTTTGGCATCACTCATGTGACTCTACAGTGAGTCAGTTTAGAAACCTAAATTTACAGAAAGCTGACCTATGTGGGAGAGCAAACAGGTTACTCTCTGCTCCAGTCCCTAAAGTGTGGGCTTCCTGTAGAGTCAGACATATGCCAGGGCCAGAGCACATGAAGGAGCAGGACTACACCTCCAAGCAGGGCAGCAGAGGAGCGATACGCGTGTGGCAGCTGGTCAACCACAGCAATTGGATCAGCTCAGCTTGGCTGTGAAAATGTAGTTTCAGTGACCGTGACTACTTATTCCGGGTTCAGGAAGTTTATGGAATTTAAGAATTGTAAGTTATATTAGCAATTCATTTTTGAAATTTCAGCCTCCAGTGATCTAAACTGAACATATGTCAAGGCACTGTCTTGAAACTCCTAACAGAGCAAGGCTCCTAGCACTTGAAGCACCTTTCTGGTTAAACTTTCTAGAAATACTAGTTTGAGTCCAACTTTTCACAAAGTCCAGACACATCTAGAGCTGATGTTTACCTTCATGATCATCTCATCTGCAAAGAATAGAAAAAAGCAAGGAAGTTGTTCCATGCAATGTTCTCTTGGGCAATAGAACAAATAGAAGGACTCCCCAGCCCTAACTACTTATTGCTATTCTCAATCTGCACTTTATTGCTGTTACTGTTCTGTGTATAGGGCTGTGCAATAAACCACATTAGTGAAATGATCCCATTTATAAAGAAGCAAATAAACAGCTGCTTTGCTAAAGGACAGGACTCTCTTAATGAAACAATTTGATTAATAAAGGAGCAGAACAGAGCAACCACAGTAACAAAACCAACCTCTGGATACTTAAAAAAGTATATATCTGACTCAGATTATTTCACAGGACATTGTCTGTCAGTGTAGCCCTGGAACACGGAATGATGGGATGGTTTGGTTTAGAAGGAACCTTAAAGATCATCTAGTTCCAACCTTCTTGCTATAGTCAGGGACACCCTCCACTAGACCAGGTTGCTCAAAGCCTCATCCAGCCTGGCCTTGAACACCTCCAGGGATGGGGCATCCACAACTTCCCTGGGCAACCTGTTGGCAGTGTCTCATCACCCTCACAGTAAAGAACTTCCTCCTAATATGTAATCTAAATCTGTCCTCTTTCAACTTAAAACTGTTACCTCTCATCCTATCACTACACCACCTGATAAAGAGTGCCTCCCCATCTCTCCTGTAGGCCCCTTCAGGTACTAGAAGGCCTCTATAAGGTCTCCCTGGAACCTTCTCTTCTGCAGGCTGAACAAGTGCAACTCTCTCAGTCTGTCTTTGTGGGGGAGGTGTTCCAGTTCTCTGATAATCCTCGTGTCCCTCTACATGCCACAGATGAAGATACAGTAAAACATTTTTTGGGGATAGAAGTGAGTTTGGGAAAAACGTGAGAATGGAAGGACAGCAGAAAACACTTTTGCTACTTGAGAAACAGTAATGTGGAATGACAACCTGATGTAAAACATCAGAAATAGATTAGAAACTTTGTAATCAGTAAAGTTCTGATTAAATCACTCCTTTCAGACTGACATCACGGCACAGATTCACACTTGAGCTTAGGAGTGCTTGTCTCACAAGTAATACACAACCAAGTGATGATCAGGTAGACAAAAGTATCTCTGCAGTGGATTTGATCCGGTGAAAGAAACAGTGGAAATAAATGCATTCAGCATTTTACCAAAATTCTGCATGTGGTTTGGGTAAGTCTCCTTTCCCAGAGATAGGTCAGGGTGAAATAATGATGTTTTGTAAGAAATTCAATTTCTACTCTTCAGATTTTATCCACATGATTTGTTTGTAAAGGACTGTCACACTGTTATTAGAGTTTTATTAGTTTATTGTCTTCTGGACTTTGGGGCATTTCTCAATTAATGAGAAACATGTCCTTGTGAGTTTCCCATGTGTTCTCCCACATAACTTTGAGAGAGAATTTATGTACAACTTTGTTATTATTTCAAGTGACAGAAGCAGATCAAGTTTAGAAAGTTACTGATTTTTCAAAATAACAGTATGCCTGCAGCTGAAACATAACACACACATGGCTTTTCCAAGAACAATATTACTGCATCGCCTGCGTGTCCAAGGGAAGACAGTGATATAATCAGTATACTTAGGATGGCTCTACACCAGGAAGGAGAGAACAAACCATTGATCAGGTAAGAAATCACAGACCCAGCCACTGCACTTATTGGCATCCACAGTAGTCAGCTTGAAACTGAAAGATCCGCAACTACTTTCATCACATCTGGTCTCAAAAAAGCAGGTGCCAATCAGCCACACAATGCTGGTTGATACAACAGTGCAATGACATCAAGCCTCATATCTGCCTCTAGACCTGCTGCAGCACCATGAAACATTTTAGGACTTGGTGAAGAGACGCGTGGTTTGCTGATGAAGGTCATCTCCAGTACCCTGACCTTCACAGCACATGTTGTGAAGAAGATTGTGGCCACCATGGGTGCCTGAAAGGACAGGGTTGCACTTCTCCATGTTCAGGGGTTAAATCCTCAGAACAGATTGCTAGATAATGTTTTCTATTTGGCCTTAATTATGCAGGAAGGACACTGTAATCATAGTAATTATTTAGATATCTCCTGGCATCTGCTCAAATCTGTCTTTCTCACTACTTCCTAGAAGCAGTTACAGAATTTTCTTGTCTTGATAGGGTGGAGCTCTGCTGGTCATTCAACAAGAATGGGTGTTCAGATTGCTGCCCGTACTATTTTGGACACTTTAGTACTGAAGCATCCCTTACTCTCAGTATCTTTTACCCTCCCTTCCCAAAAAGTCAGCATGCTTCCAGAAGTACAAGTCTACTGTTACACTCCTTTGAAAAACATGATAACGCACAAAATATTTCTTTTGTATTCACTGTTTTCCAGCCATTATTTTTAATGTTCAATAGGAGGATGAGATTTACATTCAGCCTCTGACCCTTTTTTTTGCTAGAAAAACAATGTGATCTATCTCAGCATTATAAAACTCAGAAGTCCCATGACACTTGGAAATATTAAATCCATCCAATAAATTATCATTAGGATAAATGAGCACACTTTAAGCAGATCTCAGAAGACTATTCAGAGTTCTCCCGTGGAGCTAATTTAAAATTAGTTTTGCTCTTCCCCTGAGATTCATATCTTTTTCTTCAAGGTAGCTAATTACAAATGTAACTGTAGGAGTATAAACCTATCCTTAAAAACATTCCTTTCCCTCTTCAGGAAAAGATCCTATTACAGATATTGGCACAGATCTGCAGCTGTCAAATCAACTGATTATGTAGTATATAGGAACCATGTAATATTTATTCATGTCTCTGCCTTCCACAAGAGGCAGGCCAGCTCAACAACAACTGAAGGATTAGAATGTTTGTATGCACTTAACAAAGACAGCAAGCTGGAACCCAGGCACAGCTGCACCAATATTGCCATATACTCATTATCCATACACTCAAATCGTGCATACAACATTGCATTATATTTACCCTTATATAGAACCTCATATGCTTAATGTGTTTAAATCTTGACTAAGAGAACAGAATCAGGAGTGACTCTAGCACTGCAGAGAAAGGGGAGACAATTCTACAGCCTCCAGCACTACAACTGGCAGCAGGGCTGTGCTGGAGATTGCTGGGTTTGCTTTTTCATTTGCTAATCAAAGTTATTATTTGCTGCTGTGGGTTTTCTCTGGGTTTTGGGGTTTTTTTCTTTTTTTGCCAACCTTATAAAACGTCCAAAGAATACTGTTTTTCACGACAATAGGAAATTACAAACGCAATGCACACCACTAATTCAGGTTTACTTCTAGATTCAAAATTTACTTAAAGGTATTTTTTAATGAAATATTTGACTATTCTGTATAGTTTTAACTTTTGGAAGTGCTCAAAATTGTTTCAGTTGACTTTAAGTGACATATTTTGGGACTAAGATCTGAAAAACTTAATCTTATTCTAACTCTGAATGACCTACTTTACAGCTTGAACAAGGATTAAAAAAAATATTTGGAAACAGTTGACAAATCTAAGAGCTTAAGTGAGGACTGGGAGACTGAATAAGTCTAGTAGGTCATGGTATCTGCAATGAGAAAAAGGCAACAGCTTTGCTGTGTACAGAGGTCCGAAATCTATAACTTGTTCCTTGTCTAACCATTTGAAATAGCAAGCAGAACATTTGCTATGATTGTAGAAAGTCTGAAAAAAAATTGGCTTCAAAGCAGAAAGTGACAGCAAAACATTTTTGATTTTACAAATAAAAATTAAAGAGAAGAGAAAACTTTTTGTAACACAGAATTCTGGGTTCTGCTGCTCAAGTGCAGATTATAAACACAGATACCAGAAAGCTGCAATCGTAGCATGTGATGTGCTCTGCAAATAAATCAATTATCAAGCAGAAAGCATCACATAGACAACAGACACAGGTCACAAGTCTTAATATGTCAAACAGTTTCACAGTATTAATGTTTTCCTTTCAAGAACAAACACTATAACAACAGGAAGAAACAAAGCTATGAAGATGTTCAACTGGCCCAAAAAGCAAATCCATCATTGTAAGGACCCTATCTGAAAATGTTATAGAATCAAGCTTCCTCCTGCTAATACAGAATAACTGACAGAGAACTCTGTAACTTGATCAAAGATTCAAGTAAAATTTCAGTAATGTCACAGCATGATTATCAGAAGATAGATATATAGATATATACATACATACACACACACATATATATAGTTATGAAGTTACAGAAAACTTGGGTCTTCCAAAAATGTACAAATCCTCATTTCCCATGCAAGGCTGCAGAAGGTAATACACAGCATGTGCTAAGTTGCCAGGCTATAAAGAAGGATACTATGTTTTGTTTGGCAGAGAACAACAGAGAGCCTCAGATGGGTTGGCAACGCACCAAATGCCAAAGGTTTAAAGAATTACAACCTCCAGCCAAAGGAGAAAAAAAATGGAGAAGTGTTGGTTTTCAGGATTGTGCCAGGACCTTAAGATTTACTAACATAAATTGGTTTTGAAGAGGGAGAAACACATTTTGCACACAGAGGGAAAGGCTAGAAGTAGGACTTGGGCATTTTCAAAGCCTCAAGTTATTTGCAAAGACTCCTAGCGTGAGAAGGGAACCCACCAGCAGCACCAGTGATGGAAAGAATGATGCTGTCCAGAGATATGGCGATTTCCATGTTAACCACTAGCCTAAAACCATGCATAGATAATTCTTCCTTAAAACAGAGGGTATACTAGTTCTATAGACCGATTAATATTTCTTCAGGACTTACTTAGCTCAGGCTTGTGTGTAAAAGAGACTGAAGATATTGCAAGGTGACCAACACACGTATGCACCCTCATGGTCTTATTTTGGTGCAACAGGAAAATATTATCTGTGCATACAAGCCATTCCAGGTACTGAGCATTTCTTGGAAAAAAATGTCAGTCCCATGAGAACTGAAACATCCTGAGAGCATCTCAAAAGGCATTTGCATCCAAATGCAGTCTTGTGTTAAGAAAAAGCATTCCCCCCCCCCCCCAAAAAAAAGTACAAATCAATTCTTACAAAGAAGAAGAAACACAAGCTAGGAAAAATGTAGATTATTGTGCATTCTGCTAAACCAGACCATTGGTGTATGGATTGGTAATTACAGCTTTTATCCAGGCCTTTATAACCCTAACCTACAGTAGTCTTTCAAAGAAACAGTGAGCACAGACATTCACACTGAATTCAAGAACAAGTGAGCTCAGACACCCACACAACTTTCACATGGAAGAAAAAGCCTTAATAAAATAATCCAGAGCTAATACATGGAGACCAGAACCGATACCGAGAATCAAATGCATCTGCGGACTGATGGAGCAGAATTAGTGCATAGTGCATCAAGGGGAAGAAAAATACCATTCAACCCAACTTTGAAACACATAGGTGGCAGACTATTCTCTGCCCATTGAAAATCTTGAATAATACAGCTTTGCCATCTTCTGTGGAAAACAATGCATCCAAACTCTGCTATCAAAGTGGAAAAGGCCTGTATGTTTGAATGGAGCTAGTAAATAGCTATTTAGTGAGCAAATGTGTCAATATTTTTTCTCATTTTTGAGCACTGTATAGGAATAGCAAGGACTCAACAGGCCGGATGTCAGTATAGCTGTACATCAGCTGAGAGTTTTCCCCAATGACTGCTTCCTGAATGAGGCACTTTCTCATCTTCTGTGGCTGACCTTTTAAAAGGTGTTTTGCTGTAGTTTCTGTGCTACCCAGCTACTTCATTTCAAATTATTTTTTCCTTTTTTATGGATAGTTACATGGAAACAGAACATCTTGTATGCTAAAATAATACACATGACCTTCAGGCGAATTTAACCTGAGTGTCAGATTGGCACAGATAATTTAATTAACCAGTTGCTCCATCTTGATCCTACACGAAATTTGGAACCTTAGAAAAAAGAGGTGATTTCTTCAGCATGGCTATTCCTGGGATGACAAAAGGGGATTAAGGACTTTTTCAACAGAACTACTATGACTTTTTTCAGAAAGATTTTTAAAATGGTCTGTTTAAAGATGTTAAGCAGTTAAGACCTATATTTCTGGTCTAAAACATGAACTGAAAGTTCATATCAGCTGTGGAATGGAGTGCCAACAGAGATGCACAGCTACAGCACTGCATGGAGACTTTTTACAGCTAAATACAGATTAGCCATGTCCATATGGTTCTGCACTGAACAAGTCCTGTCCTTCAGCAGAACTTAATTCAGGGGAACACCATCCAATGTGATTATGCCACATCTAGTCCCAAAGACAGCTCAGGAATGTCCTTGTCCTCACTCCAGGATGTGATGCTGACATACCCTAAACTTTTTTCTTGAACTACAGACTCTTCAAGAATTTCTGTGTTTACAGTCCTCTCTCTTCTCAACTTCTTGAGCTTTATGCCTACCATGAGGACACCTAGAGGCATTTCTTCCTTTTATGGATCAGCAGTTAGGAAACTCACCCAAGATGCAAGAAATTCCTGAGAAACTCAGCCACACAGAGTTTCTGACTTGTAGAAGACCTAGTCCTGAAAAAAGTATGATTTAATCATGACTCCAAAGCTAAAATGACTTTTGCAAGAAGCAGCATTAACCTTTGACCAACTGTGATTTGCAAAGAAGGAAGAAAAGTAAATTTCTTGCTTTTTTAAAATTCAAGACTAAGGTATCTACTTTCAGGAGGTCCAGAGTAGAGAAATTGGAGGGAAATGGAGCACCTCTCAATATGTGTCGGCCAAGGGGTCCTTGAGAGGTAGCTTAAAAACATACATCAACTTTTATTAAGGCCTACTTTAAGAAACTATCTGTTCAGTAGGCTTCCAGTATAATTGCCTCACTTATGTCACAGGCAATTTAAGAACAACACTAAAGAATCTGCATTCTTATGGGCAATCAAAATTTAGGTACAGCAATGCTAAAATTCACAACACTTGGAACCAATTTACCCATGCAACCCCCAGCTGCCCTATGCAGAGCACAGTTTCTTGGCTGCTGAGCAGAAAGAAGTTTACCTGATAAATGTCTATATAGTTACATGAGCAAGATCTTTCTAATTTTTTATTATAACATCCTTAATATTCTAAGGGAATTACTTCACTAGAGCATTCCAAATGATAAATCCAAAACAAACAAAAAGATCACTATTCCACATTACATTATTTGGCCTGTTATTTGAATAGGACTTTTTCAGAAGAGTAGTGATCTTAGGGGGTAGGGGTTCAGGTTGCCTAAAACAGTCCTTTTAAAATCTCCAAAATGCATTCCTAGGCACGTGTATAAATAACAAGGGCTTTTCTTCCATTTCAAGACAGTGACACTGTGCTACAACTGTTTTATCTGTTTTGCAAGGGTGGGTTTAATAAGAAGTGATTTATTTCTCAATATCCAGCTTTCAAGTAGTACAGGCATTCTGGCATTAAAAGACAAAGGTCAACATGAATCTATGGGTTGCTAATATTTTACTCTGTGCTACACATCCGCAGCTGTTTTCACTAGGATCTTTATCTATTGTCTGCTTCAGACCATAAAAAGGAGATTGAGTGGTGGTATGGAAACACAAAGAGATGGGAGGGACAGGGGGAAAAAAAAAGAAAAAAAAATCTGTAAAAGACTTGTCCTTATTTTGTCTGGGACAGAGTTAATATTCTTCACAGTAGCTAGTGAGAAGCTACATTTTGGTTTTCTTCTGAGAAGAAGGCTGATAACATACTGGTGTTTACAGTTGCTGCCAGGACAGTCAAGGACTTCTCAGCTCCTCTGCTGTGCCAGTGCCTGTAGGTGCAGGAGAAGCTGGAAGGGAGCACAGTCCCAGTTACTAGCCTAGGATTCAACCTTAGGTTTAGGATTGAGACACAAATTGGCCAAGGTATATTCCATGTCATGCACGTCATGCCCAGTATATAGAGGAGGCTCTATCCAGAAGTTTCTCTCGTCTCTCTCTCACTCACTCACTCAATCAGTTCTTGGATGCTCAGGTTCTTACCTCTTTTCCAGGATTGTGGTTTTGGGACTCTCTCTGCTCCAGGATCATCAGCCAGGAATGGGCTGAGCCTTGGTCATCGGGTCGTGAGCAGTTGCACTGTATATCACTCATTTATATATTTGTATATGTTACTATTATTATTATAATTATTTTCAAATTTATTATTAAGCTGTTCTTATCTCAACCCACAAATCTCTTTTCCTTTTACCTCTTTAATTTTCTCCCCCATCCCCTGGAGGGGGGGGGATGGTGAGTGGCTGTGTGGTGTTTAGTGATAGCTGGGTTTAAACCATGACAGACTCTTTAATTTGCACTGAGTTAGGACTTGCTAATTGTTGCCTCTCTGTTCCTATCAATAGAGGAAAGCAATAGAACTCACCTATTGGTAAGTAAATAATTCTGCACAGTCTCTGTGGCTGTTGAATTGGGATTTCACCACAAATCAGAAAAATACCCAGCAAACAGTGAAAGTAGGGAAAGAAAAAAAAAAAAGATCACAAGGCAGCTGCAAGAAGCCTAAGAAGCCTAAGACAATAGAACATTTGAAGGGCGCAACCAAGTATTTTTGGCAGAGAAATAACACACTGAACCCCCACCTCCTACAGATCTCACCAAGCTGAGAAACTCCAGAGGAATTCACAAACAAACCCTCCATCCATAACAAAACTTCAGGCAGAAGTGAAACAATAAACAGGACTATGCGTAGTAGCAGGACCACAACAGTTTGTAACAGCTCTTCAGTGCCAAGTTCATCAATGAGCACGGGTAACATGCATCAGCATTTCACTGGCCCAACCAGCTGGTGTTGGAGAAAGTGAACAGAAAGAAAAAAGAGCCAAAATAGTGAAGAGATTAAACAGGACAAAGTATTTTGCAGATATCTCATTTTGCTTTTTTTAATGTAGCACCTAAGGTTTTACCCTGAAAAAGTAGTCAGGTTTTTAACCACTGACTTGGCAAGATGTCCTTGCTAGAACAGCAGCCTAGGAATTCAACGGGAGTTAAGTATCAAATGCTGAAGGCTGCTTTTAACTGAGAACTGTTCTCCTTTTAAAAATCAGATAGAATTTTCCAGTTGTGTTATTAAGTAAGGACTAGTTTACCCACTACTTGAACTTTAATACTGAGAAGAACAGGCACCTTCTTTGTGGAATACTTCCATAATACTGCTTTTAAATTGATGTAACTTGTACCCCGGAAAAATGAGCCCTATAAGTAACAAGGAGAAAGAACACCAAAGAAAAACTGCTTGATAAGCCCTTTTTTTTCAGTCCTGATACCACATTAGGTGACCTCTGCCTCTTCCCAACATCACCACTGCAGAGCCAGCTCATGAAGGAACAAGTGCGCAGAACCTTTTTGCTGGGTTATTCCAAATCCCAGATCAATTCCTCAACCCAGCCTGTTATGTCACCTTTGACTGGGCTACTGGCACAGGCTGAGGAGGTATGAGGGCAAGAGAAAAAGGAGAAGTAAAGAAAGCAATGCTTGAGCTGTGAGTATGGAGTGCAAAGCTCATCCAATGCTCTCAGTCTCTGGCTCTGGCCCCAGGGTGAGATGGGGATAATCTGAACACATTTTAGCCTTAAGAAACACACTTCAAATTCCTTAAACAGGGCAACAGTGGTTTTAATGACCATTTAGGAGTTCAGGAAAAAGGCTACAGGAGTTCACTGGGTATTTTCTGAGCTTCTTTTCAAATAAATCAGAAGCGTGTTAGTTAAGTCTTTTGTATTAGCTGTGTTTAGATTAACGAGAACTATCACGTGCAGGCAGCCCTGGTTTACAGCATTTCATTGCAAGGGAGCACAGCTGAGCGAGGCCATACCTCCTCTGTTTGTCCTGGAGGCAGTGCCTCCAAGAGGGTGACAGCCCAACAAACTCCCATGTAACTTCCTGCACAGGGAAGAGATGGAAGCCCTCTTTTGCTGGCTGCCACCCTCTCATAGCCACAGATTCACGCTACCCAGAAATGACTCCAGGTTCTGGTCGGTCACAGACAACTCGTCGTGCCCACGAGCACATACAGCTCATGGAGCACATGCAGGACAGAGAGGCGTTGTGGTTGCTGCCCACAAACAGAAGTGATTCATCAAAAGAAAGGGAACAGAGGAGTGCACCCTAGCTAACTGTGCAACATCTGAAACTCCAGAAATACCTTACCCAATGCGCTTTCTTGCAAGGTTCAGTGCTCCTGGTAACTCCCATAACCTCTTGTTGGAGAGCTCGAGTAGGAAATGCCATGGCTGGGACTGCACAGGCAGGACCTGCTTGTTCTTAAAGAAGCACAGATGAAACTGCTGTGGGGGAAGAAGCGGCTCTGGTAAAACAAGGTCTCCAGGACTAAGAGTGAGAGTCTTATCGTTGCACCCTCTGATGAGACCAGCACCAACAATTCTCCCTTCATCTAACTCTTCTCTCCCACATAGCGTAGTTTCAGTCTTAGCATTTGAGTTCAACTCCCCACTGCTGCGATGCATTCAGCCAGCACCTCAAAAGCATTGTTTCAGTTGTACACAAGCTCAGCCTACCTGAGACCTAATTTTAAACCAACCTGAACTGAACTCTCCTGGCAAGAGTTCTACTGAAAGCTGAGCAAGGTCGTTTCAAGCCAGCTTGTTATAAGAGACGCACCTTTAGTTGTGGTCTGTCTCAATACTTGTCCCTGCAGGAGCTACCCCAACCATTTCTCAAGGTTTCTATCACTCTGAGCTTCAAAGAACCAAACCAGCCATGGTATCACGCACTGTTGCTCCTTTGTAGCATGCCTAGACATGCTTACCACACACTAACAATGAACGTTATAGGGATGTGCCAAGACCTGCCTTACAATTCTCCTAGCCTGCTTTCAGAGGACAATTTAGCAATCTGAGAAAACAAACAAGAAACCCATACTGCAGTGGATTTGTAGAAGTACTGGAAATATTTTTAATATTAAAAATAGAAATTTGTAAAGAAACTTTTCATGTCTTCACGCAGCACAGAGAAACTAGAAGAGGTCTGTATGCAGTAACTAATCATTGTTGCTGTCATGTAAAGGCTTAACTCATGTTCCAAAATTTCAGTTCATCAATTTAGAAACTAGAAGATGTTCAGGCTCTCCACAGCAACTTTAGTTTGGAGGTGCTGATTTTCAGAACTGCTGTTTATCTGCCTCTCAACATTGAATTCTAAATGGTTCTTTCAGATTAGGCACCCAACATAGCCCATATCTTAAATTTAAGCCATCGTTTTAATACTTAAGGCACCGTTCATCTGGGAATAGGAAACATCTACTACGGTAAACAGAAGAGAAAGTGGTTTTGTCAAAGTTTACAGATACAAAGGGATTTTTTCTTCCTCCAAGCCTGCTTCACAGTTAAATTTTTTCTTCCTTCCCTCTAAGAGAGCAAACATAACTTTAGGCATAGGCAGAAAGAATGAAGTGGGTTTCCACACCAAATCAGTTCAGGAGCTTATGGGAGTCTTAGAGCTGTCCCCTGCATGCAGTCCAGACTAAGAACCACCAGCCTACAAGGGGTAAACAAGAGAAAGCTTAAATTAGGCTAAACAGAGACCCATATTCTCCCCCAGAGACAGCTGCTGAAAGCTGAGCAAGCTCTTTTAAAGGTACCACATATCGGAGACCTTCACTAGGGCTTGCAAAGCGGCACAGCTTTGTAGTGGTGCTTCTTCCTCAGCCCGTACATTGAACATGTACAGCACAAGTCCTTACTACTGCAAAACACAGAGCTGTGGACCTCAGCACCAGCAATGTTTTTGTTGTTCTCTGTGTGCACGCAGAGTCACAGGCTCCTGCTGTTTGTGGATAGAGAGAACAAGCATTTATGTTTCATTCCTGTGCTGCCAATGGTTTAGGCCAACGCCTGGTCTGACGAGAACGTGCCACCTTTACTGGTCTTTTTTTCCCTTTAGAGGGAAGAAGCATATAAGATTCTGCAGGGCAATTCTAGCAATATCTGCCTTTTTTTTTTTTTTTTTTAAATAAGGAGTGCATCTAGGTTTTTGATGTTTAGGTGCATAGCACAATTTTTTAGACTGGTAACATACATATCTACAGTTACAGCAGCACTGCCTATTCATGGATTCCTTTAGTGCATAACACTGCCAAAAGACAGGAGAAAAAAAAAAAAAAAAAAGGAGGGAAGGGAACCAGCCAAAAAGCCCTGCATAGTGATGCAAGTAGGGAAGCATGTCCCATTCATTTGTATAATGAAAAGGTTAAGTGAAGACTGTTAGCACAGAAAAAGATTCCACTTAGAAATCTGTGGTGTTCAAATCTTTTTCTTCCAATCTGAGCTGTCAGAAATCTCCCTCATAATTTCAGTCTCCATAGAAAGGTACTAAGTAGAAACTTTAAAAGAATGTTGCTATTGTGTTTAAAAACTTTCCTGGCTGAATGGGGTCTCAGTCAGCCACACAACAGCATGGTTTTCTGACTCACAACCTTCTCGCTCACTGATCTTCCCATCACTTCAAGCCCAAATGCTGATTTGTCTGTCTTCAATTGCTCACTAGCCTGGAAAAGAAAAGAGAAGAGTAACTGCTTTTAAAATATTGAGTCAATTTTGTTGTAGGCCTAATAGAGCAGCATGATACAACCTGCAACGATACAGATTTTTTTTCCTCCAACAGCTAAGTCTCTGGGGCATTTTATGGAATCCAATATTGCTAAAAGCAGCATCACATAAAGAAAGGTTTTAAAATAGATTTAAAAAACAGAGCAATTCAGCATATGCATTATCCATGTGGAGCTGGTTTGGCAACTGCAACATGGAATTACTTAAAGTTTGCCCACAGCTTTTTTCTTTCTCTATCCCCCCGCCTCCTGCCCTCTCCAGCCCTCCACTTCTGGCAGCACAACCATGGAAAACATTAGGCCTAGACATTAATACAAGTTTCTAACCTAGGAAGTTATTATTTCTGCCTCCTGCTATCCAGCTTCAATAGCTTGTTTTGCTAGGTCATCTATTTACAACAAATGCCACTTCAAAAAGATATGGTATTCTCTAAGGAAAGTTGAAAAGCATTAAACATTTCACTAAATTTACTGGTGACTGTGGTACATAACCTCTTTTTAAATTAGCTCATATAATTTCCTGTTCCATTTGCATGTGCTCTTACAGAGGTTTAAACTGATTAAACAGAATGACACAAGTGAACCAGAAAAAAAAGGTAGAGATTTTAAAGGATTCTTTTACTAGCAAAAAATGTCACTCAGAAGACAGCATTTTCAAATGGCGGCATCCATTCATAGCTTTAGTGAGATAAAGAACCATTTTCAGGCGCAAAGCTATCTCACTTAAAAAAAAAAAAAAGACTAAAAGAGAGCTGGTTAAATCAAGATACAGCCAAGAGATTGCAGCTACTCTCTTGCCGTAGAATGGGGAACAAAAACATGTGTTTGCTGGTGCTGAGGAAACAGCAGCAGAGGGTACAAGGGCAATGGCTGTAGTTTACCTAATCCCCTCCCTCTGCAAATCCATCATTCTTGTCTGTGCTTCAACCATACTGAACAGATGTGTACATTTGCATTTACAATTATATTTATTGAAGTCAACTTTCTGTTGTTTGGAGTGAATTACAATATGACCAAATATGGTCACACATTAGTCTCAGTTTTTGACCTCTTCACCTCACAAATAGGTAATTATTACAAATTATTATATTTTTTTAAAAAAACACCCTATGGCTGGTAACTGTACTGATAATATATACAATTTCTGCTGCCATGTTCTGAATAGCATCTTAAGGGACTGCATGTTTCCAGCGTCTGTTAACCATATAAAATTATCCTAATATTGTTCAATTTACAGATTTCTAAATCCCACTGAAAATTTGGTTAAAAAGAGACACATCATCCATCTTAAACCACTAGCATTATCTGTGAACAGAAGTAGTCAATTCTAGGCTCTAGGCAAAAGAAATTCTGGACTCTGAATTCCCTTTCAGATTTTTTTTTCTCCCCACACACAAACTCATGTTCCCAAAACACTGCTTACTGAAAGAATGGGAAGCTGTGAGTATTTGAAATGTGTTTTCAGTGGGGCTTGCAAATAAATAAATACAAACCATATCATAAATTCAAGCTTTTGGCCATGAGTTCAAGTCCATTTTGAATTAGCTCTTCTGCTAAAAGGGCTACTACTCCTCTCTGGTTACTTCTGTCCTCCCTGGAAGACCAACCAAATATTGCATAGTCACTTGGGGAACAGAACTGAGGGAGGAATCCAAATTAAAAAAAAAAAAAATCCAGATCCTTCTCCCACTCCTCCTCAACCTAGGAAACAGCTGTTGATATTCATTCATATTTATATTCCTGTTGAAAAAAGAGACAATAACAATACAAAAATCTGCTTCTAGTCTGTATGCAAACCTACAGCAAGTGTTTTGAAGAATGTCTTGGTACTGCAGTTCATGAAATAGGAACACCCCATATTCCTACCTGAGCAGAAAGTAGTTGTTTACACCAAAAACCAGCCTGCAAAATATTTGAAAACTGCATTTTGGAATCCTGAGCTCTTCCTAAGACAAACCAGTCACAAACTCCTTATGAATTCACAACAATATCAAATGTTTTACAAGATCCTTCATGAAAGAATAGAGATGGTAGTAACAAATTAAATACAAGAAAAAATTAATAAAAAAGCCCTTCAACATTGACAGCCAGCATGAATTTTTATGTATTTTTTTAATCTGTTGTTAGCTTTTATGTTTTTAAAAGTTGGATGGTGATTTTAAGTGTCTGGAATAAGCAAAAATATTTTCTTGGACAGGTAAAGCTAAAAGCAAATTATGCTTGAAATATGGATCAGTTCTTTAAAGACAAGGGAAGAAAACTTCCCTCCTCTGGACATAAACAGTAAGCATAAAGTAACTTCACACAAGGCACTAGAGATAGTCAAGTCTTGCGGAGGAAGTCTGTATAAGCTGTAGAAGTGTGAACAACAGCTTAAGGGAAAAAAATAGAAAATAAAAGTAAAAAGCGACTATGTCCAGAGTGCATAGTTAATTCAAGGGAAGTTGTCCATGTAGTGAGGCTATATACAAACAGTTATATATTACACGTTCCTTTAATAAGAGATACTAATCCTCAGCAGCATATGGGTAGCACTGACATTTTCAACAAATGATGACTGAATATAAGTCAAAAAAGTTAACCTTTTTTCTTATCTGGAGTCAGTTGAGGGTTAGTATCCTTACACATATTCTTAATTTCATTTATTTATTACATATATTACAGCAATTAATCCACAAGCTATTAAAAATTAATAGCATCTTAAACTACAATCACCACCTTCTTGCTAAACCTGAGCCTAAAAGGTAACAATCAAAGACCCGAAGCAGGCAACCAAGAGTTCCTACTACTTTGTAAAACTGAATTGTAACATTTTTCTGTAGCCATATACAGGAATAGGTTAGAGTAGTATTTACATAACTAGGCAAATTTACTATTAAAAATAGATTATTACGCAAATGATTGTCAGGGAAGCACTGGTCAGCCTGACTGAGCAGCAGCAAAAAAAATTAGATCTGATTTTTCAATAGAGGCAGACAAGCCCTAATGGGAATCTTACGGGTACTTTCCTAGAAGGAAAAACACAGCACTAATATACAGGTCTTGAAAAATCCCACCATATCCCTCCTCGCACATTTAAGAACCTACCCCTTAAGTTTACCCAATACTCCAATTGTCCAAATGGAAGACTCCAAGATTAAATGTTCAGGAAAATTAAAGTAACACTAAAAAAAACCCCCAAAACTATAAAAGCATTAAGAAAACAAATCTTTTGCTTTTATACATATTCAAGTAGTCCTAGTTTTAGTGACAGTTATTCTAATTGGAAAAAAAAGTCAAATTAGTCAACACATGACATGCTCAGGCTCAGAAGAGCCTTCAGTGAATATTCCATTTAGACAGATGTACAAATAATTCAAAATAGTGCATTGGAATTTAACAACAATCAATCAACTGAGCCATAGACAACAATCTCAGAATTTTATGGAAAGGGGAGAGAATAGGTTTAAAAAAAATCCAACATTTTCGCAGCAATGCAGTTCTGCAAACTTGTGCTCAGTGCTCTGAAATCTTGATACCAAAGCTTGCGCATTTCATTAAGTATGAACTCATAAGGCAACCATTGTAGATTGCAAAGAAAAAAAGGACTGTGTGCACTCAGGTGCCTGTTTCAATTCAGGCACCAAAACTAATTAATGAATCAAAGAAGAAATGCAATAAAAGCTTTCCTGTTTAAGGGGGGCAGTTTTATGTTGCTCACAGTTGTAAAAAATGAGTTACATTTTAAATCCAAACTTTTGCTTCCTATCTTGCAACCTTTTAAAGATGAAACCATACACATATTTAATGAACAGCAAATGAATCAGCCTTTTGGGTAGATTCTGATGGTGGGAAAGGTTCTTGGTCAATATAAGGCACATGACTGCAGAGTTTTAAACCTTTAAATTAAAACACGAGTTCATGCAGTCACTTTATTACATCATCTCTTCACTCATTTACTCAGCCTGTTCAAATCTCACATACTTGTATTCCAGTACATTTGTTTGCACCCCATGCAGAAGTCACTGAAATGTGGGAATGCAACACCGATCAACTTGTGTGTTCGCCAGTTGTCCATTTAAATCCACTAGCTACTCATAGAGAAGTGTAAGTCTCCTTAATTTAGATGGAGTTTTTCCTCTTTGTAGTTCAATGACAGACAAAGACAACCAAGTACAATTTTTTTTTTTTTTAATAAAGATAAAATTACAAAAAAGGTAAAATCAGCTCAGGAAAGGCAAATTACTTTAATAGATCAGTTTAGACATTTAACATAATAACTCACATCCATTTTTAAATACTATTACATAAAGCATGGTGAAGAAAAGAATTTCTGCCTCATAATTAGAAAACTCACAATGCAACTTGCCAAAAACCAGAACAAAGCCGTTTGAAAATAAATACAGTCCATGCCAAATAGTACAAAATGAAATCAGCAGTCTCTCTCAATATGAAAACTTTTCTTCTTTTAGGTATTCTCCAACTCTAGTATTATGTTCTGCAACTGATGAGAGGCTATCTTTTGTTCAAGGATTGCTGAGCTGTTCTGATTTTGCTCTGTACAAAGGCAAAAATAAACTGTTAAGTTGTTTCATTTTTTTGATTAACTGTTTTAGAAACACAATTTTGAATTACTACTGTCATGAGTCCAATATTTAGTATTATGAGGAATTAACAGTGATCTCTACAGAAATTAATACTTTACAATACTTTAAATTAATAAACACTCTTCAAAAAGGTGACATTCATTAGTAATTAACTAGGGTTTACCCTTTGGTGTCTGTCTTTTCACCACTGCTGTCCTTGGATTTATCTTCTTCCTTAACATCTGAAAAATAAAAGATTTAAAATATACTAAAATATGCAAGGAAACCTTAAAAGACTTCAGAAGAAAAAAGCATGACTAAGTTATATTTTTTGTATATACTCCTAGACAGGGGTAACTAGCTTTCAAAATAAGTCACTGGTTACATATGAACATACAGTATTAAAGGCATCCATCCAAAGGAGTGATCTGGGCACAATGCCAAGTGATTCAAAATACCTCAAGGCAAGTCTCTATTGACTGGTTGTAATGGTGGTATGCAGTAATGAAACCTGGATTTCCCCTGAGCTCCATGTGGCAGTCTTGTAGCCCTAAAATGTAGCCTGTTCTTGGAAAAGTCAAGAGCCCTTGGAATTACGCTAACTCCAGAACACTATCCATCTTCTGTTTCAGAGAAAACTAGTTGGCTCACCCCCCAAAAGCAAACAGGAACCAGCTCTTTGTCTAATATATTTAAAGTAAGAACACTTTTTATCTCTTTTCATTAAGCTATACAAATCCCTGGCTCCAAGATTTCAAGCTTGTGGGGAAGCAACAATAACCTTTGCCTGAAAATACTATTCTAGTGTGAATAGCTGTATCTTGAAACTGATTAATTTAAAATAGATGCTTTAAATATGATGGAAAAAATAAATAATCATCTCAACAGCTAATTAACTGTTAACAGAAAACACATCTTTCTCTTGGCAGAACTGATGTTTGCAGTTTTAAACTACAGGACAAAAATCACACCAGAGTCTTACCTGCTTTTTTGTCCTCTGTCTCTTTTTTGTCTTCCTCTATCCTGGCTTTCTTTGCTCCTTTCTTATGATCTGCAACATTTCGTCGTCCACCTTCCCCTTCATCTTCAGAATCTGAAAATTCTTCATCACAGGCTATGCGCTTATCTGATGCTCGAACTAGGATTCAGAGTTAGGAAATTAATTGAGCATAAAGTCCAACTACAACATGCCTAATAAAAAAGAACTATCAAAGTAAGAATGAGTAGTAATATACTATAATCATTTAATGCTGATTAACTAAATTATGCATCAAAATACAATATTTTAAGATACTCTGGGACTATCACAATGACTTCTGAAAATAGTTTTACAGAGATGCAGGGGGAGGGCAGGAGTATTTTAACGTGTATCAAATGAATTTCAAATACTGGAAGCTGAATCACAGGAGAAAACATGGTTTCAACAGTTCAGAAAGTGGACAGTTCACCAATAAGAGGTCACGTAGCTGAAAAACAAATCATTGTCTGTACAAAGGCTAACAGTAATAAAGGCCAGTGTTACAAATATGGAAAACCTCTCTCAACAAAAAAGGCAAATGAAAGATTTTTTTTTTGAAAACACAGTATCTCACTTTACATTAATTGTGAACATTACTTTTTTTTGTGAATAGCAAAAGACAGAAGCTAAGTGATGTATTCCTTTAGTTACAATTCATCTGAAACTTCTGGAGTACCTATTTAAGATTTGAAATAGCCACACTCTTTCATAAGATGCACAGATGCCATCTTAAGAACAGCAAAACTGGCAGACCAATGGCAAAATTTATTCTCAGGAAACAAAACTGCCTATCTTCCAATACTGCACTACTAGGACTAAGATTCTGAACAATTAAATCTAAAAAGGCTCTACTTGGACATGCTATATTATGAAAAGATATTGCTTACTAGAAATGCGTTTGTCTGGGTCTTCTCCATCCTCATCTCCACTATCTTCATGAACAGCATCTTCAGGAATGGCCTGCATCTGTACACCAGGTGCATGAGGTAACATGCGCAAGTTTTCAAATAAGCGTTGCCTGCAAGTAACAGACAACAAAAGTTATTACTACACAAAATTAGCATTTCCTTGAATTTTGTATTTAATTCTGAAAAATCTGCGTTCAAAGTTAACCTGCTTCGGAGCAATTGTTTGGGTTTTTCATAGGTTTGTTTTGGGGCTTTTTTTTGTTTGTTTATTTTTAAATAGGCACGCCAAGTTCAGAAAGCTTTCCATCCCTAACATCATTTGTATCCACAGTGCACTTGAACATCATTTTCTTTGATCTTTTTAAACACTTATTTCAATAACTTCGATCTTCAATTCCCCACAGGGTTAGTGTAAGTACTACCCACTTGGGCTGAACTAAGTGACAGTATTACTCTGTTTATAATACAAAAGAGTATCAAGTAGAATAATAAACTATCTTCTGGTTTCTAAGAAAGAAAACCAGACACTAAGCATGAAGACTTCCGCACTGTGTGCCTCAATGACTTCAGGGTCAAAAGCAATCCACCTGGATAAGATTCCTTATTGGCTGTTTCAGTGAGAAAAGAGAGAAGTTCTCTCCTATCTAAGCAACCCAGTACAATGGACTCCACACTCCAAAGCAGCACGTGCAGGAAGAGAAAGGACACCGGACTTCTCTTGGCACTTAAAACTCTCTCTCCAAAGTCCAAGGAGAGAGAAAGGTGTGGCAAGTGTCAAGTATCAGCACTCCTAACAATTATCTCAGTATCCTTCTGAGCAATTTGAAGAGTTAAATGGAAACTGGTGCTTTTTTTGAATGTTTATTGTCTCTGCCTCTGTTTAAATCACATTACCTGTCAAAACAGTTTTTCCTAATCCAGTGAGTCCCCTAAAGTTAGGTCTTAGTGAAACCATACAACTAAGTGAACGAGGATTTCTGAAATAGGTCATTGCTCTTCTTGTGGTTGCCAAGGATGTGAGATTGTATCTCCATTGGCAGAACACACACAATCTGAGCCCAGGGATGTGTTAAAGAGAAAGCAAGTTTTGCAGCCTACTTGCACCACGAAAGCTCAACAATACACAATATATGGCAAGCAGCCTGGCAGATCACCAGCTAGAGCGCTATATTACTACAGAAAAATTTTATAGAATAACATTAATGAAAAAGAGGTGGGATTTTTTTCCCTTGCACATTACTAAAAACTAAAGCTCTTTCATTTGATTGTGATTTATATATTTGTGCTATGATCAGAGAATATACACCAACCACTTCAAAAAATTCGTATTTTAACTGCTTTACTAACCAAAAGTATTTCTGTGCATAGCCCGTTAAACTTGGGGCAGGGGTCAGGTTTTACTATTTTAAATCCAGAGGACAGACAAGCCACAGTAAACAAAGAGTACTTCAGGCTAAACAATTATCTCTTGTCAGTTAAGTACAGAATTGATTGTATGTATGCATTACTCCATCCCTGAAGTAAAATACTGGTTTACAATCAAACCTTCAGAATGTGAGGAGGAATAAACTAAGTAGCAGAAGTGACACAGGCTAAGAACACATACCCGCCATAGCTTGGCAATGAGCACTTCTCAAACCTTGTGGATTTGTTAAACCACAGTCACTCAATTTGCTGCACACATATCACTATCTTTCCATGGTTTTGGATGTCCAAGCTCACATGTGATTTTTTTGCTTTCACAGCTGACAGCTACAAAGAACGACAATCTCAGTTCACGTTTAGACATGGAGCTGAGAATTAGAAATCCTAATCATCACAGCATACCAGCTTCTTTCCTGTTGGAATAAACTTTCTACAAAATTACAATGGGAAGCCAAGTAGAATAGTCATGTCTTTAGTTGCTGGAAAAAGTAAAAATCCAAGCTGGGTCTTAAATTTTCATATTTATAGTCATAGGACTTCATAAGCATACATACTGTTGTGGGAACAGACAAGTTCCTCTTCTGACAGAAATGAAAAGTATGTCAAATCTATTCACTCTTTATTTTTAGTGTGTAACAGAGAAAGGCATACTGTTTTCAAAATGGCCTATCAGTTAAACCTCTGGAGAAATGTGATCCACATGACCTACTTTATAGATAAGGTAATCGTTACTTACTTGATCTTCTCCATATATTCGGGTGTATTCTGATTAGTCATATTTGAAGGACTAATATGAAGCTTGAAGTCTGGTCCAAAATACTCAAAGTAATCATTGTATGGCAACTCTATAAACCAAAACACAGAAGACAACTTTGTGACTCAGAAGTGGTTTTAAACATTTTAAATACAACAGTAGTTTTGACAGAATCTTAGAGAACGATCAAACCTGAAACACTCAGGTAAACAATAATACTTAAGTACTGCCTGAACTGTTCAGTGTTTTTTCCTTTAAGTTATTCAATAGATGAACTTGAATTTGTTGGAAAAATACAAAGAGCAAGAGAAAATTCTACTGTAATCATGTTTGAACACACACTGTAACAATACAAGTAACAAATTTGATAAAATAACTAAAAATGCTACTTCTGCAGAAAGAGGAAGATCCACTGATGATTTCTTACAGCTGTTTTCAAAGTTAGTCCAGTTTGAAAGGTTTAAGTGAGCCTTTCAAAATATTCCTTCAGTAAAACATATAATACGTATTACTAGGCTGAAGATCACAGCTAGTTCAACATCCGTTGCAAGTGCCATACAGTGGTTCAGTGACATCCATGTCTGTCCATTCTCTCCTGCCCCTTCCCCTCCTTTCTGTATTTTCACAGATAATGGTCCCCTGACTGTAACATCTAATTCTCAAAATGAAGTGGATGAAGACTTCATATCCAGGAAAATGGTAGTATTTTATATTGAATATGACTGTAACGTACCAGATAAAGTAACAGAAATCTAAAAAACCTACAACTCTTAAGAAATAAGACACAAGTGCATTTCTTATTGAACCCTTTGTCTTGTTTCTTCATTTATGATTTTTATAGGATAAGCAATCTTGTTAGGTGGATAGAAAGGAGACAGGAAGATTAACTTGCTAACATTTAGAAATGCACTGTTCTTTCTCAGAACAGATTAAAGCGACCCACAAAGTTGAGAGGAATATTAAAAAAAAATATTCAAAAAACTTCATATTTATCCATTGAATGTGAATTGCTAACGGAAAAAAAAGTCCCAAGGTAAGGAAATACTACGGTTTCTTCAAAGGGTTTGGCTGGCAAAGAATATATATTGACATGAAAGATGGAAAATATGCATCTTGAAAGGTACTGTCCAAATATTCTTTTCTCAGTGACAGCAGCATTCCACTGAAGTCGGAAACACCAGCAAGAGACGTGAATAGCAAAGGTTATCAGCAAAAGCTGCAGTCCAACATGAAAATTGCCATGACTGATCCGCAACAAACCAGTCCAAATACCAATTTTACATAAAAGGATTCCAAAAACATGTCCAGAAGTATATTTGGCTAGAAATAAAGGGAGTGCAGGTCTTTGGGGATGTTCCTTAGAGAAATTACTTCACTATTCAACTCTTCAAAGTCTACTAGTTGCTTTTTTGATTTAATTTTTTTTAAGATAGCTTGTATAGCCAAAACTGAATCAAATGAAAAAGTGGAAGTCAATATACTTTCACTGTTACTTTTAAGTCAAAGATACAATGAAGAAACAGTTATGTTTTACTATGTGGACACTTGCACGCTCAATAAATTCTTCTGAATACCATGTCCATGGTGCCCAACTTACACAGGTGTATGCTTAGTCACAATCAAAACACAGTATATATTCTATCATACTGATGACATCTGTATTAAAAATAGTTACTAGGCTCCATAAGTTTTACATGTTTTGAATATTCCAAAAATGGTTTCCAATCATTTAAAGCTTCTGTTAAAGCATAAAAAAAGCGCCTCAAATGCTTAAGTTAATTTAGTGCACAAGCTACTGAAAATTTACTGTCTAAATCCTAAGAATGTCTATATAGTTTATTCTAAACCAATGCATTACAGTTAACTATGGAAATATTTGCTATCTGTTCACTTAAACCCTCCCACAATTATTTCTTAATAAAATATTAATTTGGGTATTAATATTTACCATTAGGAATTTCACAATCTAAGGCAACAGCAGTTTCATATGTCCAGCATCGAGCAACATTACGGATAGTATATCCTCCTCCTCCTAACATCAGCAATGGCAAGTTAAAAGTCTTTACAACTTCCACACACTTAGCATGACCTGTCAGACACAAAAGGAGTTGACAACATACGCAAAATCTATTAAACAGAAAAATATATAATGAACTATTTAATCAGACTTATGCAGTCGCACTTATCAAGTGAGAACTGAATTGATTCAAGTAAAACAGACCTGTGTCCTCCAAAAGCTAAGCACAACTTCACAAAATCTACAGATAAGAAATGTACAAAATGCATTGAACACCATCCACCCCAGTCTTCAGAGACTTTGCATGACAGTCTATTGCCGCTGTTCTGAAATACTCTTGGATTGTTTAGCATTTTGTCTTTTCATAACTAGTGTCAATACACAGTGACAACTCCAGGGACAATTTCTCAGTCAAATGCAAAATGGGAGGAAGGGAAAACAGCAAATCAGTACTCGGTCCTTTCTACTTCTAAATTTGAACCTGTATTAGAGGTTGCTAAGTCTTGCTTACAGAGTGAACTGGTGCCAAGACAGTACACACTCCAGGGAGATACAGCATACTGAAAGGCATCTGTAGGAGGCAGCAGCTCTCTTGGTTTCCAAGATATGTAAGATGGAAAAAAATCTGAGCTGTATAGGCAACTGAAGTAGCTTTGCCACCTGGTGCAAATCAAGAAAAGAACCCTGAAACACTGTAGACCCGACAGATACTATAGTGCATTTTGTCACCTACAAAAATCTAATTGCCTCACTAAGAAAACATAAAAACAGGAAAACCCAGAAAATGAATGATTCAAACAGGCTGGATTCAAGGCTTAGCAAAAGTTCAATGTACATTTATGATTTAATGAATTAAATCAATAAATAATTATAGCAATGTTGTTTGCTAAATTAACATCTCATCCCAATTTTGAGGATCACCATTTTGAATAGAAATTTAATATTGAAATAAATTATTTCTCTGATGTTAATAAAAATGAATGCTAACATAAGGCTCAGTGTAACAAACACCACTATAAATTTAACAGTGCAGTGACTATTCTCAATTCAGCAATACCTATTTTACACACAACAAGGTGTTTGACATTTAGTATCTGTAGTCCTACTAAATGAACAACTACTTTTGTTATTTGCCCATCATAGTAAGTGTTGCAGTACAACGATCGTTGTCACCTTGTCATTCCAGAACATTGCATTGAAGCTACAAAAAGCCTGTACATAGAAGAAAATAAATCACTTGAATGGCTAGGAAGAACATGGAAAACCAAGCTTCTTAACTTTTTTAGATGGACAGAAAGAAAGAGGCAACTTCTGGGTTTCTTTTGGCCATCCCTGTATAGCAAAGAAAGAGGTGATTTATCATAGTAACGAACAAAATCTTTGTGACTCCCGTCCTCATCATGCAAGTATCTTGAAAAACAGTATGAAGGATTGAGTTTTCTATTAAATAAAAAGTTACAGACAACAAACAGGAACACTTTTCTGCTTACCTTTAACAGTAAGGTTAAAGCATCCCAGCCTGTCACCAGACAGTGAATCTGCTCCACACTGTAATACCACAGCACTGGGCTGGTACATCTCCATTACTTTGGATATAATCTATAATAGATATGAGACAGCAAGTCATTAATTTGCATTATGAAAATAAAACCACAAAATGAAACTAATATCTTTCCAGAGAGCTTAAAAATAAATACTCACTGGTTTGAATATCTGTCCATATGATTCATCATCTATACCATCCCTCATTGGAAAGTTGACAGCATAGTATTTGCCTTTTCCAGCACCAATGTCCTATAAGCAATAGTGACAAATGCTTTGTTATAAATACAGAAGCACACAACGGTATCATGGAAAAAAAAATCTACACAAGTGTGCTGAGCTATTTTGTACCATTATTCATGTCCTCAAGGGGAAAAGAAATGAAGTACCTTACTTGATTCCCATTCTTCCATAAAGTCATTTTGGAGTGTAGGAATTGTAAATCTGCAGTAAGTACACTTGATTTTTTAATTCAAAGATTTAAGGCAAAAAGACAAACTATAACTGATCAGTTTAGCCCGGTAAAAATAGTTAAGCAAAAACAAGCAAGAAAACCCAGAAAAGCAAAATGATATGCATTTTTCAGGTGCTGTCCAGAAGATTTGGATTTAGGAAGGTTTTTGAAACCATATTCTCTGTGTCAAATGTAGGATGAAGGACTAGCTACTGCAAAAGGGAGACAAAAAAATAATCAGAGAGGCCACTTATAGGTGCCTTTGAAAAAACCTTTTAAGAAAAGAGGGGAGCGAGGGCAGCGAGGGCAGCGAGGGCAGCGAGGGCAGCGAGGGCAGCGAGGGCAGCGAGGGCAGCGAGGGCAGCGAGGGCAGCGAGGGCAGCGAGGGCAGCGAGGGCAGCGAGGGGAGAACTTGCAGATTATTCTCAGTTCCATCAGGTGACACAGTAGCATGTCTTACCGGCTTCCCTGGACAATGTATATCACAGAATCACAGAATGTTAAGGATTGGAAGGGACCTCGAAAGATCATCTAGTCCAATCCCCCTGCCGGAGCAGGAACACCTAGATCAGATCACACAGGAACGCATCCAGGCGGGCTTTGAATGTCTCCAGAGAAGGAGACTCCACAACCTCTC
>WKFP01013458.1:46000-70338 GCA_011057875.1 Pterocles orientalis | reverse complement strand
GGCTTTTTCAACTTCAAGAGATGCTCCAAATTAACCGACAGCCTTCAATCATCCCTTCCCCAGGGCACAACTCCCTGCAAAGCCACACGCTATCGTGCGGTCACGCTGCTCTCCCACAGCACCCCTCTGGGCAGGGCCACGACGGGCAGCCGGCCCTAACCCGCGGCTCTGCCTCCCGGGCTCCCATTCCAGGCCAGCCCCGTCCGTGCCGGCGTCCCCGCAGCCCGAGGACACGCAGGCGGCTCCTCTCCTCCCGCCCAGCCCGCTGAGTACCTGAGATGATGCGTCGAAAGCTTTTCCACCAGAGCCGTGGCCAGTCTGTCCCCCACCACCAAGAGGAAGGTGACCACGATGTCATGGTAGCCCTGGTAGTAGTGCAGCTGGGGGTTGCGCTTGAGGACGTGGAGGATAATATCGATGAGCTCCTCCTGCAACCCTTCCCTCTGGTCATCCGGCATCCCTGTGGGGACAGGCGGCAGTGGGACGGGCTGTGTCACCTACCGGCGCCTGCAGTGTGCGAGGAGAGCTCCCAGGCACTCACCGACCTGCCCGATCCCAGGGGATGTGGGGCAAAAGGGTAAAACCAGCAGGAAAAAATATCCCGAGTCCTAATCCTGCCCCACAAACCCCCAATGGCCCGGGGACGCCGGCCAGTTGTCAGGTTGTTCAGTCTTTGGAGCTGCAGTGCCCCTGCCCGCGAGGAAGCCACCGCGGAGGACGGGAGCAGGGTTTAGTGATGTTTGCACAGCGCCGCGAAGAGCAAACTGCGCCGCGTACCCAGCGCTGCCGAGGACATTTTAATCATTTTTAATTTCCCAGGGGTTCTAGAAAAAAGATGAAACAGGACCCATTTTCACAGAAACTGTGCCAGCTGCATCAGATGGCGAGGGTCGCCACAACTTGGTATCGGTCCCCTGCTAACAGCATGTGTTTGGGGACAGGATGTCACAGGAAAAACATTGTTCCTGCCGCGCACAGCTGCAGCCCGTTTCTGGCAGTCCTCGGCAACAGATAAAATGCCCAAAGGCCAAGCAGAAAGTCCCAGCGGAGATCCTGCAATGACAAAGTTCTCCTTTTCCCCTGCTCCACTAATGCGTCTAAAAATAGGCAGGAGGCTGCCATTCAAGGGCAAAAATATCTGTACGAGCAGACCCTCCAGGAACCGGGCTCACAGACAGTATCCACGCTCGAAAGAGAATCAAAGCGAATCAACTGTTCGTGCAAAATGAAAGCAGCAGAAGGGGGGAGCAGGTTCTGGCCAGAAATAACAACTGCCCCCCAGAGTTCGATAGCTGCTGGATTAAATGTTTTATAAATAGCACCACCAGTCACCCCTCCGAACCAAACAACTGCACGAACATTGAGCTTCTAAAGGTTCAGAGTCCTCTTAACTCTGGTGCACGAAGCCGACTGTGAGGCTGCTTTACACCAGACATTGTTCCAACCACCGACAAACCTGCCGCGCCCCTGAGCTGGACCAGGGTCTAAAATAAACTGAAGCAAACGGGGCATTTCTCAAGCGCTCCGTCTACCCTAATCCCTGCTCACGACAGGCGAGGGGCACGCGGGATCCAGAGCTGTTTGGGAGCTCCAGCCCGCTGGCAGAGCGGCTCAGCGGGGCGTGGGAAGCGTAACGTCGGGAGAACTAAATGTCGGAAGAGCCCCGTCAAGCCCCAGCTGAAGGAAGCAGATGCTGCAGAACGGCTCCTCTGTGTGAAGGAGTCGCTGTGAGCTCACGGGAAAAGGTTTCACCGATGCCAGGCTCCCGGAGCAACAGAGCGGCACCCGCTGCAACCCCCCGAGCGAGGTCTGAGGCAGCAGGAGCCCCACGGCACAGACTGGGAAGAGGAGATCCCCCCTCACCTGGTGGGAATCGGCGCAGGGACCGCCGCACGTCCAGTAAGACTTGCTGGTAATCTTTGTTGTCCTCTCGCAGCTCCTTTCCTGCTGAGAACAGAGGAACAGGATTTACTGCGAGTAGTGCAAAGGTACCGGGAGGAGGGCTGGGCAAGGGAGCTGGGGAAACCCTGCTGAGGGCAGGAGGACGAGGCTGCACGCACGGACACGCCACCCCGTCGTACACCGACTTTTTCAAACATCACACACCAGCCCTGTCCCCCCACTCGTGCTGCCACGCGTTCTGACGCTAGCGGCACTGCAGTGCGAGGAAACGAGACCTTTATTTCTTTAAACAACAGATGTTAAAATGCTTAAACTGCCACTACGCCTGGCCTTCCTGGAAACTTCTTTGCTCCACAGTTTTTCTGCGCGATTCAAAGCGCACTCAGCAGCAGCAGGGCATTGTACGCTGAGGAGACCACGATGAATTTATTAAATAGAAATAATTCAGAAGAAAACCCCACCCACGGGTAGTTAAGTTAAGATAGTTAAAACAGAAGAGAAAGGAATTTGCTGGCACACTGAGCTATCTGTGCGATCACGTGAAATTGGATGTTGTCTTTCAGCAGCTCCGGTCACCTAACATCATCCAGCGATGTCGGGGGGTGCAGCAGATTCAGGAACAACAACAGAATCTGTCCTGGGGACAGTGACCCTAGAAGCTACAGGCCTTGGAGCAGTGCTAAGGTCTAAAACCCAGGCAGGCACCTCCTCAGGAAGGTCCTTTCCCTGGTTCTGCTCTTACCAACCACCACAAGCGCTTCACACAACAAACGGCTTCATCTGCACCCAGAGGAGACGCCTCGGACGTATTTCGACCAGACCAGGGCTCAGCACAGCCACCTCTCCACGGGAGCAATGAAAACTAAGTTTGATACTTTCTGCTGCCGATGAACTTACCCACGCCAGCGAACTGCTCACAGCCACACCAACGGCAGCCACAGTTCCCATTGCCGCCACTGAGGACAGCGCCAGCCTCACAGCCCAGAGGAAATGGTGTTTGTAGGAAGGATCTTCCCAACCCTGCCGTTTACACACAACACAGCGCGCGAAGCTACGGCGTTCATGCCGCAGCGTGGGTCCCCTTCGCACACGAGCTCGGTGGGAACGCACCAGCGTACCCAGGGAAAAGGCAGGTGGGGAAGCACCTGCTTCAGCCTCCGTGATCCCTCAGAGATCACCGAGCCGTCCGTCCAAAGATCCCGAGTCCAGGCTGCTCCGTACCTGGCAGAGGGGGCAGGTCGTCTGTGTTGACACTGAGCAGCTTCGGCCACACTTTGCAACGAATCTCATCCGTCAGGAGCCCCCCCTCGCTGATCGCCATCCGCCGGAGCGCAGCCACGTCGATGGGGTCGCTGTTCAGAGCCTGATAAATTTCCGCAACTTTTCTTTTCCTCTTCGAATCAAAGTCTGTAAGAAGATCACAGAGAGACAAGCTGACGGGCAATGCCAGCACATGGGGGGCAGCAACTGGGATGGGGGGGCAAAACCCACTCCCAGCGATGTCCCATGCACAACAAGGGAGATGACACAGGACAGCCGGCACGCGCCCTGCCAGGACAGGGTAGGGACAATTCCAGCGGGTCACCCACCAGCTGACTGTCCCCATCTCCACGGGCTCAGCATCGGGGACACTCCATGGCTTGCAGGCCATCCCCCCCGCCTCCCTGCCAACCCCGCTGGTCCCACTCGGGAGGCTCCTGCTGCTCCTCCGACACGGCGCCACAGATCCTCGCCCCAACAGATCACGGCGCCATCTGGGACCGTGACAGCCGCGCAAAGCCGTCCTGGGACTGTTTGCTCTCTGACGCAGCCGCCAGCTCAGGTGTCAAGTGTTTCCCAAGACCAGGACTTCATGTTCCCACCGCCTCCTGGCCAGGCAGCGGCTCCTGGACGCAGCCGTCCTGAGAAGTCGGAGTATTTCCACAGACAGCAACAGGCACAAGAAAGGACATATTTATACCAGAGTTAACAAATGAGGAGCCTACTGACTTCTCCCCCAACAAACACAAACTTTCCAGCTGTTAGTACAGGCACAGACCAGCCAGAGTTAAACAACCATCGCTGTTCTGTGGAGCACAGGAACTCGGGGCTGGTAGCACAGGGTGCTCTGGTTCCAGAGGGGTTAAACACACAGGACACGGGAGCGTTTCCCGGAGAGCTGAGAAAGGACACTATTTCACACCGCATCGCGGTATTTGTCACCGCTGCCTCATGTGAGGAAGGAGAGACGTGGCCAAGAGCCACCTGATATCCCACACTGGGGGAGTTTCCAGTAAGGAGGCTTTGCTGAGCAGCCGCGGGGCTGGAGCGCAGGATGAGGCCGCAAACGCTGCCTTCACCTACAGGCTTTTCCGACAGATCCAACCACTCTTGGGATCCGAACAGGATTTGTTCGATAAGAGATGTGTCGGAATAAGATTTGGAGTGGGAGGAATTAAAAGGATCCTGATGGAGAAACAGCTGTTTCCCAACGCCGGCGGCGTTCCTCTGCCCACGTGGCACCTCCGGCGTCTCGACGTGGCCCCGACCCTCTCCCTGCTCCCGGGGACCCGTGTGCGAGCGCCTGGCTGGAAGCACCGCTTTCCGCAGCGTCTGAAGGGGAGACGGCAGGATGGCAGGATGCTCGGACACACGGACGCTAAGTAGGTCAGGCAGCGGATGCTGTCCCATCTCAGGGCACCCTTTTTAAACACTTTTTGGATGAAAACAAGCCGTAACAGCCTAGGGCAGCTCTCCAGCTTCCGTCCAAACACCAAGCTCCTGGTGACGTTACAACTTTTTAACATTCACCCAGTGACTAAAATTTCCTTTTATTTCCTTTCCCGCCCCTTGTGCAAGCAAAGGGATTCGCACACGAGCAGGCGCCAGCTCCTCTCCGCTGGCCGGTCCCTCACCGGGCTGTCCCACACCGAAGAGGAAGCCCATGGAAAGAGAAACTCCTGCTCACAAAGAACTCCAGGGGCAGCACGAAGGAGGGAGCACCTATTGTGGGCTCCTCTTCCAAGCTTTACTAACAAACACCCAACATCTACCCTGCTGAAGCGTACCGCAGAGATTTCCTGTAAGCGTTACCGAAAACCCCGGTTTCCGAGCCTTTCCTGCGCACCCACACCAGCCCAACTCCCGGCACCAGCCCCACGGGCTGCGAGCGGGGGTCACGGCACCGGGACTCGCCCCCACCGCCACGGAGGGGCCGCCGGAGGGTTCCAGCCCCTTCTGCGGCCAAACCCGCCGCCTGGCGCCGCTCTCTCGGCCCAGCACCGAGCACGGCCCCCGCCGCTCCCCGCGGAGGGCTGCCCGCCCCCACCGGAGCGCGGTGCCAGAGACGGGAACAGCTCCGCGCTCCCAACGGCTCCAACAACCCCCAGGCACCGGGACCGGCCCGGCCCCGGGGCTGGGCAGAGCTCCCCCCAGCCACCGCCGGGATGCGCGGCCCGGAGCGGCGAGGGCCCGGCCTGGGGTCCGGCAGCGCGGCCCCGGCTGCTCCCCGAGCCCGCTGCCCCGCCGCGGGGATGGGCCCGAGCGGAGGGTTCGGGCCCCCCGGGACCCCCCGAGCGCAGCGCCGAGCCCCGCCCCGCCGCTAGGGGGCGCCGCCGAGCCCGCAGGGGGCGCTCCAGCCCCCACCCGCCTCAGAGGACCCGGCGCCCCTCGCCCCACCCGGCCCGGCCCGGCCCGTACCGTGGCCGCCGACGCCGTTGCGCGGCGGGCTCCGCCGGGCCATGTTCCTGGGCGCTGCGGCGCATCCCGGGCTGCAGCCGGGCCGGGGCTCCGCGCTCCCCGCGCCGTCCGCTCCCGTCCCGCCCCCGCCCGCTGCCCCCCGCCCCTCCACGAGCGGCGCGCGGGGGGACGTCACGGCGCCTCAGTGCGCAGGCGCACCGCCGTGTGGGAGATCACGTGGGCAGAGCGGTGTCGTGCCGCCCGCGCATGCGCAGAGGGGGCGCGCAACACGTGTTCGAGCCCGCGGGCCCCGCTCCCTGCGCTGGGGCGTTTGTTTAACGCTTTTATTGAAAAAAAAACCCAAAACCGCCGATGTCTGCAGCACAGCTCCTTCCCAGCGCGGCCAGGGGTCGGCACCGTGCCCAGCAGCGCCACAGCCCCTCGGAGAACCCCCGGATTTCACCCCCACGGTGATGGCCCCGTGTGCGACAGCCACAACCATCGTGTCTGCAAACCTCCGGCCCCTGAAATAACACAAAAGAATGGGGCTGAGCATCCCGTGCAGCTTGCAACCCAGTGGGAATGACCACCAGCTGTGTCATAACTTTACATTACAGCACATGGAGGAAAAGGTCAGCACGGTCCACCCTCCACGTCATCCCGGGATAGAAAAGATTAAATAAAATGTTTCCACTGGATGAAGTCACGGAGGAGAAAGCTCCCCTGGTGCAAGGGAAAACCTCATCTCCCCTGGCAGGGATCCCCAGCAAGGGGCCGTGTTTCATGTTCTCCTGTCCCCCCTCAGTCGGTTTAACCCAGCCCCCACCTCACAGAAATTAACTGCAGATGGGCACGCACCCATCACCCCGAGGAGAGCCAACGAGGCAGCGGTGCTGGGAGGTAATGCCCCAGGACAAGCAACTGCTGCAACAGCATTAGGATGGGAGGTCAGCCAGAGGGGACAGGTGCCCCTGTGCTTAGGGCTGCTCCAGCCTCGCCAGCATTACAAGACCAAAAACACGGCACAGAAATCCAACAACCAGCCACACACACAAAACCCGAGTTGGCTCAGCATCTCCCCTCCCCAGCTGCCAGGGCCGAGGCAAGGGAGGAGTTCGGGGGTTTTATGCCAGAAGATCCCTCTCCCCGGAGACCCTCTGTGCCGTTCCCGTAAGGCTTCTCTGCGCTGCTCCCGCAGCAGACCCCGCACGGTGCGTGTGAAGGGGGACACAGCCTCCCCAGCTGCTCCTGTGCCAACGTGTGCCACGGCTCCGGGGGGCCTCGACACAGGGAACTTAAATCTAACCTCGATAAATAAAACCAAATGTTTATTTACACCAAAGAATTCCAACACTGGATCTTTCACATATGAAGGACAAAGTATATATACACAGCAAGGGGTAGCAGGGCTGTAACAAGGGTGCTTTTCCGTTGTCAATGATAATATTTGTCCACAATTACTGATCTACCATTTCAGTTTAAGTTAACATCTGCTCGCTCCTTCCTCTCAGTGCATATTTACAAGACTGTGAGGTAACTGGTATTCTCACCACATGGCACGTGAGGGAGGGGATGGTGGGTGAAGATGTGATATCGGACTTGGCGCAGTCTGATTTTTCCAGCTTTAAGTAGCCACCAGCTTGAAACCTATAGAAACAATTTAAAAACAATATACCCAATAACAAACTAACTCCAGAGATCCCAGCCAAGCACGGGCGGGAAGAGCCCTCCAGGAGAAAGGGGCTGACGAGAGCATGCTCCACTGTGCAGGAGCACCTTTCTCAGGAGGTGGCAAGGACTCCAATCGGATCAGTAACTTCATCTTTTAAGACTAAATTTACATGCAAGGGGGTGATTGGCATTCTGCTTGGCTCCGAAGGAGACATGATTCAATCCAATTAGGGTTTCAGACATCATCTGCATTTACTCCTTTTAAATTTATACCATCTCTCCATACTGGAACCGTCTCCTCAGTGTACCCCGGCTGAGCCACACGCAGGACACGGGGTTACAGCGAGTGGTACTCTAACGATCCCCCTCCCCTGCCTCACGAGGACTTGGTTTGGTAGTCTCTGGAGAACAGCACAATCCCCCCAGATGTAGGCTCGTGGAGGAGTAATGGTGGGAACATGAAGAGATTTCCAGCAGGATGCAATAGCTTGGAAATGCTGTTGATTCATCTTTGTTCTTAAATGAAGAGTACTTTTTTTTTTTTGGGAAAAAACAAAACAAAACAAAACAACTGTCCGAGAAATATTCCATCTGTAGGTATTTTCAGGGAATCCCCTGAGTTACGAAAAGTTCAAGTAAAAAAAGAAAAATCAGCCTATAATAATTTTGTATATAATGACTGAACTACTATAAATCCACAAGCAACAGTTCAGACACGGTGCCTCCAAAGCGTTCATCCCCTCCCCTCCCCTGCCAGGCACGAGCTGCCTCCTGAGGAGAGGTGGAGGGGGAAGCCTCTTCCCCACCTGACTCAGCTCAGGCAGCAGGAGACAGAGCCCAGAACTACTGCTGAGCACCTGCAGCAGCTGGAACGGGCATCCCCAGAGTGGTGGTGGCAGAAATGACGGGCGAGCCTGCTAGAGGTCCAAGGGGTGAAGGTGTTGGCACTGAAGAAATCCCTGGAAGAGAGACAGGTAAGCAGGAATTAGAGTGAAACCATCGCTAGCCAGGACCGCTCAGCTTCTGAAATGGTTATCTTTGCAGGTCAGTTTGCTGCCGCTTTGTTACATTTTCAGAGCTGCCAAAATAAACTGAGATTAAAGATCTGCTACTGTCCTCTGCAGCCCCTGGGAAGAGCTCAGATCTGTACTCAGACACGTGTCACTGGCGGGCAGATGTATGGCAGGATCACCGTCCTTCAAACTGCTGCCAAAACATCCAACTGCAAAGCACTCCTTAAAACGGGACCAGAAAAGCAGGTCGGGCGGCAGTGAAGCCTTATTTATCATGCTGTCCCACCCACCTCTTTGTAGCCCTCCTTGTCCTTGTCATCGGTCCCAGGAGATGACCTAACGCCTCACCTGCAGAACTCACCCTCCTGGATCCTCACACAGGATGTACAAACGCTGTAAAACGCCCCGCACCGAGAAGAGTCAACAGCAGAACTGACCTGACATCATACTCGCACTGCTGACAGGAGTGCTGCCACCCGGCATGTTGGACGAGCCCATCCGAGCTTGGTCTTTCACGATGGGATCTAGGAAGAGCACACTACCCTCAGGCACCCAGTTGCCAGACAGCAGCTGAAGCACATGGATTGCCGGTGACCCCTGTGCTCAGCCAGTCCTGGCAACCTGCCTGCGTCAAATAACAACAACCATCATCTACTGCAACACAGAAGTTTCCACCAACTCCAGCGGGAAGCACCCAAGAAGGTACCAAGGTAATGGGATCAGTGAAATCCACTGAAATGATGCGCTTTGGAGTTCAGCAGGACTGCCTGACAGTAAAAGCTGAAGGAAATGAAGGTGATCTCCTTTCTGTGCGAAGCAACTGAATAATTGCATGAAGCCAAACCCAGAAAATTTATCAAGCGGAATCATCACAAATTATAATCACATCACGTCTCTAGGACACATCCCACAGCAGCCTCCAAGTTGTAAGGGGTGGCACTGGAGCTCGTCATCTTCTGCAAGATGTCCCCAGGTTACCCACTCTTTGTTTTCAGCTGTGGGTAAATAACGCTGCCACCTGACCAGAGACATCCCCTTCCTGCCTCCCACCCTCCTGCATCACACGAGGGAATTTCAAATTTTGCCCTTCCTCATGCCACGGTCAGTACAACCTCTCTCTCTAGGTGGACACAAGTTAATTTTGCTGTTTGTCCAACTCACATTCCAAGCTTTCAGCTTTACTAACGCTCTTACTTGCAAAACATTTCACTGGAACATTTGCCACAGGTAGAGCACAGTTCTATGCGGTGTGTTAATTACACAAGTCTGTTCAGCAGCAAGAAAAAAAAATAATACAACTGAGCAAATACTCATCTTGTGCATTGTTACAGCTGTTTCAAAAACCTAACTATCAAGATTTGTGAAAAACAGCAAGCATTTAAAACATTTACTAGTAGAAGCTACATTTTTGCTTGCAAAACCAGACCTGAAGGTACCGTTCACTAAGGCACGTATTTAGTAACAGAAGGAGTTAAAAGGGCCCGTTTCTCAACAAACCCGCGTTATCTGGTTTTATCAAAACACAGGAATCCATGTACCCAGACACCCACTGGAATCAGCACGGGCGCAGCACCAGCGCTGCTGTAACACGGTGCCGCAGATTCACTGCCCTGACCGGGGCACACAGCGCCTGGTTCCCTCGGCTGGTGCAGGTGACAGTGCCCTACTTCATTCACCGCAGAGCCCAGCCGCCTCGGCTCCGCCGCGGTTATTTGCAAAGACCAGGCTCCTCACGCTGCTGTTCTTAGCTCCTATCTGCACAGCCTACTGGAAGGGAGATTCCCAGAGGCAGAGCTCTGGACAGCAGCTGATGCCAGCAGCTGACACTTACAGAAGTAGGGGTGTTCCATGGCTTCTCTCGCTGTGAGTCGTGACTGGTGATCATATCGCAACAGCTTGTCTAGGAAATCCAGAGCTTCTGGACTCACCAGATGTTGGTTCTCACTGTGAACAAAGCGCTCCCATCGCTTACGGGAGTGTCTGTAGAAAAAAAAAACCATACCCCCATCAGGCTGGGCAGAGGACATCAACGCCACTCTTCAGTGTTTTAAAGAGCAAAGGCTGTGACAGATCTGTCTCCGAGGGGGGCCGCTGCGGGTGCGGCAGCAGCAGGGCTGAGCCGCGGAGCAGCAGTACACCGTGTCTCCACGCGGCGGCACAGCCGCCACAGCCCTGGACAGCACGAGGACTCGCATTTGGAATGGATTTACAGCCCTAAAATCCCAGCCTCCGCTTTCTCCTGATGCCCCCAACAACAGTTCCTGGTAGTTTTGGTATGTGTCACACAAAATAACTCTGAGGGAAAAAATATGTAAATGCCATCTAAAGCAGCAACTGATTTTCTGCACTGTAATTCTGAGAAACACTGTTCTGTTTTCTTTTTTTTTCCCCAGAGTACTGGAGAGAGAGCATTTGGCCTTCATGCTTTATGCTCTAGCAGTTCATTTATTGCCTAGATGACATTTAAAAACCTTTCTTCAAGTCCATTTGCAGATAAAGGACCATGGGAAGCACTGGCCAAAGGGATCAAAGGCCAAAGCAACAGTTCTCAAGAATCTTGGCTCTGATTTCTCCCATAAGCGTAAGTTTTTGTTTACTTCAAGGTCTGTTGATAAAGCAGTAGCTCTCTGGGTCTGACAAGAGCATACCAGCTACCCTGGCCCTCGGCTCACCTGCCCAAGATGTCATTGAAACGCGGATCCAGTTCAATGTTGTATTTGTCGATGTAGTCATACAGGTCTTCTGTTCCCAGCACCTTGGCTATCCTCACCAGCTGGGAACAAACAGAACAATAATCACTGCGGCGAGGGTACGACAATGCCTGAGCCCGCGTGGATGAGCAGCACATCCCCTTGGGTGACAGAGGGTCACCTCATGGCTCCGGCTTCCCCAGCCACACACCAGCACAGGCACCATCAGCACAGTCGGTACTTAACCCGCGGCATCCAGGAGGGAGCTGCACATCCCAACATCACTAAAACTGGGGATCTCGTAAGACTAACTCCCTTTGTAGCAAGAAAATAATCAAAGCAGGGTGGTAAGGCAAGAATATGGGGTCAAAAAAAGCAGAAACTCTGTTAACTTGCACATGAAGGGTGAAGTGCCAAGCCAGAGGGCTCCGAAATGAAGGTCTGAGAACAGAAGGTCACTGTTCTTCAACGTCTGCATGTTAGTCAGATGCAGAGCACATGTTAAAGGTTTGAGTACAAACAATTTGGCTTAAAGGCAACATATCAAAGATTTCAGAATCTACATAAAACCGTGCCAAATGCAGAGGGGAGGGAGGGTGGGTAGTGGCAGGGGCTTTCCACATAATGTAACCTCAGACCAGCTGATGTATGGACTAGAACACACCACCCTTAATATAACTAATTTCCAGATACCTGCTGAGGAGCTCGTAAGTACAAAGCACTATAACTCTATTTCTATTTAATTGGCTAGATAATCTTGCACATTTGAGAAAGGAACACGGCTTTAAACAGAGCAAAGAAGCCATTAGAAATGTTTAAATTCTTTGGATCCCTTGGCAGATAAGCAGGAAACCTTCACTGTTCCAAGGGAACAGACGCTGTACATGACCAGCGCTCACCTGATCATAGTTGTCATGGCCATGGAAAAATGGCTCCTTCCGGAATATCATACTAGCCAACATGCAACCCAAGCTCCACATATCCAGACTGTAATCGTACATCTGCATAAAACCAGAAGGACAAATCAATTTCTAACGAACTAAGCAGAAGAGACTCCCAATATTAACAGGATCCCCCTCCCCCTGGTGATACAAACGTGGCCACATTGTGCTGGGAACAGACTGAAATAATCACTGGTCCGCTCAGCGTTCCAGTTACTCAAACTGGGATACAGCAATCAGCAGAACAGTGGGTATCCTGTTTCCAGCCTTTTCCATGAAGATATTACAGACCAGTGCCTTTTTCTGTTTCACTGCAGACTTCAATGTTACGAACCATGGAGAAACACGTATCGAGAAGGGGAGCATCACACGCAGCAAGAGGAGAGGACTCCATAAGCTGCACGGGCAGCTGAGAAGTGCCTTCATACAGAACCGGCACGATCTGAAAGTCACCAGTAACACTGTGATTCCCAGCCCACAGCATTTCCATAATGCAAATTGCCATCAAACACGGGGATGTTTTTATAGCTTAATTTAGAAGTTCGTGCAGTACTAGCTATTCCCACAAGGGCTCTGTTTCATTCCTGTACCTTGCTGCAAAAGCAGCCTGGCTAAAAAAACATTCAACAGTATTCCAGCATCCATGATGAGAGTTTTGCAGCTCTTCCTCACGTCCTGACACTGCTCAGTTTCTTTAATTCAGTGGCTCTATAGCCACTGCCTTCTGGACAGACATTTTAGAATGGACTATCTTTAGCTTCAGGTCTCCAGGCATCTGAATTTCTGGTTTGCCACATTGAAACGGCACAGAATTTCCATACCCAAGTCAGTGGTAAATCCTGGTAATTCTTACCTGATAATCTACAAGGAGTTCAGGTCCTTTGAAATATCTGGAAGCCACTCTGACATTGTACTCTTGGCCGGGGTGGTAGAATTCAGCCAAACCCCAGTCTATTAGTCTAAGCTAGAAACAGTAGAAAACAAAGAAAAAAGGCTCAAGGGATGCTCCAGTTCCGCACTGGCTGAACCACGCTACAGGTGAGTTTAGTTTGAAGCTTTGTTGAGGCGGCTTCTGTTTTCAGTTAATTTGAAGCTGCTCAGGTATCTGTTTAGATGTTCTCCCCACACCCACAATCACCAACCGGTCTAAGCAAACCACCTCTCCTTACCAACCCTATTTTCCATAAAAACTCAAGAAAATCAGCGTACAGATTTCATTTCCCATTTCTCCACACGATGGAAGTGCAGCCCCCCCCCCGAAGATGTCTGGTAGCAGCACTACACAGGAGCACCCATCAGGATTTGGGTTTGCTAAGAGAAAAGCAGGCCCCCCGTGCCTTCCAGCCCCCCCGCCCCGTTATTACCTTTCTGTGCTCGTGGTCGATCATGACGTTGTGAGGTTTGACATCTCTGTGCATGATTCCCATGCTATGGCAGTAATCTAGAGCCTGGGGGTGACGTACAAAGAAACAGACGCTGGAGTTACAAGCAGCTTTCGAGTTCAATCATACTCAGAAGTATTTCCACATGCACCAAGTCGAACTAGACGGCAAGACTGTCTAGTGCCATACCCTGGAGCAGACTCGCGGACCACAGAAAGTGCTTCTAGAGCCCCCCTCTTAAAAGGAGGTTCCAGTAACAGAAGTATTTTGACTTCACCTCACATGCTCCCATCACAATAACCACCCCTGTAGGATTAGCTGAGTGCAAATTGTAGAAATAAATTGACAAAGCAGCAAAACACCAACTTACCTTCAAAATCTCATACATGTAGAATCGAATATCATAATCTGTTAATGTCTGGTATAATTGCTGTGGGACACAAACACACAATATCAGTGTTCAACACCCAAGAAAAAAATCACATCCCCGCCAATCCCCAACAACCCAGCCCTGGCCCCTGCTGCCGTGGTTCTCCAAACCCCTCTGAGGGAACAGGAAAAGTTGCTCTGGTTTGTGTCACTGACTCCCTCCGGTTGCACTCGCCCACCACCAGCACGCTGCATTACACGTGCAGACGGGGTCTCAAAAAGACCGAGGGTGCTCTGCAACGTTAAGCAGCTATTCCAGACGGCATCGCACAGCCGTTCTCCTGAGGCAGGTCAGTAGGGAAGGGGACAAAGAAACGTTTAAATCCCTTTTCCCAGAAGTACGGGAAGCCACAGAAAGCTGTCCACATTTAAAGTGGACATAAAAGCAGAATGCTTCAAAACGACAGGCACTGGTGGTCTACACGAGAACAGATTAATGTGCTCCAACAACGGTCAGAATACACTTGGAATCTGGATTCTCATCTTGTAACTTCTGTGGCAAAATGGTGCTAAAGGACTCCTTACAAACCTCTGGCCCCAGTGCATTTACCTTTAAAGACAGTTGCTATGTTGGCAGGAAACGATTAAACAACCTGCCTGCCCTCTATGTACTTGCCTTTCCCCAGAATAACATGACAAGTGGCTTTCAAATGGAAAACATCACAAGTTCACATCCCACACCGTACCTTAAAGTCTGTGTTGTTTACATGTTCAAAAACCAAAGCGGGTGTCCGAGACTAAAACAGAGAGAAAAAGGTTCAGCCATGTTACGTTGAGATAATATGTTTTCCTTTAGGACAATGAATTAAACCATTTTTACTCCTAAAACTGCTAGAAGCCCCTCTGCCTCAGACACACTTCTGGTTCCCCTCAGACAGAGAAAGCAGAGCCAAAGCCTGCAGCCCCCAGCAGCACTGTTTGCAGAGTGAATTAACCCGTCTCAGCTCGCTGGTTGTCTCACCCTTACAGAGGAGGGGCTGGAGGGACCTGGGGGGGAAGGGCCCTCTAAAGGAAGTTAATCAGATTAAGAGCTGATCTGATTAAGCAATTGAAAAGGAGGATTTAAGAGCAGGGGAAAACAAAAAGCTAGATCAGAGCTGAAGTCAAACTCAGCAACTTCACCGATAACCCCAGTGTGCCCTTTAGAGTCCTGTACTCACCACAGGATCTTTGACTATATCTGCAAGAGTGATTATATTGGGACCGCCTCGCAAGTTCTCCAAGATCTTGATTTCACGCTTGATTTTCTTCTTTTTGACAGGCTGAAGAACAAAAACCCCAAGTGTAAGACAAAGCACTCCCGCAAAGTGAGGCTAACAGACAGCCTAACGCCCGGATGACCAAGGCAGGTGACTGCAAGTCAGCAAAACTCAGCAGAGCCCCTGCAAGCTAAGTCCCCACAGCTAGACTTTGCTGTTACCTGACTACGCGTCGTCCCAGCAAGGGCTCAAACAACTGCAGTCTCCTTCCTGACCATACAAGCCTGACAGCTCCAAACATTAGTTTCACATGAATGAGGATTAGGAAGACGACATATTTTTTTAAATGCTGTCTGAACATGATCAGATAGCCCTAAACTTCTTAACTGGCACGTGGTAAATGTTTAACTAAGAAAAGCCCGTGATCTGAGGGCCCCTAAGGGAAGGTATTTCACCAACCGAGGCTGTGGGATAACCAGCATCCAGGAGATTTTACTCAATCTGGAAGGATATGACATCTGCAACGGAACATGCAGAGCTGAAATGAAAGCGTTAAGGTTGGCAGTCTATAAATTTAATCAGTGGCTTTAAAGAACAACGATCCCCTCAGCCCACAGGCCTCAATGCACGTGACAGCAGGCCAGGGCACTGGTAGTCAGAGGAGGGGAGAGCTTTCTGGTCAGCTGTTGAAGCATTATTCAGCGCCAAGTAAGAACATGTCGTACATCAGGACTTAAGATAGGGGCCAATTTCCTACTGGCAGAGATTTGAGTTAACAACCAAGCGTAGGGCTTCTATTAAGAGGCTCAAAACGACAGCCCACGTCACCCCACAGCAGTCCAAAGCCAGGCTCTAAGGATTTCAGTTTCAGAACATCACACATATCAGGCCAAACGCTGCACTTTCTGGCCTCCTGATCACCTCAAGACAGATTTTATCTTTCGCCCAACCCCCAGCTCACCTTGAGAATTTTAACAACTACTTTTTCATTATTTGTAATGTTGATGGCTTCAAACACTTCACTGTATTTGCCTCGGCCTAATTTTCGAACTAGCTGGTAGTCATCTTGATTTCTGCAGAGATAAAAAGTTAAGAGTTCCAAAGAGCTCAGTCATTTCCATCACAATTTACAAACCTCTCCTTAACACTAGATCACTGCCTCGCCTTCCGGACGAGGTGGATTAACATCTCACATCTCCTGAACGCCATGATTAACAACTAGGAGAGAAACAAGGAGCTTCCACTCGCCCAAGGCAGATTCAATCCAGAACTTATTTCTCCCGCAGTTAACATAAGCCCAACAACGCATTTCAGCATCAGCAAACTCTAGTCATCCCTTCCACCAGTCTCTATATATTTGGAAGCTACATTTTTCCATGTATAATTTTAAAAATCAACAAACCCAGTAAAACCAAAAATTGAAGTGTCAGCCTGTTTAAAAACAGACTCAGCACAAAACACCACTTGAAACGTACACGCGAGACTGTTCATTTCAGAACCAGGAACTGCAGCAAAGCTCAGGGCAGAACCTAGCCTGGGCCCTGCTACACAAAAGCAGGACCACGGAGCTACGAAGCTGGCACCGCTGCTGTCTGATTCTTGGACAGTTTAGTCATGAGCTCAATTTAGACACCTCCTTCCTTCAAAAAGAAGCAGGCATGTCTTTTCCAGGCACTCGCAGAGAGCTGAGCAACAAATCACAAAATAGTGTGTGTCTATTTAGCTCTGCTAAGTCTCTTCCCTCACCCCACTCAGAACCACCTTCAGATGCTTTTTCACTTCTTTCCAGCCCCACTCCCAGGGCTGGTTAGACTGTTCCCGATAAAGATTTTCTACCCTTGAAAGGACGAGTTTCCTGACTACCCAGCAGAATGTTTTCAAAACAAACTCTTCAGGGAGCTGCATGTTTTTGTGCTGCTGGGGATTTAAGATTTTGACAAGAAACACTCTTCCAAAGAAAAGCTGTGATCCTAACATTTGCCATGCGCACTAGACACCTGCCAAAGAGCATGAAAAAGCCGAACACAGCACAGGTGACTCAGCTCCCCGTGCACCACCACGCAGGATCCTACAGGGATAATCCCGGTCCAGGGACACCCGTAAGCAGCTCAGAGACTCACCCCCACTCAACAACATGCGACTCATAGTCCCAGTACTCCCGGGGTCTGTGTGTGTTCACATCCGTGTAAACTCTGGCCCTGCTCGGCACGGGTCCCGACATATCAGACAGGTTGGCAGGCGGAAATGATGAGATGTCTGAAATCAGAGGCTACCCGCACTGCGAATCCGGACAGAGGATAAAGGCCTCAGATTCTTCCAACTGCAGAGAGAAAATAAACCAGAGGTTAAAATCTCAAGATACTATAAAAATATTTAAGTTAATCATTAAAAGCTGAGAAGGAGAGGCTGGAGCCCAGCCACAGACCTGGGATCATTCGTCAGAGCTTGCAAACAGTCTGTCTGCTCTCCCTCACGCAGGACAGGACCCCTTGGCTCCACCAGCAGAAGTACCCCTCCCCCCTGCAACTTTCAGCGTGGAGTTTCCAATTTATGGTTGCAAAGATAACTTTCCAGAAGGGAAGAAATGCATTGTGCTCTGTATCTGCAGACAGACTCCTTCCTTTCAGCTCCAGCGCGAAAGCAACAGCCATCGGCTGCAATCTCTCCCGCAGCCAGGAAGAAGTCTTGGGCCACCCCACGTAACCAAAACGCTTTGTTCACACCAGGTTGCAAAACCCTCACGTCTTGCAATGCACTAACAAACAACGCTGCAAGCAGAGCTGAGAGATCAGCCAGGTCACCTGTGCAACCTCAATAAAGCACTTTCTGAAGACTCAACTTCTAGAAACACCGATTTTCAGTTAAATCAGAACTTTGGGATTTACTCGCAACCTGGTAACGTTTTGGTCCCGGTGCTGCTTTCAGGTGAAAACATTTCCATTTTCACTTGGTGGGGAGAGCAGTGTGAGTGACTGTTGAAATGGCATTACGCTGCTTTATACAAGCGTGAACAGTAATACACGGGTGGCAGGGTGCCTAAAATGAGATGATCCATGCTCTGACACAGCGTCTAGGCTTCTCTGCTCTCCTCCAGAAACCTGCTCCTGTGCTGACCAGCTTCACCTTGTACATAAACGCTTCGGTTAGCACCTGCGCTTCCCAGGGGATGGACAAGGCAGAGCAGGGGTGGATCTGTTCATCAGCTTTGGTCACAGCCTTCTGTAGTCAAGACATGAAATGCGATTGTCCAAAAGACAGTGGCGTCTGTGTTGGACTGTGACGCTTTATCCAAACACGACAAAGATTCTGCTGCAACAGCCCACAGACATTTCTTTGCATTCTGCTTGTCCAAAGGATTTAGCAGGCACCTCCACTTCTTCCTCCTTACAACGGGATCTTAACATGTCTGTTAAGTTTTACCAGTATTGAGACTAGTCAAAATAACTCCAAAGAAAGTTACTGTAGGTCAAAGACAAATACTCCGATTTCTGAATATTTAAGACAACAATAGCTTCCGACAATTTTATACCAAAGTATTGTCTGGCTTAAAATAGCAGCAGTGCCTTTGCACCTCGCAAATCTTTCACCACGAGTGAAAGCTGACACACTTCTAAACATTTAAACACAAGAATCTCTTTGTCGGCTTTCAAAACAACTTACAAGGAAGGAAGCTGTACCGGGGCATGAAAGAGCATTGTTTGGTGGGCAGCATACGGCCGAGACCATACGGCCTGCCCAGAGACAGGCCCCATCAGTGGGCAACGATGGCATCTAAGCGAATGCAACGTGTTCGTCTGCTACGCTGATCCTATGCCTTCACAGAAAACGGGCAAATGCTGGAGTGCAGGAGGAAGCAACAGCCCCGTTAATCAAAGACCTAGAAATCTGCTGCGAGCTGTTAGCTTAGGCTATCGGGACACGTCACATCAGAACAAAACTCTAGAAGCAGAACTTGCTCTATCGGCAGCATCCTGTTGTTCCCTGGAGCCCTGCAGTACCTCAGCCGGCTGCACAGACCACCGCGAGAACCGCTGGCTACGAGGATGGCTGAGAATCTGGGGGACACAGGCCTGATGTCCCCCACCGTGTCACCAGCCTGCCCAGCAGCCAGTCCTGCACTGGGAGGCACAAACGCACGCGAGGTCTCTCACCGGCGTGGACTAAGCCTCCTGAGGTGGTACGGACCTCGCAGCCTGGGTGTTTCTTGACCTACTGACACACAAACGGGGCTGAAGGCAGCTCCAGGTAGAGAGGGCTGCAGGAATCCAGCCCCAAGGTTAAAAAGGGACACGGCACCATTCCAGAGTCTGCAACAGAGGTGTGACAGAGGTCTCAGGCCAATAACGGAAGGATGGGGCACTTCAGCTAACAGAAGAATATGAAGTATCACTAAAGAAAATAGCCTATTCCTGGACAAAATGTCAGTCCTCTAATAAAATACACTTTCAGACGATTAGGCAGCAATCATCTAAGACCTCAAACCATTTACGTGGCATGACTCAGACACTCAGAAATCAGCTGTATATTCCAAAAGCGTACTCGGGCATTAACAGAGCATGCGAGTTTACTAGAACACTTTCAGCACAGTGAAATTTATTAGACTTCAACCTTTAACCATTGTCTTTTTGTTTCTCCTCGCTCCATGTGTCCTGTCCTCCTGACAGGAGATGCACTGGGTAATTTCATCTGCCCAGCACTCCTCCTGTAGGCATTCACTGAACCTAGATACATCTAAGATGACTTAGCAATTCTCATTTTTAAGCACAACTTGGTATCAATAAAGAACATGACTGCTCCACCTCATCCAGCTTAGCAAGATCAGCTTCAGCACGGGAAAAAAAATAATGAAAAAGAAAAAAATTCAATCACATTATCTAAAGATAGCTCAAATTTCAGAGTGGATATTTTTTGTCACGTAGCTCTAGCCTAGCACAAGCTGGATGTTGTAACAGGCTGCTCAGAGAAGGGCTTTTTCAGGAAATTATCGACGGTAGCTTCTAAGAATGGCACACAATGCCTATTCACGAAGGCAGGTATTACCGTCTACTGTTCTTTATACAGGAAGAGGAGAGAGTCTGCACAGATAATTTGGTTTTAAAGCAAACAAAGTCACTTACCCTGCCTGAAAGCTTCTCGCTCTCCCTGCTCAAAGCTGTGAAGGAATTTGTACATACTCTGCTTTCATTTTGCCTAGAGAGGGACAATTTTGCAGCGGATCCAAGCTCTTCGACAGAAGGGTCCGACACAAATAGGGACAAACAATGGGGACAGGTGTGGTCACGCACAAGTCCGTCTGATTTGCAGTTTTAAGGCAGAAAATCTACCTTATGGGCAGAGATTACACCTAGATGAGTGTCCTGAGCTTCTTGTAAAGGACGGGTTTTATTTCTGCAGAACATGTCATTTGTTCATTCCTGCATTAATGACAGAATCACGGAATAATTTATATTGGGAGAGACTGCTAAAGGTAATCTAGTCAAAGCAGATCTAATTAGATCAGATCGCCAAGCCCGGTGCAGTCTTGAGCACCTCCAAAAACTACAATTCACCTCTGAAAATTTTAATTTCTCTGGGAAAGAAGCGCGTAACGACAAAACACAACCATGAGCTTTCAGCAATACACCAGAGGTCACAGAGCGAGGAAGACAAAGCTCCCAGTGACCGCCTGACACACACTGCTCAGCGCTGGGGCTTGTCCCCGCAAGAACAGAAAACAGCTCCTCTGTGTCAGCCCCTGCGGTGACACCCCTCGGGAAGACACTAACAACCACAGCTCTACGAAATGACACAAAAGTGTCAGTGCTCGGTTTTGCTACCGGGGCCTGCCCTTAAAAACACCGTTTAAGTATTAGCAAACTGATAATGAGCTAATCCATTACACAGCATCCTTATCAAGAGCACCCCACAGGACCCTGCTCATCCTGCGTACAAAATAATAAATAAATCACAAGAACACAGCAAAACACAGCGCTGTACTGCTCATAATTACCCTGCAGGAGAGCCCAAGAGCCCCAGTACAAACGCCAAAATGATTGTGCTGCCACCATATAGGAATTTTTTAATTAGAAGGTCTATTAATTAAAAGAGGTCAGTTCTCAGAAGTTTGAATTATTCTAGCAGTAGCCTATTGTCCGAGCAGGTTGGTAGGCTACACTTTTTGTGCCTAAACCGCAATAAAATGGTAAAAAGCCTCTCACTGCTTACTTTGAATTTCATTTTTAAAACATTTTAATTCAAACCACTCTTACTACCCCCTGCTTTGTAAAAAGGGATTTTATCACCCTTACAACGCACTCTAATCCCAGGGGCAACCCCTGCCCCACGGAGGACTTGGTTTCTTGTCGAGTGTCCGTACTCACAGCACCTACACCAGCCAGCACAGGAATTTCCTACAGCCGCCGTCCTTCCAGATGTACCCACTTACAGCAAGTAGCAACAAAACACAGCTACGAAATCTGTGCAAATCTGTTTCTGAGAAACAAACCTACCTAGACTTTTTTCAGTCAAGAATAACTGAGATACTGGAATCTTTTTCTTTTCCTCCTTTTAAACGGGAATGATTTTGGCACAGCCCACGGTTACTCAGAACCCTGAACCTGAGAAGCCGCACCAGTGCGACGCAGCACACACACAGATTCCCAGTGAACTGGGCGCCAAGAGATTCCCAGAAGCGCCATGTCCCGAGGAACCTCTATCCAAGCGATGACCTTTGTGGAAAAGGTTTGGAGTATAAATAATGCACCCAAGAACACGAGCGCCGCTTGACACCGACCTCCCTGTGGACTGCTGCTAGCAGCACCACTCGCCCTCGGCGTGCGCAGGATGTTGCTGGGGAGTTCCAAGTTCATCCCCACAGAGCAGAGTGAACTCGGTGAACTGCGCTCAACACCCCATAAACACGGTCATTACCCGTGACTCACCTGAACGCAGGCTCGGTTAGCAGAGAGCAGTCCCGAAGGAGCGACGCAGGCCCCACGCTGCACCAAGCCAAACCCAAAGAGCCAAGAAAACATTTCTGTCACTTTATCAATTCCAGATAGAGCATCCCAGACAAGCCCAAGGAGAAAGCAAGATGCACAAATTGGGCAAACAGGTCTAGACACTTTCCTCTCGCTTCTGCTTTCCCCACGTAAGCTCATTACCAGCTGCGGTTGTGACAGAGTAAGACTGTAAAGAGGCTAAGACAGACCAAAAAAAAAACCAAAACCCCTCTGTCAGCTGAGAAGAGCAGAATTGCAGTAAGTAGCCTGACATCAAAAGGTTATTCCTTTCTTTTATCCACAACTGCAAGCGAGACATTACCTTTCACAGCAAGTGGCTCAAACCCAGCCTCTGAAATCATGAGTGTACAATGTGCTCTATTAATGAGAGCAAGCACTACAATTATCAGATAAAATTGATTACGATTTCCCTCACAGGGCCCATTTATCCCTTGCCTGCAAGCGTCCCAGGGAAGGAACACTCGCTTGTTCAGAGTTTGGAGGACAGACAGACACCCCTGAAATTAGAAGATCAAGACACGCTCAAATACAGTCCAGCCTACTGGCAGCCAACATCAATCAAAACCCCAGTTTACTTCTAAAAGAAGAAATAATAGCAACCAACTTTATAAAAAATACGTTCTATCTCACAAAATAAACTGATCTGTGTATTTTCATGGCGCTGGAACTGCAGCAATTGAGTACAGAACAGATGACCTCCAGAAGTCCCTTGCAACCTATATTTTTCTCTGATTTTATAGGTGAAATAGAAACAAGGTTGGATTAACAAAACTGACATTTTACTTCCTTTCTTGAAGGCCATTTTCCTACTAAAGGGACAACATCAATAGAAAAACAGATTTTAAAATCTAATTGAGGTAAAAAAAAGCTTAGGTTTGAAATCAAACTTTTCTCTTGGTAGTTTTCTGGAACAGCACAGTCTGCTCTAACTACATTTTTCAACCAAAATTATTTTCCAGATTTCTTTTAAATAGCTGGTTGCGTCCGGCTGCGGAGAAATAACAAATCATGATATGTAACGACCTCAACATGCTCTTAAAAAAAAAAAAGAAACAGGAACAGTTGTGATTAACTCAAAACAAGACATGACCAGTCACTAGGGACAACAGTTGACAGGTTTAGTTAAACTGGAAGAAACATCTTGGAGTAATTCTGTCATAGCAATGTCCTAAAATTGGGGCTGGTTCTTCCTTCAGCAGCTTCTCCGATTCCTCCCCTGAATTCCTCGCAGCTCCTGCCAACGAAGGAGCCATCCCTTGTAACGAGGATCACAATCTACACAGAAGTCACAGGACCGGCCACAAAATGGTTTTCCCGTAACTCCGTATTTTACGATAACCTCCAGTCTTGGGGAAAACTGAACTCCCCCACGTCACACCTGTGAAAGCAGCGGCGTCTACCACGGCTGACGCTCTCCAGGTTGCCCCGGCAGTAGCACGGGTGCCCGCCCACGTGCTCTCCTAGCAGAAGCTCTGTCACAGCTAGGTCTTCATTTCTGTTCAGACCCGTAACAGCTACATTTCAGCAGAGCTGACACAGATCCTCTACAGGTCTCTGGCACCTCAGCCGAGCTGGAAAACGGTCCTCTGCCGCGTTTCAGTGCTGGAGCAGCATGTGTACCTGGGGCCGAACAGCCAGGATGCTCTGCAGCAGCGGGGAGATGCCAGCGGTGGGAACGCTGCTCTCTCCGTCTCCTAAGGGATTTTATACACAACAGGCAACTCGGAAAGCTCTTCCCCTCCCACTTCTCCCCAGAAATCACAGGCTCTCTCTCATATTTCCAGAGCCAAGCTAGTCCACAGCACATGGAGCAAAGGGAAAGCTTTTCCTAACACAAAACCACCAAGACTGACCCTGGATGAGGCCATGTCGCCCCAGTGGGTGGTGACACCAGCCAGACACCCCAGTGCAGCCCAGTGCAGGTTCTACCACTCTCCCACGCCTGCAGCTCCTCCTGCCACCATTCCAGCCCCCCACAAATCACAGTCAACATCGTTACTGCAGCGCTGGAGACTCTTGACACAATCAAATAAAAATGGCTGCAGACGTAACCAGGAATTGCCAAAATCACCTGTCAGTACGTACACGCCAAACCAGAAACCGATGGCATCTGCTGGCATCTCCTCCCTGCCCCGACAGCTCCGGCCAAGCAGGGAGGGCAGGAAAAGCAGCGGGGTTTTTTGGAGGCACATCTCTTGAGGTCTGACCTGAAGCCAAAGCAAGAGCACTTCAACAGGAAGTGATTCTTTTGCTTCTAAGAGCATTCACAAAACTAAAGCTCCTGCTGCTGGAGCTTTGGACAAAACTACAGCTTCAGAGCTCCTGACAACGCCAGGTAACTCCGCCTGACGGCGCAGGAAGGGGAATGTTTCAGCACCACCACAGGCTCTTCACAGCTGACATCAGGGCAACTGGCAGCGTCCTCTGGAAAGTTCTACCTTCCTAATTACTGC
>WKFP01013456.1:17739-28085 GCA_011057875.1 Pterocles orientalis | reverse complement strand
GGCTTACGCAATAGCCCAGCATCGCGGATGGGCGTCACGGGCGGCCCCTGCATTCCCAGCACGCCGTGTTCCCTGTGCGCTCCCACTAAAGCTTCATTACTGCACCTTCTGCTCTGCTCCCGAGCATCTGTTTCTAGCCCTGCCATGATATTTGAAAATACAGTCTGTGCCTGCCGGAGAGCTGCTTGTGGCTCGGACTGAAAATGCCAGGGTCTGAAATCATTGTTATGAAACACGGGTGACTCATTTCAGAGAGTGCCAGGCCCATGTTAATTTTGTTAATACTGAAATCATCTGCTCGCAGGGCTGTTTTCTCTCTGCTACCACCAGCAGAGCTCTCTGGTGGCTGCTGTTTCTAGGAGAAAGGAAAAGGGTAAGGGAGGAGGAAGATCAGGGTCGAGGCAGGAGCCCCGTTTACCCCAGGTCCCTCGAAGAGAAGGTCCTGGAGATGGAGTCTCTTTTTAAATTGATGGAGGGTGAGGGGTGTGATGGGGAATGGAGGCTGCCCCAGCAAGCTCAGGTAAGTGTTGATGAAAGTAACCCCCCCATAACGGAGGCATAGAGGAAGGCTGCAGAAAAGGTCTAAAGTGCTGCCGGTGCAGCGTGCCACGAGCCAGTCATTAGAGCTACAGAAAGCTTAAGTGATGCCCCTGGGACAGCGCAACGCTTGCTTAGTCCCACAGCAGGATCCATGAGGAACCTGCTGGAGGGGAAACAATGAATAAAATCACAAATACCTCTCCTGGCCACCATGGTGCTAGGATCAGGAACTGTGTGGCTTCCAGAGACCCATTTCTCCTGGCAAGCTCGGGCACAAAAACAAGTGCAGGGAACCTTCCCGGGGCGACCGGGAAAGGGGCAGGGGTGCCCGTGCCCCAGGCAGAGGCAGCGATGGGGGGGTATCTGCCAACACAAGGAAGGAAGAAAAGGACAGGGGTGCGGGAGCCTGCAGCCAGCCTTCTGCCAGGACTTGCCATCACCGCCCAGGGCACCTCCAGAAGGTTAAAGTCTAATCTGGGAAGGTCTCTGCCAGGCTGGCAAACTAGGTCAAAATTAAGTACGGTTCAGTTCCGATGCAGTGTGATTGATGTCTCTGTTCACAGAGCTGGATGGCACGTACTCTGCGAAGCACTTTCTGTGTTCTCTGAAAGAAGACGGGCTCTTTGCTGGTTTGCAGGTTGTGAGGGAAGGGAGCTAAGGTTGGCTCTATAACCAGAACATGCTGACAGCCTCAAAAGAAAGAAGTTTTGGCTCTCTCTGCTCAGGCACTATTTTGGCCATGTGCTAACAGTATTTTAGGGTAGCTCCCCAGCAGCTCTGCCCATGAGCCACGGCACAGCTGCCATCCAAGACCCTGTCCATGACTGCTGCTCTAGGGAGGGGGCTCGTCTCCCAGGGAGCACTTTGCTTTCTTGGTACTCTGTAAGTGTGCAGGGGCAGAGACAGAGATGGTAACGTCTCCTGCACAAAGTCGTCGTGGTGATGTTATTTTAAGGGAAAACAAATTCTTCTCTGCTGTCTTGAAAAACTTCTCTCCTAAAGATAAAGATCAGTGGTGGTGTGGCATTCATTTTAATGTCGTGCAGGCTGGGGTAGCATGTGGTACTCTGAGTGTCAGCAGCAGAGGAGGTCATCATCAATGTGGAGGGGCAGAGGGTGTCAAGGTCAAGCAGGTGGGGCGATAAAAGGTCATTTTGTGGTAAATGGCCTGGAAAAGATGAAAATGTAGTCTTTTTTTCTCAAAGACAGGATGGGTTAGCACCAGAAAACAGGCAGCTTGAGAGCAATGAAGTAAACCCCCCTGGGAGGGAAAGGGATGAGCTGACGTTAGGGCAGGCAGTAACGCCAGCTCAGGGGATGGGGAGGCACAGAGGCAATGGCCAGGCACAGATTCAGAGCACGGGGAGAGGCTCGAGGCTTCGCAGCGGCAGCACAGAGGGCGAGCTGGCCGTTGCAGGAGCCACCAGCGGTTAGATAAGATGCCTTTTGTCCCAGCACAGTTGAAGGCAAAGGTTTCTTGTGAGTTGTGTGCTTTTGGGGGAGGTTTCTCAGATAAGCCCTTTCCAAAGAAGGGACAAAGGTTAGCCCTGTGTGACTGTATTAGCAGCCCAGCAGTGTAAATGCTGTCCATGATGGTGGTCTTCTCTTTTGCCCCTCAGGACCAGCAGACAAAAGCTGGCCTCCTGTCCCTGCGCTTCTCCTCGTCGTCTGCCACAGCTACGACACGATGCCCGTGTGACAGCCAGCCTCATGGTCACGGAGGATGCTTCAACCCAGCACACAGGCAAGCGGCTGAAGTGGCCACTTCTCTTTTCCTTGTTTGTTGCTCTGAGCAAAGTCCTCGCAGGCGATGTGGTTCGTTGCTGGCTTCCCCCAGGAGAGGTCGGGGTTTGTGTGTGACGGTGAGGACGTACTCTAGAAATGTGAAATGGTGGAGCCCAGTCCCTGCATCCAGGTCCAAGCAGGGATGTGTAGGCAAGAGCACGGAGGCTGCTAAGGGACAGGAGGGCGGGCTGCAGACAAACTGCTGCCTTGGTAGCCAGGGGCTCGTGTCAGGAAGAGAAGGGCAGGGTGTGGTGCTGCGGGAAGGGGTTTGGGGAGTGCCGCCAGCCCCGGGAGGATGTAGGCAGCAGTTGTCTTGAACTGGGGATGCTTCTCTGCCATCAGCACCATCCTAGAAAAGACCTGTCATGTGTCAGTGCCTGCTTCGTAACGGTCTGTCCATTGTAACACTCACCAAGAGCCCAACAGAGGTGAGGGCTGTGCAAGAGAACAATACCCGCTCTTGTCTTGAAGCTGATGGTCTCTGGAGCTGTGCGTTTGGTCTCTTGGTTGCTGGTGCTCTGGAGTCAGAAAAGCCAGGGAAAAGACACAAAGGCACGGGGGTCTTGTTGTTTCTTGAGGTTCCTGAAAAGTTGTGCCATAGCCATGCATGTGAGCTGCACAAGCCGGCTCGGCAAGGATGCAACTGGTGCTGAGGATCCAGAGGGGGAATGCAAGTAATGTTTTGTGCTGGTGTCTTTGGTGTCTAGGGCAAGAGGGCTCTGAGCCTGTTGCTGATGGTGTCGAATAAGCTGCATTTGGCTCCCGAGCAGCCACAAAGGGTTTGGACTTTCTTCCCCTCCTCGCTTCCAGCCAAGGCGATATGTCCCTCCTATCGCTCCGGTCCCCCAGCAGTCTACGTCCCGTGCTGTCCCACAAGGCTGCGTCAGGACCACAGCTGAGAGCCGGGGAAGGCCGGGGAGTTTTGGGGCACGAGCCAGCGTGTAACATATGGCTGAGTGACCTGCCAAATGCACGGGATGCGTCCCAGATAAGGGACTGCAGCCGCACGGCAGTAATTTGCTCAGTCTGAGCACTGCCCCTTATGATGACGTCCCTGAGAGAGGATTACTTTTTTGGCTGTGCAATTCTCTGCTGGTATTAGAGGGGCACTAGAAACATGGGGAGAGGGGACATGGGGATTTCTCGGTGCTTGTGACAAGCTTCCTCTTCCTATTAGCACTAGCACTGCTTCCTATTAGTCCTGTGCCAGATAGCACCGGGGTTACCGCACCCTCATTCATCTGCAGCTGCATGTCCAGGCAGTAGAGGCTGCTCCTGCCAAAGCAGCTCGCTCTCTGGCCTGGGCAGGTGGGTTAGATCAAAGCCACGGGGACATGAAAGGGAAAGTGCTACAAATGTCTTTCTGGAGATGAGAGACAAGTGTTGTGTTTTTTCTAAAACAGGGTAGTGGTGTCACACTAAAAACAGCCAAATGGTGAGGAGGTAGAGGCGGTGAAGCAGATTTTCAAGGGGAGTAGGAACAGATTTTCCCATCCTCTAAACAGGGGAACAGGGCTGCAGGAGAAGCAGCAGCCCCACATGTACCACTCTGGCAGCTCTAGAGCCAGTCCTGCCTCACGGCCAGCTCTTTCTCATCCTTCAAGTAGCAGAAAGCGGAAATTATAGGGCACCCAGAAGGGAAAGTACTAGCTGAGGAGGCAAATGCAGATGTTGCTGAAAACTTGAAGATGCTCTAGCATCTCCTCTAGCAGGGTGGTCACCCCCCCACACCCCCAGCAGCCTTTTGGGTATGTGATGGGATGCAGTCAGTGTAAGCAAGGAGGGTCAAGTGGGGCAACTCAGTGTAGTCTAGCCTGTGAGAGTGAAAAACTAGACTCTTTAAGGCTGATTCCTTCCATAGCAGGCACCCAGACAGCCTGAGTGTAATTCCTCATCACCCCTAAAGTGATGGTTGTCTGGAAAAGGGGGGGTGAGGGGGAGCCTTTTTGGTCCTGGCAGCAAAACTTGCCAGCAAACCAAGCTTGAGCAGGGCTCCTTTCAGAAACAGCAATTTCTATGTTTTTCCACAACGAGCAACTCCTCTCCCCCTCTTTTTCAAGGAGAAGTGGAGGATGGACCAGAAATGCCCTTATGGAGAAGGGCATGGCACCTCACAAGCAGCAACGTGTTCTACCCGCAGTCACACTTCTGCCTAGCTTCTGAGTGCAGAGATGTCCAAGCATCTCCAGAAGAGATGCTGCCCACCGCCTGCCGGCTCCCAGCCGCAGGGACTCGCTTTCCTCTCCGGCAAACTAGCAGAGGCGACAACCCGACATATGCCCTTGGCTACCCGGCCGCCACCGCCGCTCATCTTGCGGGGTATGAACCCACAAGCATCCAACGCCAATCCGACGGTTCCACCAGTTTGCGATGGGAAAAACCGGGCAGAGAGGTGGGAACAGCTGGAAGCAGGGTCAGCGGTACCCCAAATCTAACGTGAGCGGGGCACGGTGCAGGCACCGAACGGGCTGTTAGATGGAGCCAGGGCTGCCGGTCGCCCCCCGCGGGCTCCGCTCGCCCCCCGCAGCCGCGGAAGTTATTTTCCGCGCAGCAAGTGTGCACCCCCCATCTCCCGCAGCGCACCCGCGGGGGCTGCAGCCCGGCGCGCTGTCCCCCACCAGCACCGGGGGGATGGAGAGTGGGGGGACCGGGGACAAGCACTGCCACCCTCCGCACCCCCTTTCCAAGCGCTCCCCGCAATTGCCGTGGGGAGGGGGCAGAGCAGCACCGCGCGGGTGATGTAACGCGCCGCCCCGCGGTATTTTGGGGGGCGAAGGGGGTGCGCCCCGAGCCCGTGCATGCCCCGGGGGGTGCAGGGGCTGCTCCCCCGCCCCGGCTCGGCTCACCTGTCCGTACACCTGGATGGGGTCCTGCGGGCGCGGGGCGGCGCGGCGGCTCCGGGGGGGCTCGGCAGCGGCGGCGGGGGGCGGCGGGGCGCGCAGCAGCAGCGCGGAATGGCCGCCCGTGGCCCCGCGGCCGCCCCCCGCCGCCGCCAGCAGCAGGAGGAGCAGGAGGCGGCGGGGGAACGGGGCCGCCCCGCCGCTGCTCCGCGTCGCCATGTTCGTGCCGCCGGGGCCGGGCCGAGGCGTGCGGGGCCGCGGAGGAGCCGGGAGGAGCGGAGCGGAGCCGCGCCGCCGCCCGGAGAGAATGTGCAATGGGCAGCGGCGCCGCTCCGCATCCCGCCCCCGCCGCCCGCTCCCCTCGGGGGATGCGCGGAGCCCCCTCCCCGAACCCCGGGATTTGTGACCGCGAGCGGGGGGCGAGGGGGTTTGCTTCTCTCTGGAGGATGCTTGGCGTCCTACCGACGTAAAATGGAAGAAAGTTAATTTGGATGAAGTCAAATAGTGAAATGCAATGGCAAGAAATACAGTCGAATAGAATGAAAGTAAATGAAACAAACTCAATCAATATAATATAAAAGCACTGCAGCTTTTTCTGTCTGGGGATGCACGAGGTTGTCTCGCCACCCCTCAGAAAAGTTCAACCGCTCTTTCCCTCCCATGTGTGCCCCTGGCAGGGTGTGCCCCCCAACCTGGGATGTGGGCCTAAAGCACCCCAGTAGCGATGGGCAGCACCGCTATAGCCTGTGTGAGTGTCCAGGCTGAGGTTTAACAGTGTTCCAGGCCTGGGTGGTCACCAATGTCACCTGTGGCTGCGCAGGGGGTAATAAACGTGAGAGTCCCTATGGGGAGTACCGGAGCGTCAGACCAGGGCCAGCCAAGTGAGGTGAGCGCGGGGTGAGCTCAGTCTGAGCGCTGCATGCAGGGAAGGACTGCCCTGGAAATTGCTGGTGGCCAAACAAAGCCCAGCTCCCCTCTCTTGCTGTAGCCAGCCCTCCCGCCACCTCTCCCCACAGTGTTCCCGGCAGGCAGGTTTGAGCTGTGGCAATGGGGCAGCTCTACAACGTTCAGTATAGGTAAGGTGCCCACGTGGCCCTCATAACTCATCGGAGCAGCAGAGATGATGCACAGTTCTGCAGGGATGGTGCAGGACCACTACTAGTGGCTGCAGCCCTGATTTATTGTCTAGCCAGGCATGCCAGCCAGAGCCAGCATCTGCTATCCATTCTGCTGCAACAGGACCAGGGTGTCAGGCCCCGCTTGTCCACAGGTCCCCCCTGCTGAGGGGGACAGGAAAGGAGAATGACTGTGGGAGATGATGGGAGAGGCGAGCTGTGCCTGTTGCTCGGCAATGGCTTGGCTCTGGAAACCAAAGGTGTTTTTCTGGGTAGAGTCATATCACTGAGAAAATGCCCAACTCTTTTTTCAGCCTCTTCCATCTCGGAGATGCCAAGAACGTAGGCATATGTCTTGTGGCTTCCCCAGCAGTGCGGGACCAGGAGGGTTGATGACCCCAGCAGTGTGGGACCCGGCAGGTTGGTGACCCCAGCAGTGTGACACCCAGCTGGTTGGTGATCCCGGTGGTGTGCCCACCCCCTGGTCACTTGCACAGGGAGCTGAGAATGGTCCCTGTCCCCCCCTGTGGGCCTTTGTCCCACCTGGTCACTGTGGTGGGCACCCGGGACTAGGTGGGCGCGAGGACCTCTTGGCTGACCCTAGTGCTGGTATACGCTAACAGATGAATAGCTCTTTCTTTGCAGAGGAAAATACATGTTTCCTTTGCCAAGGTATTTTTTGTGTCTTGAAAAAAGAACCCGTCTCTTGCTGTAACAGGGAGGGGGAACAGTGCAGAGTTTATTTTAAGGTACATCTGGATTTCATCAGTAGCAAACGCCTTGAACTCTGAGAGTGAGATGAGGAGCCCCCAGACCGCTGGTTTTCCTTCCCCTCTCCCCCTCACCTTTCCCAGCATGTCCCTAGAAGTCTTGGAGGGTTTAGGGGACCATGGAGGGACAGAGGAAGCATTGCAAGTTGCTGGAGTTGAGTCAGGGTGTAAAGCAGCCTGGCCCACAGTCAGAGATCGATCTCAGCCCTGACATAGCAGAGAGCTGGGTGTCTCTTCTGGGAAAGTGGGCTCTTGTTGTGGGGTCATAGGATACAGGGAGCTTTCAAAGAGAAAATCACTTCCAAGCACTCCCTTCCTCCTTGAGGCCACCGCACGTTGCATGTTCAGGATCCAGTGTCCACCGAGAGAGCGGAAGCCCAAGGAGCGATCCAGTCCAGCGTGGACGGGGAGCTCGGTGTGACCGAGTTTCTTTGGGAAGTTCTGTAAGGCACCGCTCCGAGCGGTCTCTAAGGCATTGAACTCTGGGTCTTCTAGCTTTGACATGAACAGTTGGCAGCCTTTTTCCTAGACGAGCCAAATCTCTCCATGGGGCATAAACTGAGCCCTGCAGGTCACTAATCCTTTCCTTTCTCCTCTTGGTACTCTCAAGCCAAGAACCCCTGGCTCAAAACCCTGAGCAGTAACAATTTCCACCAGCTCTCTGACCTTGCCGGTCACGGAGCTCTAGCAAAGATGCTCTTTACTGCTGAGAGGGCAAGTGGTCCCCTGAGATGGCCGAGGAGGCAAAGGAGAGAGGACAAATGGGCGGTGAACATGGCAGGGATGGAGCTAACCAGGGTAACGGATGGGCTGGGACAAAACCGGTGTCTGTCGGTACCTGGCACCGCTGGCCGGCAGCAGCCTGCAGCGTGATGACACTTCGGGTTTAGCTAGACTCGCTTGGGCTGGGGTTTCCCCCCACTCTATCCGTGTCTAAGAAGGGCCAAAGCCTGCCAGGGGAGGCTGTGCCCCGTGTCGTGGCTGTAAAGGTTCTCCAGTGATGAACCCCACCTTGGGCCGGGGCTCGTCAGCTGGACTCGGTGTAGGGACGAGTGGGAAGGTCTGTGTCTCAGGTTTAATAACCAGATTAGTTTTTCACAGAGTAATCTGGATTACATCTGAGCTGGCAGAGAGGGTAACGCAGAGATGTGTGTTCCAGCCCCGTGGCTCAGCTCCCCCAGGACCCCAAGGAGGTTGTTGCGTCTCTGCCTCAGTGCAGTCTGTGGCGAGGGCAATCGTGTCACCCCCAGCTTTGTCCCTTCTGTAGGCGCTTGCAGCCTGGTGAAGGAAAGACAAGCTGGGCAGAAAGCCCATGTAAACTAGGGCAAAATATGGCACGGCCAGCAGTGTGAGCCCGACAAGGTCACCTTGTGTCGTGTATAGCACTCGAGAAGCCTCCATACGTCCCAATCTGCTCAGCTGCCCAGCAAACGGGCTCGAGTTGAAACCCAGGGTGCAAAGTTCCCTCGTGCAGCAAGAAGACACAGATGCAACTCCCAGGGATGCTCGGTGGGAGGGTGGGGGTTTTAATTAATGTATATGTAGTGGCTTGGGGGTCGTACTGGCAGAACCCTGGTGGGGTGAGCTACCAGGTTTGAGGTGAGCCTGGGGAGCCCTGGTTCTCTGCCTTTGGGCCCCACGCTTCTGGGGTGCAGGTGCAGCTCCTGCTGCCGGCGTGCTGCGAGCAACACCTCCATCTGGTGGTGACAGGCGCGGCAGGGTCCCAGATATAGGATTGTGTCTCTGCTGTGGAGTGCCCAAGGCCATGGGGGAGGACGTGCCTCACGCCAGTGGCCTCGGTCCCAGTCTCCCTGTCCTTGTGCATCGCGCTGCCGCAGACACATCCCTCTGTCCATTGGGGACTGTGCTCGAGTAGGAGGAGGACAGCGATGTTGTCACTGTGTGTGATTGGGGCCTTACCCCCTGACCCTTGGCTGTTTACTGGGCTCCAAGTTAATCAGCAAACAGAGGTCAGGGCTCCTGTACTTGGGTGGGAGAAGGACTTATCACAGGGAGGCAAAAGCTGAGCACAACCCGGGTGGGGGACCATGCCGGCAGGAGCCTGGGACCCCCAGGGAAGGTTGTCACGGAGCATCCCATCAGCTAACGGGGGGTCCCTTGCACTGGCAGGGTACCACATGGCACAGTGGCATAGCCTCGAGCCGTACCCTGCTCAGGGGAATGCTGAGGAGGGGTGGGGAGCAGAGGGTGCATGGCAATGGCAAGGGACCACGAGAGTGGCCTTTGTCCCCTGTATGGGTGGCACAGCTCTGGCCACAGGCGAAGCTGCTGTGCACCTGAGAAGGGAAGCATCGTTCAGGGGGACCAGGGGAAGGGAAATTGTTGGTGCTCTGAGGGAAGGTACCGATCCATGAGATCCGAGGAGCAGAGAAAAGGATGGGAATCAGATGTGACATGTGGTACCCCAATGGCCAGCTCTGTCAGCGTCCTGAGCAGCAAAACCCTGCACTCTAAGAGTTCTTGTATCATTATCAACCTGGCAGGGGCTCATCAGGCAAGGCAGCCTGTTTGTACAGTGCCTGGGAAATATATACGGGCACTATACTGTCCGTGTGCCCTGCGTGAATGGCCCCTGGCAAAGTCCTAGTCTGTCCTCGCAGCTTTGTGTGGGTATGGAATTATTTGCAGGGGACAAGGAGAGAAGGTGGGCAGGAAGTGATGGGGATGCCGGTGGGGCCCCCGAGGCTCTCAGCATCAGTACCCAAAGAGCGGACGTGTTGAGTCTTCGTGGCCAATCTACAGCAGAAGTCGGGGGGGGCTCGCAGTCGGTGTTATTTTCCCTCTCCCCTTTGCTGTACCGGCTAGAGGGGAGGGGGCGACGTGCACATTTGCTGCCGGAATGCTGGCTAAAGCTGTTGTGGGTGTCGTTTCAGCGGCAGGCTTCACACAGCGTAGGGAATAAGGGCAAAGGGACCAAAGCTGGCAAATGAGTTTTATTGAGCAAGGGTCAGACCCAAAGACAGGGCAGCCAGGTTCTGGCAGGAAGCACGCCAGATGTTAAGGAGGAAAGTCGGCTATGAACCCTTGAGCTGCCATTCCTCCTCCCCACCCCGCCACCCCGTAACGCTCTGAGGGACCCAGGGGACTCAACGTGCATCTTTGTCCCACAGGCCTGCTGTTTCCAGGACATGTCCCATCAGTGACCTGCCGGACATACACGGGTGAGAGGAAGAAGGAGAGCACATCGAGCACCAAGGAGTCTGACGCATCCCAAGGGCGAGCCCTCACTGTGCTGAGGGGCTACCAGGAAGACCCGCACTGTCTCCAAACGGTAG
>WKFP01013455.1:136460-151990 GCA_011057875.1 Pterocles orientalis | reverse complement strand
GGGGGCGCGCGGGGGCTGTCACCCCCCAGCGGGACTGGGAGGGCGCTGGGGCTCTGCCTGGTTGGGACTGGGACCACTCGGGCAGGTGGGCCCGGGAGCAGCCGGGAGGGATGGAGCCAAGGGGGGCTGCGGGGGGGCTTTGCGGTGCGCCCTGCCCGGGGGTATGGGGACGTTTTAGGGTGCACGTTGCCCCGGTATGTAAGGGGATATTTTGGGGTACACTTGGCCCCAGGAGGCATGGGCACATTTTGGGGTGTGCTCTGTCCCAGGAGGTACAGGGACGTTTCCCCCCCCACGCCTGAGCAGTGGGTGCAACACCTCCATCCGGGCAGGGACTGGGGGTCTCTGCTTGTGGCCATGGTGCGAGTCGACTGGCGAAGCCTTGATCCCTGCTCACCCTCGCCCACCCTGCTGCCCTCGCCCTGGAGCCCGGCTGAATTCCCGGGCCGCGGAGCCCCCAGCCCCCTGAGCTGCCTGGGTCCAGCTGCTCCCAGCCACGGCCGGCGGCACAGCGGAGCCCCATGAAGCCCCACCGCCATCCCAGGCCTTGCGTGTGGCCATCGCTTCCCACCCCGCAGGAACCACCAGCACGCCCCGTTCCTCCTCCTCCTCCCTGCTGGCGGAGGGTGCCGCATTCCCGTGGGACCGTCGGCATGTCTGGGCAGGGTGATCTCCCTCCCCTAAAATGCCTGGTGGGGGGGATTCCTCCTGCAGCATCTCAGCTTGCTGCTGCCGGTCCCGGCACGCTGCTGCGGGATGCGGGATGCAGATGCGGGATGCCCTGGGTGCTGCCTGCCCGCAAGCTGCCTGAATTTGTCCCCCCAGGAGGGACCAGCAAAAACCCAGCGAGGCCAGCTGGAGAGTGGAAATGAAGTCTCCTGGAATAACCTCCTGGCTGGTGAGGAGGGAAGGCAGCCAAAGCTCGTTTCACGCTCTGAGGGCTGCAGTAACCCCCTCTCAAAGCTCCGCCGCCAGCGGGGAGCCAGGAGTGTTTTGGAGATGTGGAGGGGGGGTGGCAAATTCTTTAAGCCCAGGACCGCAGCCATGGTGGGTTTTGCCGTGCCCCTTGCTGGGTTTGCAGCTCCCACGTGAATTAAGCCAAGGCCTAAAAATGCTGAATACTTGGTCGCAGTCCAACTCTTAATCCCGGGAGCTGCTATTCACAGAACAACAGGTTTGCAAGCAACTGTGTGCCGCCGGGACCCGGGACGGGGACCTCCGGGGCTGGCCGTCCCCGCACCTTGCTGTGGCACCCGTGGGTGTCAGAGGGATGCCGTGCTGTGGGGTTTGCAGGCGACAGGCTGGGGGCTCCCGGCGTGCCAGAGCCCGTGCGGCACCAGCTGGGCAGCAGCTGGCCAGCGCCTGTTTTTCGGGAGGTCTCCGACCCGCCAACTCCGTTCCCATCAGCTTGCCGACAGCTGGGGTTTGGCAGGGATCTGGGGGGCCTGTGGCCTTACCTGGCTCCTCAAGTGCTGCAGCCTTCACCCTGGCTGTGCTTGGCTTTTCTGCAGAGGGAAAAGCCTGCCAGGACTGGGTTCACCCTCGCCAGGCTCCAGGTTGGCTAATTTCTGTGCCAAATGGCCGGGAGCATGATTGGGGATGGTCCTGTCCTGCCCTGGACCCCATGGCGTGGGCAGACCATGGGGACCTTGCTCTTGCAGAGGGGGACAAGAGCTGGGAGGGGACATGGGGTGTTTTGGAAGCCACTTCGACCCCAGGGGGTGGGTTGGGCGGAGGGACGGTACAAGCTGCCCCATGGTTTTGTTCCTGAAGAAGGGTGAGTGGTGGGGGTGCAGCTGGCTGTACCTGCCGAGGCGGGGGTGTGGTGGTGGGGGGTGCCAGGGGAGGACAACCTGCAGCACTCGGTTCCCATTCCATGGCAGCCCTCCGCTCGCCGCGGCATGCCCGGTCCTTGGCAGACCATTTGCAGCCCTGGCTGAAGCTGCAGGTTTGTGGTACCCAAGGTGCTGGAGGAAGCGCTGGTTTTTGGTTTGCTGCTGTCTTTCTGTCTGGGCTGGTTTTTAGGAAATGGATTTTTTTTTTCTTTTTAAATTTGGAATGTTATGATCCAGCTTGAAGCAAAACCTTCATCTCAAGGTCCGCCTGTGCCAGCTCTCCCCACGCCTGCTCGGGAAGGGATGCTTGCCAGCGGGTGGTGAAGAACGGAGCCACTCCCGTGGGAATCTTTATCAAGTCTGGTTTTGTCTTGTCGGCAAAACTCAGCTTGCGGGTGCTGGGGGTTGTGCGCAACCCCCCGGCCTGGGAGAAGCTGACCCGCTGCGCCCCATCCCGCGGCACGGGCTCGGCACGGTGCAGCTGCCGCTCAGCTCCTCGGGCATTAACAACCACGCCAGGCCGGACCCCACCGCCCACCGCTGCCAGGAAAGGCTTGCATGCCGATGCCGTGAATAACGTGCGGGCTGGTCCCTGCGCGCACGGGCCACTGGCCAAGGACAAGGACACTTTGTGAAGCACCCGGGTGACCGGCGCTGCGGCATCCCCTTTGCAGGGGGGGAGTGTCTCCGTTGGGGTCCCCACTGGGGTCCCCGCCTCCTCTGGCACATCCTCTGTGGTCCGTACGATGGAGGCTGGTGATGCAAAGCTGTTGTGCGCCTCGGGGAGCCCGTCCTGGCTTGTCGCTCCGTGCCTCAGTTTCCCCATGTGGTTCCTGAGTCCTTGCCCGGACAACAGGCTGCGGGTGACGAGCTGCAGGCTCGTTAGCATCTCGAGGAACAGAACGTTGGTGTATTTTCCTAATAGTCCTGAAAGGAAAACAAAAGAGAAAAGCCCCTGGATCGCCCCATTTCCGGTGTTTGTTTGAGGCATCAGGAGCATTTTCCCTTCTCCTCAGGAAAAATGTCACATTCAGAAGCCACGTGCCACATCCAAAAGCTTAAATACCTGCTGCCAAGTCACCCAGAGAGCAGGACGGTGGTAGGAAACAGCGGGGCTTTTATTTTTGTGGGGGTTTTGGGGTTTTTTTCCCCATGTACCTCCAGTTGTAGAGGTCACAATATTATTCCTCGGCTTTTCTTTCCGAGACCAGCGTGTTCATTTCACGGCGATGGGAAGGATACAACGTGATGCCCGGGGCTGAGCCTTCCTGTGCCGGTGACCCCGGTAGTATGTCCACCACCTCTTTCTACACCATCTGGCTGATTTTGAGGCTAAAACAAGGTGACACTGGTGACATGACCCGGTGGCACTGGGGACGCGTGGCATCACCGCTGCCACCCCGGGCTGGGGAGATGATGGGGCAGGATCCAGCCCTAGCGTGGGTTTGGCACATCCCAGCTCCCTTCAGTGCTTTGTATCACCGGCACAGATGGGAACCGCGTTTTTCCCTCTGTGAAACCATTTTCGGGGGATTTTCTTTTGCTATTGTTCGACTCAGGAAACAGCGATTGGCGTCGGGGCAAGCGGGACCATATAGGGCTTGGAGGGGAAATACCAGTTCCCCCACCCACATCCCCACTGGGATTTCTGGTCCTGGTTGAGTAATGGCTGAAAGGAGCTGATCTTAGCCTCCCATCACCCCAATACCATCTTAACGATGCCAGCGCAGCGGGATGGGCTGAAGCCTCGTTGGGATTCAGCGTTCTGCGTGCGGAGGGCCAGCCTTTCCCCGCGTGCCGGCTCTGTGCCATCACGCCGTGCTTGGCATTCAGCTGCCGCTCCGTTGTTTCGAAGCGTTCCAGGTGTTGCCCATTGCTGACGGCATTTTGCCACCCCGGATCCGTGCTTTTCGGATACACGGGCGTGATTCCCAAGTGCGCGGCAAGGCAGCGGGATGTCAGCCCTGTGCACATCCAGCTATAGCTGCTGAGCCGTGCCTGTGCCTGTGCCGTACCTTCCCAGCCCACGCCGGGGAACCTCGTTACCTCCGCGCTCAGTTATACTCATAGCAACAGGTTAATTAACAACCCAAAGCCCCTGTTTTCTGGTGAGAAACGGCTGCAAGGAGCAGACAGGGAGGGACGGTGAGCGGCTGTGTCCATGGTGACGCGCCGGCGCAGGATGTGCCCTGGATCCGTGCTGGCTGGAGAAGCCTGCGGGAGAAATCGGTGCTGGTGGGAGAAGCCTGCTAACAGGGACAGGGAGTTTTCAAGCAAGCGGTTGGTTTCCCCCCAGCCTTCCCATCTGAGGACCCTGGGAGAGCTCAGGAGGTTTTGCAGGTGATCCTGGTGGGTGCCCTGGCACCCGTTTGTGGGAAAAACAGAAAAAAAAAAAAAAATTTGGTCACTTGATGGGTTTTGGGCAGGATGCTTTGAGAGTGGCGCAGGAGCGGGATGCAGCTGTGCAAACCAGGTGCCGGCTTGGCTTTGGCCATTCGGAAGTGTTCAGCTCTGCCGGCTGCTCTGGGAGCTCCCACCGATGCTGTCCCGCCCTGGGGGGGCTGCGGCACCCTGGCAGGATGGGTCCCACCAGCCTTGACCCATGGCTAGGACAATGGCAAAGCTCGGTGCATCCCAGCAGCGCCGGAGATGCCGTTGGTGGCGTGGGGAAGGCAGAAAGCACGATGAAGGGCTGCGGGTGCGAAGGCTGCGGCTGGGTGGGGCGCGTGGGTGCGGCGGCACCCCGGGGTGCTCAGCGCTCGCCTGGGTGCAGGCACGGGAGCCGTGGCCGCATATAAAGACAAAGAAAAGGGCGGTGGAGCAGCGTGCAGGGCGAGGGGATGGGGAAGGGGGTGCAGAGCACAGCGCCCGGCCGGTGGCAAGGCGCAGAAGGGGTTTTGGCAGCTGCGGGCGCTGCGTCGGCGTTGCCGGGGTGAGCCAGGGAGAGCCCATTGCTGCCAGGCTGAGATGATGGAGCCGTTTGCCGTGTGCCCGCTCCTCGAGTAATGTGCAGAAGCTGAAAGCCCCTGAGAAGATCATTTTAGGGCTGTCAAAGTAGGAAACCACCGTTTCCTTCTGTTTCTGTCACTCGTGATAAGAAGCCAAAGCCCGAACCGAGATGTGAAGCAGGGAGCGGAAGAGGGGACCCCTCCCCATGCTGAATTGTTGGCGGTTGGCACCCGTGCCGGGGCGGTGGGGCACCCTCTCCATGCCCAGGGACCTGGCTGCTGGTATCCCCCGTCCTTCCAGCCCCGGGATGCCAGTGGGTCCTCCCAGTGGCCGTGACACCAGCCGGTGTCCCACCGCCATGGCCTTGGCTCTCCATCCCCTGACCCTGTGGGATGGTTGATACCCAAATGCTGATGTGGCCTCTTTCCTTTGTACCCCTCCAGGCACTGTGTTCTCCTCAGAGGCCGTGCCAAAGCACAGAGCTGCCCGGGATGAAGGTCCTCCTTCTGCTCCTTCTCTCCTCTCTCCAAGGTAGGCTGCCCCAGTCCTGCCTCGGGCCGATGCTGGAAGTAATGGGCAGCCCCAAAAAATTGGCCGGGGGGCACTGAGGGGTGCTGGCTGCTGTGGCTTCCACAGAGAAGAAATGTCTCATGGGCTGGTGTGTTTCCAGTGGGGTCTGTGGGGCAGGACGGGTCCTTTCCAAGGCAAGGAGATGGTCTCCATCCATCCCTTCTGGGGATGGAGAGCTCCTCTGTCGGGCTCTGCCCATGCGCATGGTGGCACCTGGAAGAGGGTGACACCAAGAGCCAGGAGGTCCTGCGGCTGCAGGAGCCCTGGTGAATCCTCCCCACGTGGCCATGGGGACATTGGGGAGGTGGCCAGTGTCACGCAGCCCATCCAGGGGGGGTTGGGGGGTGTGGGGCAGGGACCCTGGCGTGTCGCAGGGGTGCGGTGTTCCCTGGGGTCGGCCGTCCCTCTGGCTGAACCGGCCTCTCCGTGTCCTCGTGTAACGCAGGGCTGGGAGCCAGCAGCCGCCGGGAAGAGGATTTCCGCTTCTGTGGTGACCGAAACCAGACCCAGAACAGCTCCGTCATCTATGAGCACGGCCCTCCCACCATCTCCATTGAGAACACGGCACAGGCGCTCATCATCAAAAGGCCATTTTTGCCAAACAGGAGAAATTCTTACTACAAGTACGGCTTGCCACCGGCTTTGGGCAGGTACCGCTTCTGCATCTACTGGTTCAAGGCCAACAGGACACTGAGGCTGGTGTACGGGAAGCAGAACTTCCTCCTGGGTGGGGACCCATCCAGCAGCATCACCCAGGGGAAGGAGAGCCAGAAGACCGATCGGACCCGCACCTCCATCTTCAACGTGTCCTACGTCTACAAGGGTGGGAAGAACACCTCCCTTGACAATGCACCTGAATATTTCCTCGGTAAAAGCAATTCAACATGATTTTAATGAAATAAAGGGTTTGTTTCATCTCCAGCCCGTTCTCTAGCCATCAGCAGAGTGTTGGTGGTGTCCCAGCATGTGCTACAGCGTGATGGGCAATGGAGGGGGACGTGGGCTGGCTTGAAGTAGCCCAGAAGTAGCCCTTGGTACCCACCCTCCCTGGTGATGAAGATGAAGATTTCCAAGTGTTTTGCCCCCTAAAATCCTGGGAAATTGTGGGCTTTGCAGAGGTCTCCGAGGGTCCCATCTGCACTGTGAGGCACCTCGCTAGCCTCAGCCAGCATGGTCCCCATGGCCTTGGGGGGAGCCAAGCTCTGGCCAGCAGGAGAACTACTCTAGGTTGGGGGGCCCGGTCAGCTCCCCGGGCTTGTTACCTTGAAACCCTTTGCTTTCTGCTCCCTTTTGGTTCAAGGCACGGCGAAGCTGTCTCTGCCCATGCATCTCACGGCGTTTCCTTTCATGTGCCTGTCAGAATTTCCGGAGAGCGTGCCCATCTGGGAGCAAGACGTGGAGCAGCAGCTCATCACCTTGGACAGCCTCATCGCCCAGCCCCCGGCACCGGCCGCAGGAGCCACGGAGCAGCGGATGCTTCGGCGGTGAGTTTCCCTGGCTTGTGCCGTTGCCACTGCTGCTGTGGCCGCTGCACCCTGCTCACTGCAGCCCTGTCCCAACAGCAAACTGGGGCAGCTGGAAAAGATGCTGGCCAAGGTGGAGCTCGAAGGGCAGAACCAGACTTTCGGGAAGGCCACTGTTCATGCAACTGTCCTGAAGGTGCAGCCTGCTCGGGCTCCTCAGCACCTGGCCTTTGCTTCCCAAAGAGAGGTAGGTCCTGGGCAGCCCGCCCTGGTGGTCTTTGCCCACTGGTGTCTTCTCCCAACCTCTCTCCTGACAAGTATTTCCTTGCAGGAGGACGGAGAAGTCCATGGGTTCGCGGTGGACCTGCCGAGCAGCCTGTTTGAGATGGCAAAGGAGAAGGAGGAGGTGGTGGAGCACAGGGTGCTCGTCATGGACATCAACAGCCAGACCATGTTCCAGGTAATGCCCACGCGTGTGGCACGGTGGGGTGTCCCGTCTGTGCCGGTGGGTGTCTGGTGGGATGCTGTCCAGACGAGGGTGCTGCTGCTCGCTTGGAGAAGATGCTTCAAAGATGAGCTATAAGCTTGAAAGAGGCATGGGACCTCCTTGGGGACCCTCACCTGCTTCATGCCCGGCAGCTCTCCCTTTCCGTGCTGCCATCGCCTCCTCTTCTTCTCCCACAGGATGAAAACAGCAGCCGTGTCCTGGGTGACAAGGTGGTCGGCATCTCCCTCGTGGACACGGTGGTGGCCAACCTCTCTGACCCGGTGGTCCTCACTCTCTTCCATGACCAGCTGCCAGTAAGTGGGGAAACAGCCTCATTGAACCTGATCCCACTGGGAATGGAGGAGCAAGGAGGGCTCAGGCCATGCCAGCTTAGAGAACGGTCACAGTCCAGCAGGTCCATGCCCTTGGCTTGCCTGTACAGGATCTGCTGTGTGTTCTGGGGCTGTATCACGGTCATGGTTTCACCAGGTGCACTGGGGGTGGTGCTGCCTGCTCCTGTCTAGGAGATGCTGCTTTGCAGATGTGTCACCTCCAGGTGACAACCTCCACGCACAACCTGCAGGGCTGGGGGACCCTTGGAGTTGACAGTCCCTTGGCTCATTCATGGCCCTGTCAGGCGCCTGCTCAAAGCTCAATCCCTTGTTTGGAAAAGGGGACCTGGGAGGAAGTATCTGCTCTGCAAGCTGCCAAGGGAACGGTCTCTGTCCAGAGCCCACTCCCATGATACGGGATGATTTGTCTCCCGAGCCCGCCTCGCCTCCTGCCCCGTGTCCTCCCCTGTCAAATGTGCTGGCTGGGCAACAAACCCACAGCTGCATCCTGATCGGGGCCCACGGTTTTGTTGTTGCAGAGGAACGTGACCCCCCTCTGTGTCTTCTGGCAGGAGAACACCAACGGTGAGTGCTCCCGCGTCTGGGCGTGAAGCCGGGCGTTGCCATTGCTCCTTTTGCTGGGTACCACAGACCTGCTGGTAGGAGGAAAATTCGCTCTGCACCTCCCTTCCTCACTCCAGCTCCATAAACCCTTCCCACAGGGTTGATTTCAGGTTTTTCCCAACCTGAGAGGTCTCTCCCTCCCTAGGGATGGGTCCCGGTGCAGAGAGTGCTCTCTGAGTGCGTGTGCTTGGCATAGGACGAGCTGGGACCCCCACTTTTGTCCTCCCCCGCTTCCCTGGGATACCTTGCCCTGCAGATCCACAAACCCAAAGCAGATGTTCCTGCTACTCACCAGCTGCTCTCCCTTTCTCTTGTGCAGCTGGCTCTGGGAGCTGGGACAGCTACGGTTGTACGACAGCACCGGGGGGCACCCGGACAGACTGCAGATGCAACCACCTCACCTACTTTGCCGTGCTGATGGTGGGTAGCGCCGTCCCACAGCTCTCTGCATCGTTCCCACCGGCCGTTCTCCCTCCCCATCTCTCGTTCCTCCCTCTCCCCAGGTATCCTCCCCAGAGATCGCCTACGTGCACAGGGATTATCTGAGCATCATCACCTACATCGGCTGCCTGATCTCAGCTTTGGCGTCCATCTGCACCATCGTCTTTCTCTACTTCAGGTGCAGTCTGACAGGTCACCCCACGCTCCCCGTCTGTGTCCTGTCTGTTGCCACTACGCCTGGGTGGGCACAAGCTCTCCATGTGCAGTTGATGGTCTGGCTGGAAGCATGATGAAGGAACCATGCTTGAAGATACCAAGGGTTCTCCTCTCCAGAAACCACCCCTTTGGTCAGGTCTCCTGCAGGGTGCCCAAAAACACGTGCTGTTTTCAATTATTTTGGAAAACCAGCTCGGTGGTTGTTATAGATCTGGCAAGCAGAAGCCTGCAAAGATTTTTTCAAGGGCGCAGTGGAGAACATGAGTGTCTTCTCCTGAGTCATGTCACTGATCCTACATGGATGATTCAGAGCTGAAATGGTGTCACTCCCTACCCACCACAGCCTAGACCTGAACACAGGGTCACTGCAGGGACCTGAGTTTCCATGTGTCACAGGTGGTCCCACCGTGGGGTTAGGCTATCAGCCCTGACACCACCAAGGGTCTCCTGGCTCTTCCGGTGGGGTCGAGTTGTCCCCTGCAGAGCTGTGGGCTGTTGTGGGGCACCAAGGTTGCTGGCCAGGCATGGTGGTGAGGTCTCCCCACCTTGTCTCTCCAGAAGCAAGCAGCGAGACCAGATCACGAGCATGCACATCCACATGAACCTGCTGGGTGCCATCTTCCTCCTGGACACCACCTTCCTCATCTCCGAGCACTTGGCTTCCAGCAGCAGCGAGGCGGCCTGCAGAGCTGGGGGGCTCTTCCTCCACTTCTCTCTCCTCAGCTGTCTCACTTGGATGGCTATCGAGGGCTACAACCTCTACCGCCTCGTGATCGAAGTCTTCAATGCCTACCATGACCATTTCCTCCTCAAGCTCTGCCTGGTGGGCTGGGGTGAGCACGGAGGAGGCAGGGATGCCCCAAGGGCATGGGCATGGGAGCGGTGGGGGAGCAGATGTCTGAGAGCAGGGGGGGTCTCTGCTGAGAGACTCGGTGGAGGAGACATGGTGACCAAGAGCAGAAGCTGGTGCTAGAGCAAGGGTGGGTCACCCAGCAAGTGAGGCACATGAGAGCCACTACTTGGGGGTCTTTAAATAGCAATGGGATCCTCTCTTTTTGAAAGAAACATCCAGGGCAGCCCAGAGAGATGGGCTTGGTGCAAGAAGCACCCATGCATCTCTGCCATGCTTTGGGCAGGAGGCCATGGTAGGAAGACCTCATGGTCTTTTGTGGCCTAAAATTCCATGACCCTGAGAGGCCCCCGGGCTGGGGTTGGTGCAGCCAGGGCTGACGCTGGGCATCCTCGTTGTGTTCCCCATCCTTGGGAGGAGGACGGGGGTTTTCACTCTAGATGGGGAGAAAGGGGCAACAAATCCTTCCTGAAGGACTGAGGGCTGGGACTAGGGTGGCCGCCTCACTCTGTTCTTGCTACCCAGGAGTCCCCTTCTTCTGCGTGACGCTGATCTTCCTGGCTAGCTGGACGAACTACGGCCCCTTCTCCATCCCCATCTATGAATCCGTTGGTGGCAGATCCACCAACGCAACCATGTAAGTCATGGGAGATGGGTCGCCTGGTCCTTGGTCTTAGACAAAGTCAACTGGCTAAACCTTCACCATGTCCTACAAGCTTTCCTTGGCCCACCTGTGGCTATTCTGGGGCTTTGTGCCTGGCGCTGCATTTGCACCCCACCTTTGTGCTTCCCCCAACCCCTCCCCGGTCCCCCTGGGACGACACAGCATAACCCACTGCCCTTTCTCCTCCCTCCAGATGCTGGATCACGAGCCCCCTGATCCATAACGTCGTGAACTTGGGTTTCTTCAGCCTGGTGTTCCTCTTTAACTCGGTCATGCTGGGGGCCATGGTCCGGGAGATCCTCCGGCAGAACAAGAAGGGTCACAAACTCAAGCACGTCCTGGCCCTCTTTGGGCTAAGCATCCTGTTGGGCATCCCCTGGGCGCTTGTCTTCTTCTCCTTCACCTCCGGCATCTTCCGCCTCGTCTCCCTCTACATCTTCACCATCATCAACTCCCTCCAAGGTGAGCCTGGGACAGCTGGAAGGCACCGGGCCTTACATGGGGTATTGGTGGGGTGGGGATGGGGTAGGAGAGGAGCCGTCCCCGGCAGGCTGGCTGGCTCGCTCTCAACTGCTGTTGGCCCTTAGAGGAGGTTCACCCACCCTTCCTTCCCTTTGGATGTTGGTTTCTTCTCCCAGAAAACTTCTTTTTGGGTCTCAAAGCCTCCCTGTTTTGTTCAAAGCCTCATTTTTCAGATGCAAACATCTTTTTCAGGGCTGAGCGCCTCATTTGCAAGGCTCAGAGAATCACTTTGGGATCCAAATCTCCACTTTTAGAATCCAAAGCCTCATTTGGAGGGTGCAGGGATGTGGATGTCCGTCTCTGTTCCCAAGTGACCAGTGACAGGATGAGAGAAAATGTCCTCTAGTTGCACCAGGGGAGGTTTAGACTGGACGGAAGGAAAAATTTCTCCACAGAAAGGGTTGTCAAGCGTTGGAACAGGCTGCCCAGGGGAGCGGTGGAGTCACCGGCCCTGGAGGGGGTCAGAAGACGGGCAGAGGTGGTGCTTGGGGACACGGGTCAGTGGTGTGCTGGGCAAGGCTGGGTTTGCAGTTGGACTTGATGACTTTAAAGGTCTAATTCTATACTTCCTCCCTCCTGTCCCAGGTTTCCTCATCTTCCTCTGGTACTGGACCATGGTGCTGCAGGCGAGAAAGCCCCCTGACTTGCAGAGCAGCTCCGACAACGTCAAACTACAGCCCAACAGCACCCAGAGCCACCTCGGCTGAGCCTTGCCATGGCTGCGCCATGCTGGGGCTCCCCGCAAGGAGGATGGCTGTGGGAAGGACCCATGCCATCCGCTTCGCTACCGCACCCACCTCGTAGGGCTGCTAGGAGCCTGGGGACCCGCAGCAGGGCTGGCCTCCCCTCGCCTCTGCCAGCCCCTGCCCCAATTTTCCCACCCCACTGCATCCAGCAGTGCATCCCTCGGCTTGGCATCCTTGGGGCAGGAGGGAGGGATGCTCATCCAGGCAGCGAGGGCTAGAGAGAGTGGAAGGGGCAGGGACAGGGTCCCCAGTGCCGCTGGATGTCCCCTCTCATGCCCCAAGGCCTGGGATGATGGGTGGGAAAGGCCCCCTCCTCAGCCCTTGCTGGTGGTCACTGGGAGGGTCCTTCCCTAGTGAAGAGAGAATAACTCTGCCCCCGCGACACCCTCTAGCAGCTGGAATAATCTATTTTTGTTATTTTGTTGAATGTCTATTTTTGGATGATGTTGAAGTTTCACGAGCATGCCCGCACACCAGACCTGTGCCCATTAAAGCTGTTCCTGCTCGGAGCCTGGCTCGCGGGATCTCTCTGCTGGGTGTGTTCCCAGGCTCTCTGATGGGATCCAGCCTCGGCTGGGATTGTCCCATCGCCAGGGCAGGACCTGGTGTTTCACCCGTAGGATCCTGCTCACCTGGGATTGGTGACGGCGCTCCCGGCAGTGCCCTGGCAGCCCGGTGCCGGAGGGGTGGGTGATGGAGGGAGATGCCCTGGCTTGGGAGGGCTGCTGCAGTCCTGGGGCCCGTCACTACCCAGCAATTCCCAGTGGAGGCTGGGAATCCCAAGAGAGTGGCTTCGTGGGATGGGAATCGCCTCCCTCAGTGGCCATGGGGCCAGGCAGCACTTGGCTCTCCTGGCTGTGCCGCTTGCCACATTTCCCATCATAGAATCACAGAATCATTAAGGCTGGAAAAGACCTCCAGGATCATCAAGTCCAAGCGTCAACCCAACCCCACCCAACTCACTAACCCATGTCCCCAAGCACCACATCCACACGGTTCTTGACCCCCTCCAGGGATGGTGACTCCTCCACTGCCCTGGGCAGCCTGTTCCAATGCCTGAGCACTCTTTCAGGAAGGAAATTTTTTCTAATATCCATCGCACCAGTTCACCTTCCGGAAGATACTCTGCTTGTGGCTCATTCCCCTTCACCCATTGCCCAGGTCCCAGCTGGGGCAGGAGGACCTCCCCAGGAAGGGGATGGTTCATGCCCAAGGGCTCGTGGCGATGCCCGATGGCATGCCCGGTTGGGCGAGGGATGCTGGGCTGCTGGGGGCCATCGCCCAAGGATTTGGCAGGATCGGTGGGGGAGAAGGGGAAAGAAAAAAGCCCCGAGTGAGGTGGGGGAAGCACCCAGGGGGAAGCAGCATGGGTCTGATGGTTATCGCTGCTGCTGTGAGCCAGGGCAGGAGGTCGCTTTGCCAGCCCACAAGAAGGCACAAGGGTTTGCAGAAGGGACATGAGGACACGGCCATTGTCTCCGGAGCAGCCACAAGCCCTGGGGGAGTCCAGGGAGGAGCAGAGCTGCCAGGACGAGGGGAGCAGAGGGTCGTGGAATGACCAGGAGCAGCCAGGAGCCCCCACAAAGCAGCATGAGCCCCCCACCGCTGTTCTCCGCTGCAGGGCCCTAGGATGCTGGACATGACGGAGACGGGAAGTCAGGCAAAATCCAGCTGCCCAGGGAGACACTGCAGTCCCTGAGCAGCAGGACAGCGCACGTGGTGGTGACAGTCCTCAACAGCCAGCAGTTTGGCATGTTTGAGGTAGGAGCTGGCATTGCGGCATCCCTCGAGCTGCCAGCTCTCCCTGCCTGCCTGCTGGCTCAGGCAGCATTGCCCCCGTGCAGGATGTCAACCAGACAGGGCAGGTCCTGGACGGTACCATGGTGGGCATCACAGTGGGAGAGACAAGCATCTCCGGGCTGCAGAACCCTGTGCAGCTGCCCCAGGTAAGTCAGCCGTGCCCTCCCTCCGTCTCTGCTCTGGTGCCTCTCACTGTGGCGTAGGGTGACACTGCTCTCACTGCTTGCAGGACGTTACCCCGCAATGTGTCTTCTGGGATCCTAGCAAAGGTATGATCCTTGGTGGGGCTGGGCGCGGGGCTGGCACAGGGGTCTGTGCCCGGTGCTCACGGCTGTCCCCCTGTGCTGGTGGCAGCAATGGAGCAGGGGCGGATGTGTCACACAGCCCAGGGACAAAGGCACAGTCTGCTCCTGTGACCATCTCACCTTCTTCACCCTCGTCCTGGTGACAGCCCCACTCCCCGCAGCTCCTGCTTGTACCCTGCCTGCCCCACCTCGGTGGCCCCTTGGGTGCCACCAGTAGCTGCACAGGGACAGTTAGAGCTGCTCCCAGGCAAGCCCGGGTCCCAGAACCAGGGCCAGCCCCAGCTCAGGAGGGCAGCAGCAGCTCAGCACCGCGAGTACAGGGTGGAAGCAGCCCCCACTCTGGAGCAGTGGGGTTGGGCTCCCGTCTGCTGGGGGAGGGTCCCAGGAGGGTGCTCGTGGTGGTCCACCATAGCCTTCGTCCATCCCTCACCCCACCCTGGGGAGCATCTCTGAGCCACCAGTGCCCTGCTCCATCCTACCTCCATCTCCCCACGCGCCTGGCTGACTCTCTGGGGAGGAGAAAAGCAGGAGGAAGGAGCCTCCCATCCCTCTCCTGTGCTCCAGGTTTCTGGAAATTCATTCTCTATGGATGAGATCACTTCAGAAATGCCTCTGTGCAGTGGGGTCTGCCAAAACCAACCACCCGCCCAGGGTAAGGAAGACTCTGGGCAGAAAATCTAGTTTCTCCTTCTCCTTTCCACCATCTCTAGGCCAAGCCCAGAAGCAGGGCTTGCTGCTGCTGGATCCCGCGGAGCATAGCAGCATGCCCTCACCCGCTTTTATGGCAGAGCTTTCCTGGGTACGTGTTCTGAGTCTAGACGGCGTGGGCCAGGAGGGGATGAGAAGATCTTGGGGATGCTGCAGGGAACAGGAACACCCTGATGTGACTCATCCTTCAAGCACCGTTTGCATCCAACCATCACCTCCCTCCCCAAAAACCCCTGTAAAGACACAGGCAAGAGCCCCTCTGCTACTGTCACGTTTATTTGGAGACAGCCGCTTTCTACGCCGCTCGCCGCCTGGCGCTGACAGCCGCAGCAGCCATGGTGAGCACACCAAGTGCACAGAGCAGGATGAGGCCCCCAGGGAGCCACAGACTGGGTCCTGCCGGAGGGGAGAAAGGTTGGTTACACATCTGGGTCCCTAGAGCCCTGACACGGCATCGCCTGGCTGGGGGCAGACTCGCGGGGGGTTATCTCCTTTGGAGGGTAAGAGCTGCGGGAGCTGGGGGTACCCCTGAGGGCGCTAACAGGACTCAGTCACCCCAACCGGCCTCACCTGGGGGCTCCACCCACGCCCACTGCCCAGGGGCTCAATTTAGCTCAGCATTCATGCCTGGTCTGAGCTATGCTGTAGGTCCTGGACTGCTCCTCGGGTCTCTTCGGTTGATCTCGGTGCTCAGAAGGAGCCTGTCTCGCTGGTTTGATGTGGAGCACCAGCGGGAAAACCCAACCTTCCTCCCCTGGGGTGCTGCACCAACAGCCTTCTGGCTTCTGGTCCCCTCCTGCCCAGCTCCCCTGCCCAGCCTGACGTGCGCCTGGGATGGAGGTGTTCGTGCAGGGATAAACTCCCTGTGCTCCTCTGGCTTCTGGACATGGTTATAACACCCAAAGGACTCCACGCTTCTGTGCAGGGCAGTGATTTTAGCAACCCTTTTTAACAACCTGGCATTGCCCAGACAGTCGCAAGGGTCTGTGAGCGGCTCCCGCCCTCCCCAGAGGGACAC
>WKFP01013455.1:80857-125486 GCA_011057875.1 Pterocles orientalis | reverse complement strand
CTCGGTGCTCAGAAGGAGCCTGTCTCGCTGGTTTGATGTGGAGCACCAGCGGGAAAACCCAACCTTCCTCCCCTGGGGTGCTGCACCAACAGCCTTCTGGCTTCTGGTCCCCTCCTGCCCAGCTCCCCTGCCCAGCCTGACGTGCGCCTGGGATGGAGGTGTTCGTGCAGGGATAAACTCCCTGTGCTCCTCTGGCTTCTGGACATGGTTATAACACCCAAAGGACTCCACGCTTCTGTGCAGGGCAGTGATTTTAGCAACCCTTTTTAACAACCTGGCATTGCCCAGACAGTCGCAAGGGTCTGTGAGCGGCTCCCGCCCTCCCCAGAGGGACACTGGAACAGGCTGCCCAGAGAGGTTGTGGAGTCTCCTTCTCTGGAGACATTCAAAGCCCACCCTGGATGCGTTCCTGTGTGATCTGATCTAGGTGTTCCTGCTCTGGCAGGGGGATTGGACTAGATGATCTTTCGAGGTCCCTTCCAATCCCTAACATTCTGTGATTCTGTGATTCTGTGACATACATACCCCCCAGGTCCTGTTGCTCAGTCCTGGAACGGTGGGTCTCTGCTCCCAGGGAAGGAGCAGCCAGCAGGTGGATGGGCCCGTAGGAGACAATCTTATTGTAGTCATCTGCCAGCGCCCGCTTGCTCCTCCACTGCCAGGGGCATTGCTGTCAACAAAGGCAAGGGAAGGGCGATGGGAGCAGAGGGCAGGGGAGAAGCCCCCTCCAGTGGGCAAAGAGCTGTCCTGATGGTCTCTCTCTGGCAGAGGCACAGTTGGGGCTGCAGCCTGGGCGCAGTCAAGACCCCATAGCATGAGAGGAGCTCCTGAAGGACCTTAGCCTGCAGAAGGTCCTAGCAGAAACCTCTCCTGCAAATATCCACTAGACAGAGGGAAGAGGGAAAGGAGCTCTCTGGTAGGTTCGAGCTCTTATACCTTTAGTTCAGGGTGCTGGGATGAGCTCCTGCTGCTGGGAGGTGTTTATTCTGCTGAGGGACCCAAAACCAGAGCAGAGCCCCTTCTCCAAACAGCAGGGCACAGCGTAGAGCACTGGGAGAGCTCACCTTGGCACAGGGCTCCGGGCTGTCGGGGAGACACAGCTGGACACGGCAGTGCAGGAACACCTCGGGATAACCAACAAACTGAAACATCTGGAAGCTGAACTTGGCGGTAGTGCTCTCTCCAATGGTGTTCAGGTACGCCACTGTCTTGTCATGGGGACACCTGGGGCACCACGGCTGAGTCAGTAGGTGGCAAACGAGGGGGAGCATCCCAGCTTGGGACACCAGCGCGCACAGGGTGCTGCCCCCAGGCTTTGCTGAGTAGAACTATTTCTGTTTCGGTGTTGGTGGGGATGATTTCCCTCGGCACCCTGCGTTGCGCCCAGCTCAGGGAGGAGCTGCCACCAGCACAGGACCTGGCTTGTGTCCTGCTCTGTGGGGCCACGGCTGCTCTGCAGGGGTGGAGGGAGCCTGGCTGTGGCTCCCGCTTCCTGGATATCCATGTTACTGGCTTTAGCTTGGCTGCAGCCACCTCTAACACAAGCTTTTCAGCAGATACCCCTCTGCACACCCCAGCAAGGTCTCCCCTCTCTCCTTCTTGCCTCCCCAGCTGGCCAGGAGTGACACTCAGGGGAACGCAGCACTATCGGCCACAGAGCAGGGTCAGGAGAGGGGGCTCAGTTCAGAGCGGTTAGGGGGCTCATCTATGGGGTGGCTCCACCTGTTCAACGATGGTGTCCACCATGGGTTCCACCTATGAGCAATGATGGTGTCACTGCTCATTGGTCCCTCACAGCGACCTGTCTTTAGAAGCAAAGAGACATGACTGTGCTCATGGCGCAAGGAGACCAGGTTCGCTAGGGGCACTCCACTCACCCCTTCTCAATGAGTTTGTGTCGCACAGCCTGGTAGGGATCCGCGCTTGGCGTGGCCCAGCAGTCCTCAACGCTCAGCAAGAAGTACTTGAGCTGGTGCTGTCCTTCTATCTTCAGCAGGACATAGAGCGTGTCCGTGACAGGGATGGCTGTGGTTGGCAGGTGATAGGGCTGGAGGTAGGAGCGGGTCTTGTACAGTCTCATGCTGACGTTGAAATGTCCTTCTCTGACCACAAACTGCACCAGCCTGAGAGGAGAGGAGGAGAGCTCACGAGCAGAACAAGAAGGCAGGAAGGACATAGCACATGTCAGGCCACCGGCGGAGGTGCGCTGACTCTGGATGTGCCTCTGTTCCTGCGTGGAGCCTCATGAGAGCCGTGCCCCGAGCTGCCTCCTGCTTGGTATGTCTGTGCGGTGTGTGCGGACAGAGGCAAGGTTCCCACCAACTGGCTGGCCAGTGAGGGCTACAAAAAGGGCAACCCGGGGTTGCCCTGCACCTCCACAGGGGTCTGGTGGGGGCATCCTCCAGTTCCCACCCTTTAATTTTGGCTGTCTGGTTTCAAGCAATGAGGATAGGAGAAAGGTAGATTGTGCATGCCCCTCCCTGGCTCTGTCCCCAGCCCAAAACTTGTGTTGAAAAAAATATGTTGGTAAGAGAAAGGGAGGCACCCTGAGGTGGCATTGCTCTCAGAGCTCTCCAGTGCCTCCCTAGGGCCTTTGCAGATCACCTCACTGAAGGCGTCTGTTTTTCTGCAAGCTCACGGATGCCATGCCAGCAGCAAGGTGAAGAGGGACCGCTCACCTGTCAACAGCAGTGAGAGCGAAGGGCAGCTTCACCACCTGCTCGTAGGCGTAGATGCAGGAGAAATGCACCTCCAGCTGAACGCTTCGGGAGATCACGCCCCTGCCTGCTTCCTGCTCCGACTCAAGGACATTGGAGTATGACACATGGGAGCTGTTTTGCTGGAACGACACAGAAACCAAGTCTCCAGACCACATCTAAGTCCATACACAGAGCTCCAAGTTCAGGGGGTGTAACTCAGCTATGGCTGCTCCAGGCTTCCTGGATATCTGCTGGGGTTTTTGCTCAAGCCCCATGCACAGGGGCTGCTGGCAACCATCACCCAAGTAGGCAGGAGTCAGCATCCTGGCCGCAGGTGAGGGCTCTCCTGTGCAATGCAGAGTTGGAGCACAGGTTCCCCCGCACCCTCCCTGGCCCATGAATCAAGTGAGGGACTGAGGGGCTAGAGCCAGGGCTGCAGAGCTCAGAGGACGCTGCCAGAAAGCCGAGGGCTGTTATCAGCTAGTAAAGAGTGCACTGAGACTTCCATGCTCTGCTGAATAAGACAAGATGTGCTGCCAGCAGGGGTTTGGTGGAGGCAGAATAGCTTACTGACAGCCCCCAGGGAAGCCTTCCAAGGGGAACGAGAACTTTACAGCACCCAGATATAAAAGGAAAAGCCTCCGAGTCTTCCCCTTGCTGTCCCCACTCAGCATGTCTGCTCCTCTCACCGCTTCAGAGTTATGCAGAGAGGCTTGGGTGGATCCTCACCTGAATTATTGATCCACAGGCAGTGTGGTTTTCACCTGTGAGAATGGCTGCAAAAAACAGCTCGCCCTCTTCTTCCCTTTCTGAGACCTTGCACGCCCGGTTCCTCAAGCGGACAAGCTCCTGGGGGATTTTCAAGAGTTCAAACACCTCCTTCCTCACCATCATCTTCATGTGCTCTTCCTCGCAGGCCAGCTTCAGTACCACATCTAGGGGAAAAAGCCATCTCCAGTAGCAGTAAGGAAGAGGCCTGAAGGAGCCCTAGGTCAGCGATGGGATGGCACAGACCCACCAAGCTCAAGAGACCCCTCACCCAGCCTTGTTGGAGGCTGCTGGTGGGGCTCTTCAAAGACACCAGGCAAAAGACAAACCTTCAGGAATGCACAGACGTTAATGTGGGTCCGTCATTTTCTACTGGTTGCCTAAGACCTGCACGAGTCCATGGCTGCCACTATGTACAGACATAGTCCTTAAGCTCAAGATGTCACCAAAGGCAGATGTCGTGGGTCTGGCCCCTTTCGAGGGCTGCCTACAGAGTCACAGCAGTCTGCCAAGGGCACCAGACAGGGACAGTGACCCTCTCTCTCTTTCAGATGAAGAAGACACAGTTTCTGGCCAGTGTCTGGCAGGAGCCTTCACTGTGGCCGTGCTGGAGTTCACGTGGTTGTGCCAAGCCTGTGAGCCAGGTGGGTTCTGCAGCATGCCCTGCTGCCCTGACACGGCTGCACCACAGCACAGGCTTCCTTCTTAGAGGAATCGAGACTTTTGGGGAGGAAGGAAATGCCCTGTGACTGGGTTTTGTCAGGACATGGCGGTGGTGGTGGGGAATGCACCTGGACCAGGAGCTGGGACATGCTCCTGGAGACTGCCGTGGAGAGCAGCGGCAACGCCAGCGCACTGTGCCCATCACCCTTCCCTCCGGTGCCTGTGGACAGACCGGGGAGGGCTCACCAGCACCTACCTTGGCAAAATGCGCCTGTGAAGCCCGGTTTGCACCTGCAAACGGGTCTGTCCTCCATCACCTGGCATTCCCCCTGGTGCTGGCACAGGTTTGGCAGGCAGGCGTCCAGGCTCCTCTTGGGACGGAGAGCAACCCCTCGCGTGGGGTCGTGTGGGCTCGCCAGCTCACCTGCAGCAGAGGAAAGGCGAGTAAGCCCAAATGCAGCAAGAATATCTTGACAAGAGATGACGTTCCATGGGATGAAGCCCTGCCCAGCTTACAAGGGCTGTGATCCCTGCTAAGAACCAGAACAGGCACAGCTGCCACCTTGGTTTGTCTGGGAGGATGTGACTGAGAGTCTGGGAGAGCTCCTCGGCACGGCTGTCACCTGGATCAGAGCTATGGAGCCCTGCCACCAGGTGGCAAGGAGAGTGGTGGCCTGTCACAGCACCTGTGCCCCTCTCCACAGGTTATATGCCATACGTGGCTGGGATGGAGAGCCTGAGGTTTCTGCCTATTTTGCCAGCTCTTGCAGCCCAGTCCATGGCCCCTCTTAGCAGCCTTCAGCAGTGCCCTGCATGAGGAACCTGGACACGGAGGTGAGGGTTTGAGCTCTCCTTTCCATACTACCTGTCTGTGACCCACCAGAGACAGTATACAGGGACACTCACTCTTGTTGCCTTCACCGCCAGCCAGGCAGAGGGCAGAGACCAGCAGCAAATATCTCACAGTCCGTTCCTGTAAAAATAAGCAGGCTCTGGGTAACTCCAGGTTTGAGCGTGCTCGCTGGAGATGTTTGCAGTCATTCAGAAGAATCCAAGCCTCAAGCATGGGTGTGATAATTTCTGTACTGTATTTCCTCCAAAAACTCTACGTTCAATGGCACAAAGTAATTTCCTATCACAAAGGGACAGATCAGCAACATCTCCCCTCAACCCCGCCAGGCACACGCAAAGGTCAAATACTGTCCTGAATTTAGGCAGCTATTCCAGAAACAGGAGGTGGGAGAAACTCGGAGCTGCAGGGATGTGCTGACAGCAATAAAGCCACATTTCAGTAAGAACAGGCACTTTGCGTAAAACCGCACAGCTGAGGCATCAGTCCAGGCTCCCCAGAGAGGAAAGGAGTTTCCCTCTTCCTACTACAGCTCTTTGGAAGAGTTAGAATTTGCAAAAAGGATTCTTGCTTTTCCAGTAACCCGTATTCATAGCAAGGAGACAACAGAATAAAAAAACCCCAAAACCCTGAACCACAACTAAAATTAATGCCACAGAGCCACAGATTAAGTCAATCTCCCCTGTTGGTGCAGATTTCTTTAGGGAAATGAATGCCATGGTGCTGGATGAGCCCTGGACGCTGGAGTCTCCTTATCAGAGACGTGAGTATGAGTCAGCGGGGCCGGTGGCTGGAGCGATGCTCTGCCACCCCTCTGCCCTACAGGTGCACTGAGAGCGGGGCAAAGCCAGTGCCAAAAGCTCCACTCTGGTCTGGCAGCACATTGCGTCCCCCTTCCGTCTGACCCCGAGAGGCTGCAACCACCAGACCCCCGGACCAGGAGGGTTTATTCCCTGCTCTGCTCCTTGCTCACTGCAGCAGTCCTGAGAGATCCCACCAGTGCCAAGATCTCCCCTTGTTCTCACTTACCATCGCCAGGCCACCCTGTGCTCCTCCACCCAGCGCTGCCCTGGGTCGCTCTTGTGCTCCCCGCCGCATGCCTTATATCGCCTTCCGGCGGCTCATCCTTCTCCCCCACGCAAACACGCTGCCTCTGCGATTGCACAAGAGGCAGCTGAGCATCCTTTGGCGGCGGCTGGGGAGGAAAGAACTCTGCAAAAGTCCATCCTCCAGCACGGATGGCCCTTCTGATTAGCTGATGGCTTGTCAACGCTGACCCAATTCATGGCCCTGACGGGATCCCAAACACGGGGAGTATCTGCAAAATCCCTGGGAATCTGGGCGTTTGTGCATCCAACTGGTTTTGTGGTACCTGCTTCCGATGCAGCAATAACACCAGATACCACAATGGCGCTCGCAAAGGCCAGATAACTGCGTACAGACTACACACGGTTTTGCAACCACAATGCACATTTGCTTCGGTTGTTTTTTTGTTTTTATTTGTTATGAATTCTGACGTCTAAGATCTGGTGAGAAGCAGTGGTGAGAGATGGAGGGATGAGGGCTTGCTCCTACCACGCTTTGTCTGGGAAGCAGTGACCAGCTGCAAACAGCAGCAATCACTCAAAGTGATGCTTCTTGATACATACTAACTATGTGCATCCTCAAAGCTTTAATTGCTGTTGTCACCATCAATATAGCAAATGTGAACATCCATCCTTTTTTTTTTTTTCCTAACCACAATGAAAACCAGGAAACAAAAGTGTTTAGCACCTGACCCTGCTTACAGCCTAATGAACTACCCATTAAAAGGAAAATGTTGCCAGCTTTTGGGTGAGGATCTGTGCTCTCCATTGTGTGTTTTATGAAGCAATTAACAGGGACAGAAGCTTGCACAGGCTGGCTCGGAGATGCAAAGGCAGCGCAGCCCGCAGGCTTGGAAAGCAGCAAAGGAAGAGGGTGAGGAATGTGCGTGGGGAGGCTCGGTTTGGTTCCTTAAAGAGAGTGAAACTTGTGAGCCTTGTGGTCTCTGCGGGGCTGGTGTCGCAGCCGCCCTGGCAGGCAGGGTTTGCCTGCTTCCCCCTCATTTTACCCCAAAATATTCTGGCCCGAGGGGGCTGCCAGCAGAAGCACCTCTGGGCAGTGGGCGGCTGTGGGGAGCGGTCAGCCCGGGAGGAGCTCCGGCCAGCAGTGGGATGGCTGGGGCCGCGGAGGGTGTGTGGGGTGGGCACCTGAGGAGCCCCTGGGGACATGGGGACAGCCCGGGGCTGGGGTGGGCACCTGAGGAGCCCCCGGGGGCACGGGGACAGCCCAGGGCTGGGGGCAGCAGGGCAGGTCCCGGGGCAGCCAGGGTTGGGCCCAGGGGGGAGGCTGGGGCAGGGCCTGGTGGAGGCTGCAGGCCCCGCCGCGCTCCTTTGCGTTGGCCGTTGCCGTGGTGCGCGGGCCTGGCAGCAGCGGTGAGGCGGCGGCGGTGAGGCCGGGGGAGGCGGTGGCAGGGCGGGGGAGCAGCAGCTGCAGCCCGGCTGTCCTTGGGAGCCGGGGGGTGCAGGGGGTGGTGGGGAGGGAGACTGCCGGGGTGCTGGGCCCCGGGACACCCCCGCAGTGCAAGGTCTGCGCCTCCTCCTCGCTGTCCGCTCCTCCTGAGGTCAGCCCGACCGCAAGGAGGGGGAAACAAACAGCCCTCAGCCTCCCTGAGATGTAAGTGAATAATACAAACAGCCTCTGTCCTTGGAGGCTGCTGACGCTGCTGCAAAACGTCCAGCTCCCGTCAAGGCCCCCGAGCAGCCGGGCAGACTGGGTGCAGCCCATGGGCTCTGGCATGGGCCATCGGCAGGTGCCCAGGGGATTTCTAGAGCGGCCGTAGCAGCACCCCAGGCAGGCCGGAGGACACAGCGTTTATGCTGGCATGGGAAACGGGACACACAACCATCGGAGAGTGAAGGTGGGGATGTGCCATGCCCCACCCAGCCACGCTCCCCCCATTCTGCTGACTCTCCCGTGCTGAGTGTCCAGGAACGTGTAGCCGCTTATTTACCAAGCCCAGCTCAAATTCAGTGCTTGCCCTTTACTGTCGCAGAAATAGGAATCACTCTTTTGGCTTCCTCAGCCGTGCGCGTATCCTGCTGTGGCCAGAGTGACAGTGTTTCTGTGTTGCTGAATATCTGGGTCCCACCCCTGTGTTCACCCTGGTGCATTTCTGTAGTGCCGAGGAGGAGGCAGAATGGAGGTCCTGGAGGAGAAGGAGGAAGAGGAGCTAAGAGAACAAGAGGAGCTAAGAGAAGAAGAAGAGCTGAAGGCTTTGGAGATCAGTGATAAACCTCAGGATGTGGAGACGAAGGTGTCCGTGGAGCAAGTCTGTGTCCCAAGTGATGTACCGTAAGTCACTGTCTGTCAGTTACTGGGATGAGCACAGACGGTCCCTTGGCGGTCCATGAGGAGACTGCACATGTCTGGGTGGCACATGTGGTCCCCTTGCAGAGGGAAGGGAGTGAGAGAGTTTCATGTGCCTGGTATGTTTGTCCAAGAGCAGACATGTGTGAGTAAGACAAGACAACTCGGTTAATTGGGCATTCATTTACTGCTGCATCATGACACTATATAAAGATCTCCTGAGCCCCTGTGTCTATGTCAGCTTGCCATCACTCCAGAGAAGCTTGGCTGGGTCAAAGTCACGTCCTTAGATATGATCCCCATTTTTTCGTTGGGAAACAGCGAGCCCTTGCCATGTTTTGATAGCAGGTCATCTTGTGCAAATTGCTGCTGGCTTATTACCTGTGTCTCTCTGCCTCCTCCTGCCCTGGAAGTGATTTTGACTGGAGCTCCATTGACACGTCCCAGTTACCATCCTCGTACAAGACAAATTCCTTGAGGGAAAAGAAGCTGCTGCGCATCGCTGACCATTTCCTCCAGCAGTACACTCACCTCTGCCCTGACCGCAAGCCGCTCTTCCTCCACCCGGTCAACGAGTGTGGCGTGGAGGTATGGGGCGGTGTGGGGCTGGGCCACAGCGCAGGGGGCACTTGGCTTCCACAGTGCCGAATGCAGGGGAAGGGCAGCAGCCCTTCCTGCCCTCCCTCCGGGCCAAAGGGAACAGGCACCCACTTGCTCTGCCCATGGCACCCTAAAGCAGGCACACTGGGAACACCCAGATGTCCAAATCCAAAAGTGCATTGTACCGTGCACGCGGTGGTGGTGCCATGTGGGCTGCAAGCAGCTCGCAGCCCTGCAGCGTGACACTTAGGAAAAAGTATTGTCTGACCGCAGGAACATAAAGGGAAGTAAAAGAAACACATGAAATAGATAAGGCTCAGGCTCAGTCACAGATATGGAGTCTGGATCCAGAGTTAGGTCTTATTCTGAACTGCCCAGAAGTTACAGGGAAGTAAGTAAATGTGGAAGTTTGTGGTCTGGTTTTGTTTAGGACTGGGCCCAAGCTGCACAACTGTTGTCTCTTTCTGGACCTGATGTTCCCGCAGGCATCTGGAGTTGCTGCTTTGGACCAGCTTTTCCCCAACATTATCATTAACATGCAAAGCAAAAAATGCTGGAGAATGTAAAGGCTGTAAAGGGGAGAAGCTATTTGTCTTTGCTTGAAAGCTGAGAGAATAATTCTCACAGGTGTAATGTGTCTGAGATGAGCTTGAAGTCTTAAGCACAGACAAGCAGATGGCCTTTCCACCCCATGCAATTTCCATTTCAGAACCGGCAAGGAGGGTTACTGATGCTGTTGATATGCTCTAGGGAGGTCCTGAATGTGAGCTGCAACATCCAGGGGTGGTCTGAGGATGGCTTTGGATGGGAGACTCTGCCAGGCATCTGTTGACTAACCAAAGTCCTCTTGTTGCCCTGCAGAAGTTTGTGAGCACAACGGTGAGGCGAACCCCAATGCCTTATCCGGAACTGCACTACTGGGATGGCTGTGCCAGCTTTGTCTCTGATTATCTCACCATGGAGCCCCTCAAGTCCCCTCTCACACCGGTAAGAAAGGGGCTGCAGTCCCATCAGAGACAGCCCCATAACGGAGGTGACAGAAGGGTCTCTCAGCCGGACACAATGTAGAAACCCCAGGGGCTGGGATTACAAGTCTTTGACCTTCCATCATCCCCTCATTATGTAGACAACCCCCTGATTTTCCCAGGCCCTGTGTGCTCTCTTTGGACCTGTAATCCCAGTACACGAACAGTGTTGCTCCCATCAAGCACCATTTGTGCAAGACTGGGCCTGACCCTGCCCTCAGTCACCCCAGGTGACTAGCTGGTTTGCAGAGAGCTGCAGCGGCTGACAAGCTTCTCCTCCAAAGACCAAGATGCTGTGGAACAAAGCAGCATATAAAGCCTAGGAGATGATGATTGACCTCAGTGACACATTCTTAGGGGCTTTAAGACATTTCTATCCCGATTTTCGGGATATTTTGGGGTGGCTGAAGGGAGATTTCTAGACTGGCAAGAAGGGATGATGCCAGAGTTGGGGCCAAGTTCTTGGCTGCTGTGAATCAGGTAAGGCAAAGGGAGCACACTCGGTTAGCAAGGACTGCTAGTGCCCCAATCTCCACCAGCTCCATGGTGGCCAAGCGTGTACCAGGGTCTCATGAGGAACTCTGGCACTTTGCAACCCCAGAGAATGTATCTCCATTTAGCAGATGGAGACTGCTTCAGTCACCTAAGATGCTGTATGAGATCTGGGAGCAGACTGTGTAGAACCTCTCTGTATGCAGTGTGTGTGTGTATTGATCCCTTTGTTTGCTCACCAGTGAGGGCCCCAAAGGAGTATGTTCGCTCCTTTGAACTATAATTTAGCTTATGGGTCTTCTGCTTTGAAACAGAGCAGACAGACCAGATAGAGATGAGTAAGCCTCACTCCAGAGTTGTGTTTAGCATTAAGTTTTCAGCAGTTTGATGAGCTTGTCCTGCCCATCTCTCCCTGTGGTTAAATTTGTCACCAGATTTGGGGGTGCAATTTCCCCAGATCACTTTAGAGTGGGGTCTGTGGCTTATATAGGAATTTTATAAGAGATTCCCTATGGGTGCAGAGTCCAGGGATATGGGCAATGCCCTCTCTCTTCTGCTCTCTGCCTGATGTGTGTTTCAGCTTCAGAAGACCAGCACTGCAAACATGCATCTTTCTCTTTCCAGCCCAGTTCACTCTATTCTCCAACCACCATCCTGAAATACCAGCGAGGGAACTGCTTTGACTTCAGCGTGCTGCTGTGCTCCATGCTGATTGGGGCTGGGTATGATGCCTACTGCGTGCACGGGTATGCCACCCATGACATATGCACCCCGGACATGACTCTGGAGCCATGCCCACTGCTCAGGAAGCCAGAGGAGGTGAGCCCTGCAGTGAGCAGGCAGGGAGGAGCCCAGGACATGTGCTCACGCTGTTCATTTCCAGTGAGCTCCAGAGTTGAGCTAGGGGGAACAGCTTCAGGTCCACACTGGGTTTCATTCTGTACCAAGCAGGGACCTCACCAAAGGGATCTTTTGAGTGATTTTCCACCGTTCCTAAAGAGGCCTCTTTGGCTTCATTTCCTGCTCACCAGGTCCAGTCCTCCAAACTGCCAAGAGTTGGGAACTGGGATGTACCTGTAAGCCATGCATTTTCTCCTTTCTCTTGATCTCTGCTGGGTTTCACAGCAATATCCTGCTTTTGCCGAGGCAGGTACCAAAAGAGGAGGCGAAGAAGTCCAGCAAGTATAGAGTTAAGCCCCCATTAGACCTGCAGAGCAAATTTGAGCTTCAGCAGGAGGCCAAGAAGGTGGCAGAAACTGAAGTTGCTCAAAAGAACAAGGTAAGAGAAGAGAAGGTCACGGTGAGTTAGTGAGGTCCACCTCGCTGTTAAACTCCAGGAGCAAGAGCTGAGACACAGGTAACGGCTGATCAAAGAAAGCAGCTCACCACCCTCTGCCGTGAAGTGAGATACAACCCTGATCATGGCCATGAGCACTCGGCCTCTGGGAACACAGTGGGTGCTGGCACGGGAATAGGTACTGGGTATGCACTGCTCACTCTTCTGAAGAGTGTGAAGGGCCTAGAGATCTTTAGAAGAGGGCAGAGAAGAGAATAAGATTGCTATTGGGTTGGACTAAAGTGGCAATAAAATGGCAATAATGACTGCTCTGTCCTCTGTGCTATAGGAAGTGGGGAAGCCCAAGCGTGACCCTTTGTATGGCTTACGGGTGCACGCATGGGTTTTGGTTCTGTCTGGGAAGAGGGATGTTCCCGAGACCTTCTTCATCGACCCGTTCACAGGAAACAGCCACAGCACCATGGATGAGCGCTTCCTTGGGATCGAGAGTGTCTGGAACCACACGAACTACTGGGTGAACATGCAGAACTGCAGGAACGGCTGCAAGGTAATGAGCCCTGAAGCACCCTGTGCCTGGGAGGGACACTTAGGCTAACCTGAGTCCTGGGGCAGTCCCGGATCAGTGGTGATCCCAGTTGCCACTTAACCATTCCCTGTGTTGACTCTGGTCATGTTGCTATGATTACATAGACTCTGGGACATCGCACACCCTGAGCTAATATGGGTCACAACTATTAAACCCCTAGAGTGCTAGAATATCAGCTTTTAAGGCTGGACAGTCATTCTTTCAAACAACAGCTTTTAAGGCAGAGGATGGCATGGCTCAAGGCAGGAAAGATCTTGACTAGGCTCTTCCCACACCTCAGCTACTCCCCAGCTGATATAAAGTCTGGGAGGCAAGGGTCTGAGTTAGAGTGACTATAGGCCCATGTGAATGGCCTTGGGGCCATGCGTGCCCTGAGGAAGGAGGCAGAAGCATTTCCAGAAGCTTCTCTCTGCTGTGGCAGAAGCACCAGGAGGAAAGGGTCTGCCGCCCTCTAGGCACAGGGAGAGTCTTTGGGGTCCCACCAGCCAGCCACGGGGCTGACAAGCCCACCTCAGTGAGATGCAGGGTCTGTCTAGAATTCTTTAACTCTCTGACACCCGGCCAGGTCCAGAGCACTGCAGACGTGTGTCAGGCCCTTGAGACTGCCCTGTTTGTGGGTTAAGTGGGTTTCTTCTGTATGCCCTAGGATCTCATCTTTGACTTGGGTGATGCTGTCCGCTGGGAAATTGTGCTTTCGCGAAGCAGCAAGCCTCTTCAGCTGCTCCCAGATGCTGAGGAGGAAAAGAAGTTACCTAACAGTGACATGGATGTTACGGTGAGTGACCCAAATGATGGCTCTTGTACAGTGGGGATGCTGTGTTGAACTGATGTGGCTGTGTGCCCATGTATGTCTGTGTGCCTGGTGCCCTCTCCAGGTCAGAGCATCATTGCTCTAGCTAGGTTTTGGCTGGCACTTTAGATTCCTTCTCAATCTTGAATAGTTCTGATGCTTTTTGAAGCAAGACCCCAAGTAGTAGTTCTGGTGTCCTGGGTGGCTAGGGATCCCTGTAGGCCTCCCAGGCATTGACCTTGGGATGAAATAATTAAAAGAAAAATCCAAACTGAAATTTTTCTGGATGCCTGTTCAGCACCCTGCTCTCCTGGCTGCTAGGTGGAGTTACCAACCAGGTGTAGAAATAATGTATGTACTCTAATATACCAAAAACCACTGTGTGCTGGAAGAAAAAAGTGGTGTGTTGTCCCGGTGGGAGAACATAGCATGATAAAGCAGGGATTGCACCAGGCAGCAGGATGGAAGATCACCGGTAACAGTATGTTCCCTCCTGTTATCTCAGCCTCTCCTCAGCCTGTGCCCATACCCAGGGAACAAAGCACCCTCCATGGTCTACATAAAACAAGCTGGTTGTTAGTTTGAATGACGATTGTCACATTCATCCCCTATCCAGCACGAGTGTTAGCCAGAAGAAAATAATTTCATTAGGCTTGAGTAGGGGTGTGCTAGCGAGAGTGTGAGGATGCAATACAGCTCTCCTTCCCCGTAAACTGCGGTGTGCTGCTTGCGTCTGTCCTCGGGCTGTGTGTGACCGACACAGCTCCTAACCGTGCCACCGTGTTCCTCAGGACCAGCACAGCCTTGCGTGAGCTGAGCTCTGATCACTGACAAAACTCTGATCTAGAAGCAAAATGCTTCTTGGCACAGGAAGAAAAGCTGGCAAAAATGCAAATCTCTGCTTCTGTTTCAGCAGGAAAAGGAGGAAGACATGAGTTTTGACATGCCCCCATCGTGGGTGGCCCCAATTAAGATATCTCCCAGAGGTATGTAGCCTTCCTTTGCCTTTTGCTTGCTCCCCAGCTAACCTTTGAGCGGATTTGAGACTGTTGTTTATCTCCCTCGAGTTCTCCCTTCAGGATGGAGAAGGTGCAGGAGATGAAGGCAGCAATAGCTATGGGTTTGAGTGCCTGCCCTCAGGGCTCTGTCTCACCCCTCGTAGTAACCCCCCCCCCCCCAGACACACACACACACTCTCTCACTCTTTCTCTCTCTCTGTCTGTGTGTTTTCCCACTAGCTGAATGATTTTGCCTGGGATGGACTTTCTGTTCCCACTGTGCACAAGGGAGTGTCCCTGCATTACCAAATATCTGCTTTGGTAGAGAAAGGACTTATTATGCACAACAGGCAGGGTCTGACCAGCTTTACTGGAAGCTGAAGACGGTCAATAAATGTGCGGTTTCCCTTAGACTGTGCTTTTCTCCCTCTTGAGTTGTTTTTTCCTCGGGCTGAGTACAAGGGAGTTAATTTTTCTGATACCTCTCTTGCCCACTGCAGAGTTTGAGACCCGCTATCCCGAGGGGAGGAAGGTGATCATGTACAAGAAAGCAAAACTGGAGAAATGGCCACCATACCTGAATGAGAACGGGCTGGTGAAACGCCTCACTGTCTACGCGGACTTAGACTGTAAGAGGGATGGGTGAACGCACTGAACACACACCCTGGGGTGTGCTGATGCGAAGGAGGAGGTGGTCCTCTTTCTGCCAGAGTCTCTCTCATGCTTTCTCATCCTCCTTTCACATTTGTGGGGGACTAATCTACAGCATCTTCAAACGCTTCGTCATGCTCACTGTCTGTTAAGCCCCAGAACTTTCCAGCACTGCTAGGGGTTCCTGTGAGTTTGAATCTGTTTTACAACCCAAGGCCGTGTCGCAGGTCAGCTGCTTGGATTTACAGTCTTCAGAGAACTGGTTTGAACTGATCTGATAGTGTCACCATTCCCACTGGTGCCAACGGGAGCCATAGAAAGGGGCAACTGTGGGCTGGATATTTTTGTACTCCAAAGCATTATCCTTCAACAGCTGGTCCAAGGAACTGCAGAATCCTAACTGGACAGACCATGTCCTGTCCTCAGCCCTCTTGGGTAGTATAATGCCCCGATCTCGTTTCCCTTCACTCCTAACACTGTCATTAAGTTTAATATTTGGGATGGAATTTCTCTTGCCCAACTGTAGCCATCCACTGTCCCACCTTCTCCGCTGAGCTGATTACTTTAGTTCTTGTTGATGGAGTAGAATAAACCCTCTTAAGGTGTAATTCATTTACTCAAATGTAGTTTAGGATTCATCTACAAAATATCCCTGTGAACAGGGCCAATTCCAGTGACTGTACGATGTCTGCTGCCGTTATATCAGGAGCACAGGGTGCTTGCACAGACACCGAGAGCTCATCACGTGAATCTTACCACCTCCAACAGTGTCGTAAGGTTGTGAAATGGTTTGTCTCCTGCCAGGTACTGAAGTAGTGGAGGTGAGGGACTGGTTCAAAAACCGAGAAGACAAGTTGGATATGAGAGAAGTGAATAAACAGACCCAGCTGACCACAGAGTACTTCAGCCGAGGACACATGCATTGTCTTAAAGGTATTCCAGCTCAGCTGGGCAGCCACTGCAGCTGACGGGACTTCAAGTGAAGCCCTTCTAGCAGTGGCAAAAGCCCAAAGTTGAGGGGGCTGCAAATTTCTGGGATGAATTGCCTAGATAAATAATAGGGTCTCCAGTAGAGAGCAGAGGATTGGGTTGTTGGCATCCAGACCTGGATAATGCTCGCCCCGCCCCCCCAGCATAACAGAATAAAAATACAGACCTATCACATAGATAGGGTGATATAATTTACTTTTACCAGTAGAGGTGATAGAAGTAAAAACTTTCTCCTTAAGATTATGTTCAGTCTCAGCGTTGTGCAGCTGTGGGAGAGAAAGAAGAAAATAAAACTTCTTCTGGACACACTTGTGCTCGCTGTATTGTGGTTGCTAACTCTGCAAACATCTGAAATCTCTTTATGCCCTTAGTTCACACCTATATGTCGCTGGAACCAGAGACTGAACGTACAATGGAGTTTTACAACGAGGCGCGATTCGATGAGCTCCAGAAACGTGTTGAAAAAGCTAACGAGATGACAGAGTACTTCGTGGGGCGAGAGGACTTCCTGCACATGCGGCATGTGGAGTTTGGCAAAAGAGCAAAGAAAATACGCTTGCCTGGCACCAGACCTGACATTAGTTCCCGGCCTATAGTGGTATGGCCAAGGCAGGAACAGAAAAATATCTGTCACTGTGATATTTATACTACACAAAACATACAGCCTGGGGCTTTAGTTTCATTTTCAGTGGGCACAGCCAAGGCAAAACTCCAGATGAGATGTCCAGGCCTTGTTCAGCTGCTGTGTCTCACAGGTGCTTGCCTGACAGAGCTACAGTGGGATGTGCAGTTGTCACGAACTGCATTGAGTAGTTAGAAACTAGGAAGCTAAGACTTGGAAAATGCATGTCAGAGGAAATTAAACAAAAAGCTAGAATATGATTTTGGAATGAAATTTTCACAAGACTCAAAACTAGTCAAATAATTTCATGTTCTGATCCCAAACTGATAACATTTCAGGTTCCTGATGAAATGTCCCGTCACTCTGATTTGTTATAAGCAGGTAATTACCTCCTCCTCTAGTCAGGTCTGATTTGGAGAACAGGAGAGGGAGGAAATCTGACGTCTGGCAGTATGGCTCAGATACTTCACCTGCCAAGACACAGCCATGCAGCGGCCTGCCTTTGGACCAGCACCCGGCATGCTCCTTTTTCCTTCCCTGCGGTGGGGAACGGGGGAAGCTGTTGTGCTCCGAAATACTTTGCTTCCTGCAGTTCCCTCAGGCAGGGATGCATCCCAAGCTAACTTTGAGCTTGGAGAGCATATTCAGCTCCACTTCTGTATTGCTTTTAGCAGCTTTGTGCTTTTTTTTCTTGGGCACAGGAGAGAACAGTAGGGCCATGGGCCAAGAGATGACATCATAGTCCAGGCAGAAAAGCCCAATTTTTAGCTTGGGTTTTTACCCAACTCTGCAAATCTTGCCAGTTTTCTGTGTTGTCTAACCTTCCATCTCTCTTTTCATCACCAGCAAATCAAGGAGTGTTTCCACAGAAACCTAGAAAAGCCTGCTGATGAAGATGTAGCAGAACGTATCTTTATGATCACAGAGAAGAGGATCCATCTGACATATCACCTCGAGGATAAATGCCTTACTGCTTTGAAGAAGCATTCCTTCAAAGTGCCAAACTTTGTTTCGAAAGGAAATGAAACCGTCACGACCTCAGGAATGTGCCTCACATACCAGGTATGGAGAAAAACTACATATAAATTGAAGTTTTTCTAGGTCACGAGACACAAAGGGAAGGTGAAATGCCAGTGGAAGAACGACAAGCTGCCCCTCTGCACCCCTCACTCACAGCCAGCCCCCAGGCTGATAGTACAAACACCCCGGAGGTGCACTGCCGTGCTGGAAGTGACGGTGCGTGGGATGCAGTGTAGTGTGAAAGGCTTGCTCTAGCCACAATCGAGGCCATCTTCCCAGACCTGCTCATCAGGCATTGTGGATACAGCTACTGGGATCTTGCAAGATACTGTTTTAGCAGCTGTTGGGCTCAGTTCTGTGGGTTCGTGGCAGGGAAGCTGAATTTTCCTCTGCTGTTCTCTCTTGAAGAAGAGACTACAGCAGAGAAATGGAAGCAGACATCCTGTGTTCTAGCTCCAGTTCTGCCATGGACTTCTTGGGTCACATCGTTGCTTAAATCTCCCAGAGTTTACCCTGCAGATGCAGAGCAAGATGCTGAGACTTAATGTGTTGCTGGTAGATAGATAGTCTTACATAAAGGATATCCCAAAAAAAGTGGGGTGCTGCCATTAACCCAAATTCTCTCATTCGGGGAGGGGTGTGTTGCTCCACTAACATCACTGATGTGAGTCTGTAATCGGGAGCAGAAGTCTGACAGTAAATTCTGCAGTGATGCTGCACAATTACACTTAGGAAAATCAGAGAGATTGAGAATTCGGGATTTTTTTAAATCTTATGCAAGTTTTTTAAAGTTTCTGTTTCCCATGGGGGCAAATACATAGAAGGCAATTGCTGGAGTGACATCCTTTCATCTCTAACCCTGCAAAACCGGTTCCAACCAAACAACAGCAGCATCAGCACAGTGCAAGACATGCCATCTGGCTCACATTACTGATGGAATCAAAATCAAAATGAAGTCTATAATAAGCTGTTGACCATGGGTTAGATGTTTCAATGGTGGAAATTGGTGTCACTATATTGACTATAGCATAATTATGCCAATTTCTGTTAGTTCCTGGTCCCGTGCACCCAGAAAGCACTGTTCTCCTTCACTAGCTTATCTGCTTCCAGGTGGGGTCCTCTGGGAAAGAAAAGACGTCGCTCCATATGTACAAATTGTTGGAGGAGCTAAAAGTGGAAGAGCAGCAGCTGAAGGAACAAGTCCGGCAATCTGAAGCAGAGGTAACACAGGGGTGTCCATACTGTTGTCAAAGTTGGTCAGGCATGGAAATGGTTTTGGCTGACTGGTTGCCAAAGCATTTTAAAGGACTTGACCAGACTGTGGGTTTCTCTAGATTTGCTTTATTGACAGCTCAGAGTTGGGCCATCACCTCGGTGAGTGGCAAGAGGTACATTCGAAACATCCTTTATACATATGGTCCTAGATGACATTATGCAACCAGTGTTTGGACTGGAAAAATTCTTAAAGTTCTTGATGTTTTCCCGAACTCTAAATTCTCCATTCTTCACTGATTTTAAAAGTCCATTCTATTCCTTGTGTCTCAGCAGACCTCTATCATCTAGTTTTGGTTCCTCTTTTGAAATTTGTGTACATCAGTGCGGTCCAACAATCACTTTTGTAAGAATCACTCAAGTGGTTATCTGTTCTTATATTCTACACTTAAGACATATAACTCATCTTCTGGTGATTCAGCTGGACGGGGTTTTAAGCCAGCCATGGTGGGGGCTATACATAGAATAAATGAGCAGCTCATAGTATTGTTCCACAACACCTGTGTCCTATTAATTAGAATCATAGACTAATCTTTATTCAACTATTCTTCTAGAATCACAGACTGGTTTGGGTTGGAAGGGAACTTAAAGCCCATCCAGTGCCACCCCCTGCCATGGAGAGACACCTCCCACTAGCCCAGGTTGCCCAAAGCCTCATCCAGCCTGGCCTTGAACCCCTCCAGGGATGGGGCACCCACAGCTTCTCTGGGCAACCTGTGTCTAATAACTTTCACAGTGAAAATTTTCTTCCTAATATCTAATCTAAATCTCCCCTCTTTCAGCTTTCTTTTTTTGTCTGAGTTTGCCCAGGAGTTCCTTGTTCATCCATGTGGCTCTCCTGGCAGTTTTGCTTGCTTTCCTCTTTGTTGGGATGCATCGCCGCTGAGCTTGGAGGAAGTGATTATAGCCTATAGATTCTGCTGAGCACACATTAAAAGCAGCTTAATTCTTTTACAAGCATCCTCAGCATCAACTGTGATAAAAAGAAGGCTCTGGTGTCACAAAGCTGGTCTCTATGCTGAATTATCAAGTTTGCAACCCAGCCGTTGTTCAGTAATGATGCTTTAATGTACAGAGAGTCACACACTTTCCAGCTCCTGCTCTTCCTCTTCACTCTCTGGGAAGAAGACAGTTTGAGAGGGCGAATGACAGCATATGCATTGGGCCATCTAGAAACATCTCTGCCTTTTGCCTGGGAAGGAGACAAAAACGAAAGGATACTGTGTGTAATGTTGTATCTAGTTGCTACACATTTCCAGGAAGTCCTCTCCAAAATGTTGAAGTGACTTTTTGTGGGAGCAATTGTGGAGAAAGACTTCATAAAATACATTGCTTGTACTGCTAATCACACTGTGACTGGTGTGACAAATCCATGTTCTTAGAAGTCTTTGTAATTACTTCATGGTAAATACAACCGTTCTAGCAGATGGAGGCAAAGCTATTGGATTTTAGTTTAATGTTTTTTGAAGAAGAGGAACCCCTGCTGGAGCTGGAGAGGGAATGCTCAACTATATTAGCATAGAATACTAGTAATAATTAAGAACAAGATTGCAAAAGTACTTTTTGGTTGGTTTTTTTTTAGAAATTTGAAGCTAGTTCACTGTGACCTCTTGAGCTTCCTTGCTAAATTTCTCAGTCTTGATGTATTATCAGACAAAATATTCACCTTGCTTGTGCTGTATATCCTGTTAGGACAAAGAAATACGACAAAGCTATCAGTGCAATTTCAAAAGTAGTGGCAAGACTATGACTCTAGAAGAGCTTTCTTAACAGATGATATTAATGATTGCATTCAAGAATTTTGTACGGAGCAGCCGTCTAAAAATAAGACCACTATTGGCTTGATCTATCAGCAGGATACGAACACTTCTGCATAGATCTTCTACATTTAACCTTCTGCTACAGTTCTTGTTTGCAGCATCTGCTCTGTTAGCAGGTCAGGCATGTAAAAGTACTGGCATTTTGTAGGAAAGCTGAGGGGTCTTTCTTCTGAGTTGTGGTTTTTTTTGGGTTTTTTTTGGAAGGTGTTAAATATTTTGAAGATCCATGAGGATGAAGAAACCACCATTAAATTGTCATTTTCGATTTACAATACAGCGTGGAATGAAAAGAGAAGACAACAGTATGAAGCCGTGGTAGGTAGACTTCATTAATCTCAGTATTTATTACACGTACACAGAGATCCAAAGGAAGCTTTTTCTGTCTGAGGAATTCTCTGAATAGTATCATTAAAATGTACTGGGCCAAATCCCTAGCGGGTGTAAGCACAGCTTCACTTGACTTCCCATGAAAATCTAACATGATCATGCGATGGCCTCCTGACTTTCTGGAGAAACTTGCATCACCGAGAAAGATTATAGTTTTATTTTGTTTAATTAATAAAGAAAATAATTAACAAGGAGTAGTTGATAAGAGGGATTATGGGGGAAATATGATAATGGAATCCAAGCTGCCTCTTTCTAGCCAGGGCTCATTTTGTTAAGCAGACATGCACTTCTTTAGTGATATGAATCAGTTCTTTTCTTCATTTTCATTATTACTTGCAAAGCCAAGTTTGTTGCGGGATCTCTGTTGAGGAATTAATACCTTACAAATGTTCTGGACAAATAGAAATGGATTAAAGCACAATTACTTGCAGTTTTTGATGATCTGCAAGATGCTTCATGTGAATGGTTTGTAGACCGAGCTTTCCTGAATAGAAAGGTTATAAGAGGTGATACAAGGTTTTACACGCCAAACACAAATAGGAACAAAGATCCAGGAACCAGCTATTTGCCAGCCTATAAACTGGTATCACTCAAAATACCCTGTCCTAACCTTTCTGTCCAAATACAAATGCAGTTTGTAGAGCCCTTCTCGCACCTCAGTGGGTAACACCTTTCATGCAAGAGACGTCTCTACAATCAAGGAAATCACAAGAAACGTTAGAAAGGATGATAAAAAATGAACTACAGCATAAAAACTGCTTTGGGAAAGGGTTGATATGCAAAATGAATGCAAAGCAGTAGTTTTGATCAAATTATAGGAAAAAGAAACATTATTTCCTCCCTGGTGGGGAAGGAGTTTTAGCCTTTGCATTTGTTTTCCCTTATTATGGGGTGTTTGGGAAGCAGGTAAGTGGGACCATGACTCACTCTGTCCTTTCCCCTCCAGAAGAACAAAATGGTCCCACTGGGACGAGAGGAACAGGGTCTGGATTACCTTGGCCGCGCAGAGAAGATGACCAAGGAGCAGGCCCTGCGTGCCAGAGATGACTGCCTGGCTGACTTTAAGGATCATCTTGTGGATAAAGTTAACATCATCCAGGCTCGCTTTGAAAAGGTATCCCCAGCCTTGTTCCAGGATGTGGTCTTACTGGGGTCTCTTCTGCACTGGCAGGAGGGTAACACACATCTCACTCTGACAGCAGGCAAGAAAGAAACCTCCTTTGATTACTTTGAGAGCCATAAACATGCCTGGGTTTTGGTGTGTGGTTTTTTTTTTTTTAATGTTGTTAGCATGTGAGATCAAACACTAAAATAGCTCTAGGGTGAACTGTAGTCCCTATCTCAATCAGAGCTGATTTGGTTCTCCACTTCTTCTTTACTATAGTGGGCCAACACTGTTAGGTTTTGCTGTCTCTTGCTGTTCCACGTTTTGATTTCCCTTGTCTTCTTGTTCTCTGAGACTTCATCTCAAACTTACAACCTCCCATCAAAATAAACCAGCTTCAGTTTGTGGTTTCCTTCATCTCAGCTCCCTGAACTTGGTGTTGCACTTCTGTCTGCCTTTCCTCCTCGCTCTCCCCTCTCTTACCCTGACTTCTGGTTGCTTGCTCCCGCAACAGGCAATGGAAGAGCTGCAGAAGGAGCAACAGTGGTTTCAGGAAAACCGGAATCAGCTGAGCGCAGAAGAGGAGGATGAATTCCTCACCCGTTGCTCTGAAACCATGTCCCGTATCCACATTGTAGCGCAGAGGCTCAACAGGTATTGGGAATGACTGCCTGAGTCCAGTGCAGCAGGAAGGTCTACAAGCCAGCCCCTCAAACAGTCGGCACTGAAGCTATTCTGTAAAACATTTTGCTCCCTGTCCCACTGCAGCTTTGCTCTGACATCCCCCTTCTTGTTATAGGGAAAAGCAGATGGCACCACTGAAATACCTTGCTCTCAAAGAGAAGCTGCGCAAGGATCCTCGCCTGGCCGAGCACCTCAGTGATGCCTGATTTCTTTATTCCTTCACACCAGCCACTGGAAATCAGTGCTGAAACCTGTTAGAAGCAACCTGGAAAAAAAATGTGGAAAGGTTTTTCCTACTTGCTTGCATCAGATTCTTAGAGTTTTTAATGAACTTGTGGAATACTCCTGTTGTCTTCTTGTCCCTCTTTTGTTCTAAGGCCCATCTATATCCGTTGTCTTCTCATGCAATTCCATCGTGGTTGAGACTGAGGTCTGAATGAGACCTCAGCTCTAAGCTCTGCTTCAGAAGTTGCTACGAATTGTGCATGCTGTATTGTGGAGCTTGTCTTCCCCAAACCTGCTGTGACACTGGGAGGAAGATTATTTGGGAATACCGGTTCTTTTCCAACATAATAGTTTACAAATTTATACTTTAATTTTCTAAGTAGCACAAGCAAAGATTTTGAACAACAACTATAAAAATTCTTTGACCTAATTTAGAGCTATTAAAACCCAACAAAGGCTGATACTCAAGTTGGCAAACTTTGGATTTTAACATCTTTATTTTTCTTCTTTCACTGTCTCTGCTCACCATTCACAAATATTGACAGGGTAGAAAGTCGAGAGAAATTCAAAAAGCATTCAAAATCCAAGAAATTTTAGGGAATCAAGTATTTTGGTTAATAATAATTCCCCATGATCCACAAAGAGAGGTCAGCATGTGTGGTATTTATGGAAGTCCCTGAACCTGCTCGGAAACAATTCCTGATGTCACCTGTACTACATGAGGCACTGTACACACCTACAGTGCTTCCACCTACAGTTCCCAAGAGTCTTCAAGGAACAACCTCTAATGATCACCTTCAACAAAGACTATCCTGACTGCAGCTGGGGGATGGCAGAAATGTATTTTGCTGTGATATAGCAGAATAAGGGACATTGCACCTGAAATACAGCACGAGCCAGAGCAGATTAAACTTCTTCGTCTGTGGTAGCTGTCCATTTCAAGTGTAATAGATGACATAGCGCGGGGCTTTTACAGAGAAACCCCTCACCCACTGTTACTATTGTAACACTGATTTTCTCTTCTGTTGTTTGTTACAAGAGGTGAACACAAGGTTAATAACCAAAAGCCACCATTAGCTTCTTCTGCCCAGTCTGAATATCACAGGTCATTAGAACATCCCACATTACCCTTATGGAGAGCCCAGGAATGTCGGTGTCGTGTGAAGGATACACTCTGGGCTCAGAAATGGAGGGCAGAGAATTCAGCAGCTCCTGCGGGAGATGGTTGTGGTGTTTGTCACCCACCACAGCAAATCCATGGCTCTGCCCAGGCCTCCCAGCTCCCGCTTTTGGAGCTCCGAGATGTTTCATAGCGGTACATCATGTTCCAAGGCATTCAACAGGAGCAGCCTCTTCCACACCAACAGTTTCTAACAGCTTTGCATCCCTCTGTCAGCACTTGGCTAATGTGGCGACCTAGCACAGCCAGAAACAGGCCAGGAAAGGAGAAAGCTCCTCTTCTGATGGAGTAATTGGCTGGAGACAGGGGAGCAGCTGGTGCAGCACTACCTGGCAGAGACACAGAGAGGGGGGCCGGTGGAACCGCCCCCTGGGGGCACACTGGCCCTGAGGCAGGCAGCCTGGGAAGGGCCTCTCGGCCGCCCCCACGGAAGCTCCAGCCTTCGGGACCGCCGCAGCCCTCCCCGGCCCCGCTCTCCGGCACGGCCCCTGGGGGCGGCCCAGCTCCGCCCCAACGCGCCGCAAAATGGCGGCGCCGCAGCTCCAGCGCGCCCGTCCTCCTTATTGGCCAGGCTTGAAAGGCTCCGCCAAGAAGCTGCGTTGCGAGTGGCTGGCAGCTCTGCGGTCGCAAAGGTAAGCGCCCCTCCCTCAGCTCCTATTGGCCGAGCGGCGCGTGGGAACCGGACAACCGCCAGGCTCGGCTCGGCGATGCTCAGCGACGCCGGTGATTGGCCGGGGGACGGCAGCACTGATTGGCGGTGGCCGGGCGGAGGCGGGGCGCGGCCGAGGTGTGTTGTGAGGGGCCGGTTGTCAGGTGGCGGCACCGCTGAGGGGGCGGGGGGGGGTTCGGGGTTACCGGAGCCGCCGCCGGTAGCGCCGGGGTGGCCGAGCAGGCCTGGCCCCGCCCCGCCGGGCACCACCACCAACACCACCAACGTTCAAGCGTTCCCCCGGCAGCTCCAGGCGCCGCCCGCTGCTCCCTATCGCCCGGTGAGGCTGCGGTGGCCCGAGGGTCGCTCCCCGCTGGCCCGTGGCTACCGTGATGGTCGCCAGCGGTGAGGCCTCTCCCCTCGCCGCTGCCGGCCCGGGTGGCGGGCTGGGCCCCCGCCCCCTGCCCTGTGCCGCCGCTTCGGCGCGGCCTGCCCGCTCCCGGGCCGCCGCGGACGCAGCACCGTAACCCCGGCCGGTGGTTTTTTTGCCTCCAGGGCGGCGCGGCGGGGACGCGAGTGAGGAGCAGGTCCCGGGGACGCTCGGGTGGATGGCCCGGCGGCGGTAGGGGCGGCCCGGGCAGAGCGGGCGGCGGAGCCTCGCCGGGAGGAAGAAGCGCCTGTGCCCTGCCCGCCGGAGCGGCTCGGCCCGAGCCATGGCCGCGGCCGGCCCCACGAAGACGGCGTGGAAGCTGCGTGAGTGCCGCCGGGCTGCGATCCCGGGGAGGGCGGAGGGAGCTTCCCCCGCTGCAGGGGGTGGGAGAGGCGGCTTGGGGGTGGAAGCAGCTCATCCCTGCCTTGGGGGTGGGGGCCGCGGCCCTCTCGCCGAGTTGCTGGCTGGGTTTTTTAACCCCGAGAAATCCTTTTTGGAAACAAGGTGGAATAGCGGAGGGCCCTGTCATTGCTGCTTTCAAAGGGTATTTTTCCTGCTGAGTTGCTATGATGCTGTCCTGCATTTCTAGCTAACCCTACACGACTCTCCTGTAGCACAAGGCCAGCCCAGGGCGCGATGGAAACTCCCCTTCAGAGCCCCCCCAGCCTGCACCGAGCTCCCTCGGTGGTGGGTCAGCCCGTTTGGGGTTGTCCTTCATTGCCACTCGCTTGTGACAGAAGGGGCACTGAGCTTTTTGCTGCAGGAGGGATGAGGTGATCTTTGCAGGGTCTCTGTGTCTCATTTTCTTGAAATTGCTTTGCAACAGACAGTAAGATTTACATCCCTTATTTTTCCTCAAAAGGAATGGTCAACAGCTGCCAACTCTCAACTTCTAGCTGCTCTGCTGATCACTGATGAGTAATTTCGTGGGGGCTGTTGACAAATGCATAGAAGAATTGGCAAGTGATCGGTTGTTCCAAAGTGTGAGCTCTAGACCAGTGACTTGCGGTGTAGAAATTGGCTAGCAGAAATACAGGATCCTTGACTGGTAACACGTTAAGGAAGCTGAGATAATTGACTTAGGAATTTCATATCTTTTTGAGCAGAAAGCCAGGTTGTGATGTTATCTTCCCCTCCCTGAAACTCCAGTTATGGGAAAAGCTGGAAGTCACTCAATCCCCATTCTATTTAAGTAAGCAGAAGTTCTTCATTTTTGCTAGGCTCTGCCCCATCTTATCATCCTCTTTAGAGCAAGAAGCCTTCTGAGTGTCAGAAATGTTTTGACGATGCTGATTAGGAGCTTAGTATTACTGAGCTGGTGGGTAATATCTGGTGACGAATACTCCATTAAAAACAAAAGCTTGTGGGTTTAAGGAAATGGGCACTTTGGTGAGGGAGCAGATGATGCTATCTGGCCAAGGCTGGCGTCTGATTATCACCTGGCTTTTGGGAACAAAGGGTTGAATGCTTCAGCAATAGCTTTTAAACTTATAATACATTATTAAGAACGAAATCAAGAGGAGAGAAAAAGTGGAGCTGCTGACACACTCATTTCTGCAGCAATGCTCAGCATCTCTCAATTTGAACTAGTGAGTTGGTCTATTAGTACTAATAGTACTGTTTGTTACCTTCAAGTCTGAGTATACGTACACGCTTTAGCATTGTCAGGTGGAAGATTGGTCTTTCAACACAATACGAGCGTATTTTCAGATTTGCTCTTCTCATATAATTTACGATCCAGTTACCTTTGTAATTTGAAAGGTGTTTCTACAGCTTAAGTGAAAGTTGCGCAGTTTTGCTTTCAAAAAAGCTCTCGGAGAGCTTGAGATCAAGGTAACTGTAATTATTATTACAGCCGTCTGATATCCTTTCGGATTAGCATTGCGTGTAAAGTGATAAAATGGTTCCTCCTACCAAAACATTCCAAACGAAAGCTGAGTTGATTGCTACCTACCCTTTTTTACAAACAAGTTTCATAACTGTTAGGCCTGCAAATCCTGTGAGCTGTCAAAGAAGAGAACTGTAAGAGGAAGAAATTGGTAAATACATCTGCCAAAAGCCCGTGCCAAAAATCTGAGTGGATTTAAAAATCTGCTGTGAAAATGAGATGTCTAAGCAAAGATGCTCGTTTGGCTTCTCTTTTACCCTAAACGTGTTTCTTTATGATGAGACCTCCTTGGCGTTCTGTCACTGTGAAGTCCTCTTGGTGTCAGAGCTTCCTCTCAGCCCCCAGTTTTTTAGCAGTCTTTTAGTATCAGTCGCGTTTGTTCTTTTGCGCCCTTTCGGGTGTATACCCATCCTTCTTTTGTCCCAGTTTCCCTCAGTTTCACCTGTGTTACACATGGGAGCGTAGCAAAGCCAAGGCTCAGAGGAGGGAGCTCCACCTCTCCCCGCTGCTGAGTCTGCCTTTTTTTTTTGTGTAAGGTAACAAACTGCTGCTGCTAATCTGCCAGTCCCTCTCAGGTTGGACCGTCTGCTGCTGCTGTCTAGAACGGGATTACAGGGCCTTTCGCTAGGTGACTCTGGCTGCTGCGTGTTATTGCAGCTTCTGAGACAGCTTGGCTTACTTAGACCCACCCGGGGATGGAAGGTAAAGCAACTTCTCTGAGCAGGTTGCCACAGTTGAGCAAATCTTTCAAAGCCACCAAGCTGCTGCTAGTGAGAGAAGATGCTTTTTTGTAAGCCACACAAGCACGGGAGATGTGAAGGTTGGTCAGCAGATGTGTTACGTACAGCAGGCAGAGCCAAGAAGGACTGTTTCAAGCAAGATAATAGTGGGACTTCTTATCTGAACTCTGCGCTGCTGCAGCTTGTCCAGTGGAAACTGGAAAGTTCTTCTGGAGGAAGAAGATTTTTTTGTTGGTGGTTTTGTTTTGGTTTTTTTTCAGTCCTTTGGGAGGGATGGTATGGAAAATTGTTATACTAGTCTGTAATAATTGTTTGCTTTGTTTTGTGCAGAAGACATCATGGCTCACAGCAGTAATGTATCCTCACTAGTCCTGGGGAAAACTTCAGGCCGGCTGCTGGCGACTGGAGGAGATGACTGTAGGGTCAACATATGGGCAGTTAACAAGCCCAACTGCATCATGGTAAGAACAGGCTTTTCTTCAACTTTTTGGGGATGGGAATATTCGTTCTGAGGTATGGAGGGTGGGGAATAAGGGAGAAGATTGGGTTGTAGCCTGTGGGGCTTGTGAGTGGAGTTCACCAGCACAAAGCTGGGAGACTGGATTCTAGCTAAAGGTAGCAATGGAATTCAGTAAGTGGTGAGACCACTGCTCCCCAGAGGATCTGGGATGGCTGGCTCCTTCAGCTGGGCCAGTGCTTGCTCAGATAATGGATATTATGCCTTCCCTTACCAGGCTGCAGATAATTACATGCAGAGTTTTGTACAAGATCAGCTAGTTTTATAGTGCAAGCTGCAGGGGCCAGTTTATACCCTGGAGTTTGTTCTCATGGCAGGAAACATCCACAGCAGGATGCATTCCCACCTCTCCCACAGTCACTAAGTGTCAGCACAAAGTTTGTCAGAATAGTTTGCTGGCTTGCCTGCAGGCTGGGGAAGGCAGTGCTGGGCACAGGGTGTTAGAAAGAGCAGGGTTACCCCGGTAGTGGTCACTAAAGTGCACCATAAATATATTTAAAAGGTGTCTAACCTGCATTGCTTTTGCTTTGAGTGCGTCTTGTGAAAAACCATCTTTAGCAAGTGTCACTTGTGTAATTAACAATGCGATAATATTGTATGATGGAAGGCATTTCTCTAGGCAGTGTGAATCCTGTGAGGAAAAAAACAGGAAAGCAGGGTCAAAAAGTCTAAAAGGAGAATGTGTCTTTTCCATTCATTTACTGAGGTCAAGTATAAAGAGGTTGAAATGGCTGCAAAAGGTGTTGCTCACCTTCGGCAGCACTACGCTTCTTGCATAGTGTAGTTAAGCTGTGTCTTTCCAGGCCCTTGGTGGTGGCATGACAGTAGTTTGAAAAAAGAGTGTCGCCTTCCACGAGAAGGAAGGTTGAAGGGCTAAATATCTCCGTAGCCTTTCTGTGGGAGCAGAGAGCTGTAGCTCTCCTGTGCTTCCTGGGAACCACAGTGTTGGAAGCTGGTGTTTGAAAGGCAGGGACTGACCGGAGCTGGTGAGGACTTGTTGTTCTTGAATAGCAAAAGAATCTTAATTTTGTCCTCTGAAATTCATCTTTAGTGTTTACATTGTTAGGATTCTGGTTGTTTATGTGTTAGGGAAGAGGGAGAAGAGGAACTTTTCAAGTAGCCTTGTGTCTTGGTTGAAGTGGGAGTGTCACTGGGCAGTGACAGTCACAACTGTAGAGCATGTAGAGGATTTCAGTTGCATGTGAAATCCTAAGAAAGCCCCATCAGAACAGTCAGCTTTCAGCTGGCATTCCCAGCCTCCGTGGATGTGAGGGAGGCACAGAGCTAGCTTACCTGGTTGAAAAGACCTCTTTGAGGAGGGGGTAAAGCATAGAATATTGCTTAACTGACAAGCAAAAACATCTACAATAGTGGTGTTGGTTTTCTAGAGCTAGTTTTAAATATTCTTGTGTTTTAATTAACTTGCCTTTTCAAAATACTTATGTAATTTGTAAGCTTTTAGATGCTCAAGGCTGAAAGGAATGGCATGCAGGTGAATTACTGCCTTATGCCTCCAGTTAATACTTCAGTAACAGCATCACATTATCACCCTGACAGCCATTGCTGGCAGCAGCATGTGGCTCCTTGCTTACGGGAAGGTTTCAAGGTAGCCCTGCTTTTGCTCTTGCTTTGGTTTTGTAACTGGTTCGTGACGCCTAGGTGACCCATTTAGAGCAAACGTGGTGCCGCTGTGCTTGCACAGCATAATTTTTATAACGTAAGGATGTGTCAACCTTGTCTGGGCATCCACACCTAATGTTTAACTACCCATGTATGTCTCTGTTGATGCATCCTTTAAAAATTAGTCACTGTGCCCCAGAAAGCAAGGGAACGTGGGAGATACGTGCACGGTGCTATAGGCAGGGATGGTCTTTAGGATGCTCTACCACACTGGTAGCTGATGAGGAAAAAGGACTGGTGGCACAACCAGGTGGTCCCAGCTCACAGCTAAACACTTCAGTTACTGATCGGGTATGAACAATGCTGCTGTGGCAGTAGCTGTTGATTGTGATTCCTGGTTTTCTTTGCAGAGCTTGACAGGCCATACGACACCTGTTGAGAGCCTACAGATCAATACGAATGAGGAACTCATTGTTGCAGGCTCCCAGTCAGGGTCCATTCGAGTTTGGGACCTAGAAGCTGCCAAAAGTACGTTTCCATGAGTTTTAATTTCTGTGCATGCACGTTTTTTAGGATATCCTAATGCTTAATGTCTGTGCTGATCCATAGGGTTCCCAGCTTAAGAAGGAACAGGAGCCTGGCGTTGCTTTCATCTGAATTTCCAGCGCTCTTAGAGGGCTTTTGTGCACTTCTTACTGAGACTGTAGTATGTACGCTCGAGCAGAAGTTTGTACAAGTCATGTATTGCAGAGACTGATTTGAGGAACTAGTTTCTAGAGTTTTGACTGAAGAGTGTTGAAATCTATATTCCAGATTAGTTTCCATGCATGTATAGAGTAGCTAGGCATGTCGGATTTGTATTCAGAGTTTCAACTTAAAATTGCCAACCTTAATAAAAGGATCCAGAACCAGATTGGAAGTTTTAAATGTATTGGGTTCTGCACAAGTCCAGGAATCCCCTACTTGCTGTTCTCTTGTTCTTTGGTTCTAACTTTTCTTTTTTTCCTCAAGTGATTTTTCTCCTCTTCTGCTCTTGCAGAACCATATAAATAGACAAAGACCTAATTTTTAACAAATTGTAAAAGCTGTGAACTCATCCAGCTCTGATCCTTTAAAGGCCAATTGTTGAGTCATGTTTTATTTGTTGCATTTTTCTCAAATCCTAGAACAAGTTTGCAAAGGTAGCATAAATCACTTGGGTGCATTCCAGCAGGAATACCCTAAAATGACTGCATAGTTCTTACAGATGGCTACTTGTTCACAGAAGGAGTGTGTACTGAAAACAGACTTACACTGAGCTGAGAAGGCAAACAGCAGGTGGCATAAATAATAAAAAGCACTTTTGTCATTCGGACAGTTAGAATCAGTTTGTTTATAAAATAGTTTGGCTCTACCATTGGAGAGTAACTGATCTGGCTGAATTTATTAGGATAGACCAGAGCCAGGGTCTGCAAATGACTACTCCAGGTCTGACTCAAGAGCTAATTTCTGCCAGGGGAATCATCAGACTGTCCCAGATGACAGATGATGGAGAGAGATTGCTCCTGTTATTATCTGAGCAATTTTTCTTCCTCGAAGTTGAGTTCTGCATTCGTCTCTGCTTTCAGAGATACAGTGTACCAGTTCTACTGGTCCTTTCTGGTTTCCAGAATTACAAGAGGTGTTACTTGCTTGATGACTTGCTGAAGCACTGTGATCATTTCTTTGTCTTGTGCTTCCTAAGCATCCCTTCCTGATCTTTGGGATGTTTCATGCAAAGGGCAGTTGAAGGTGTCCAGTGCAAATATTGGAACATAAGAGGTGAAAGTCAGGCTCGTGCCTGGACGGGGGTGCGGAGTCCCAGGAAAGGGCCTGTCTAATAGCTGCAAGGGGAATAGTGCGGGCAACCAAATGTCCCTTTCACCTCCTGGCTAAAACTGTGGTTCCCCCCGCCACTGTTTTGCTCTCTCTATAACAAGTGGAAAGATATACTGCCTGCCACCTGCCACCGTGGGGCCTTTCAGTTTTTTTTTCAGATGGGAGACCTCTGAGTTTTATTCATAGTTTCCACACATAAGGACTTTCATTAGATCATTGAACTGGGCCCTCTCTTGCTATTTCTTTGCATTGCAAGAGTAAAGTCAGAAATATTTCCGTAAATAATGTATACAGATGAATAAACAGTATGTAGTGTGTCTATCGTACATTGTGTTAGTACCTGTTTAATGGTGAGGATAGTACAGCTGAACTTCTGCATGCTGTTTGGGGGGAATTAAACAACTAAATATTTGCTCCCTGTTCCTTCTCCCTGCTCTGCTTCTCCTTTTCCCAGTTCTTCGCACCTTACTCGGTCACAAAGCGAATATCTGCAGCCTTGACTTCCATCCTTTTGGAAGCTTTGTGGCATCTGGCTCTTTGGACACAAACATTAAGGTAAAGCTCAGCTTCCCCTGGAGATTTCCCACTTTCTTTTGTTATGAAGAGTGCCAGAAAGCCTTTCGTGCCAAGCTGTTGAGCGATGCTGTACATCATCATTTCCATGTGTGTGGGCAGGTGTACTCGCAAGTGCTTGTGAAATTCGTGGATGTATTTTCAGTGGTAGCTCCTGAGTGTGACTCCTCTGTTGTGGAATGTGGCTCCGAGTTAGGTGCCAGCCGAGACCTGGTGTCAGCAAGCACAGATGTCCTCGTTGCTGGGGATTGCACCTGCTTCGTCAGGCTCTTATTTGACTGTAGGAACTGAGCTGCTGTAAGAAATACCTTACAGAAGTGATTCTCCCTTGGTAAATTAAGCAGGAGATACCCCTGAAGCAAACGGGTTTAACAGTATTTTCATTCTGCAGTGTTTATCAGCTTGGTGACAAGGAGAGCTCTTGTTCTGACAGGGCTCTTGGGCTCTCCACGTCCTGCTCTAAGCATATCTTTTGATTGCTTTTCTTCCCCGCAGCTCTGGGACGTAAGGAGAAAAGGTTGTGTCTTCAGGTACAAGGTAAAATGCTTCATTTGTTCTCAGGCGAAGAGGGGAGAAAGATTTCTGTGGGGGACTTGTGAGCAAACCTTAAAGTGATTATGTACAATGAACTCTCTAGGTTTTCAGTGTGAAAATAAGATCTGCACAATTTGTCAAGTGGCGTGGCAAGCCTCTGAACCCTGTGGGAAGATGAAATGGGCTGTTGGAGGAGTTAATGTGCTGTATCCTGGTTGGCTTCAGTGGGGCGTGGGGAGCATCCAGGAGTGTTTATACTCTGATAGTAGCGTGCAAGTCCCCACTGCACTGAGATGGTTCTGTTCTTGGGGCCTTTTTCTGCCCAGAAAACTTGCTGTGTATTAGTTTAGAAACCGACTTAATGGACAGCACTTCTATCTCACCACCCATAAATCTGTGTAATTTAAAGTTGATGATTATTAATAAGCTGGATTTTTAAACTGGATTAATAAGCTGGATATTTATGTATTTACCATACTTAAACTGATGCCAGAAAATTCAAGACGAGAGAGATTACACACATTTATTGTGGATGAGTGTAGCTCTTGAGTGTAGTGTTTAGTGTTCTGCAAGCTGTGGACTCTGTGAAACAGTTACTTGATTTTTTTTTTATTATTGTTATATTGTATAGGATTGAAAGACAAAAGCCAGAATTCCCTCTAAAGGCAGGAAAAAACCCCAACCTTTTTTGTTTTTCTCATTTCAGGGTCACACAGAAGCAGTTCGATGTCTTCGCTTTAGCCCTGATGGGAAATGGTTAGCCTCTGCTGCCGATGATCACACTGTAAAGGTGATTTATTGTGACACTCTCCTTATGTGCTTGTGGCACGTAGGAACGCTGGGATCGTCTTTTTGCCAGGCATTACCAGCGCTCACTCGTAAACACCTTCAGCTCGTCAGGCGGCAGGCTGAGCCCTGTGGCTTTGCAGGGACAAGCCTGTTTATGAGGATCATGTCCAGTAGCTCGTGATGTCCCGAAAAGAGCTGCATGTATTGAAATGCACATATCCAACAGGCATCTTGGCACTCTGCACACGAAGGTTCAAGTTTTGATGGTGGTAGAGTTGCGATACCTGAACATTGGCCTTGGTTGTCTAGTAAACGTTGTCTTGAACAATGTAAATGTTGTCTAATGTTACAGGATGAGTTGTTTACAGCATGTTGCTATACCGTACCAATTGCAGGCTCTGCTAGTTCCGTAGGGGTGTGTTATCATGATTATCAGTCTGCAAATTGCTGTCAGCACTGTGCAGAGCAAGAGAAGGAGTTCAGAAAAGCATTAACTTAAGCAGTGACTTCAGTTGGTTCAGATGTGGTATGGAGGGATGTGGGCAAAGGTTGGTTTTTGTTTTCAGCTTCACATAAAATAGACTGATCAGTCATTTCCCCCAGATTTTTCAGTGGAGACCAAAGCACAGCAAGACTGAATTGCTAAGGGATTCAGAGCTTTTTTTGTTTGTTTGTTTCTTTTGAGATACAATCTGTGGGGACAGGTGGAACTGCTGTATTTTATCCCAGTCTCTAAGTATAAACCAGAAACTTCTAGGGAGCAAATTAAATGGAAAATTTAAAAGAGAATGCCAGAAAAAAAGAAGAAAAAAATGCAGCCTTAAATGCCTGGGATGGTACCCCTTCCCTGATCATTGCTTTCTTTGACAAACTTGAGTCTGTTCTTGGAGCGGGAGAAGTGGTAGAAGGTTGCCAGTACAAAGCAACCTGAAATGTGTTGGAATTCTCTAACATTAAATCTTTTCAAGAGTTGCACTGATTTTTCTTTCTTCCAGCTGTGGGATCTGGCTGCTGGGAAGATAATGTGTGAGTTTACAGGACATACCGGCCCAGTAAATGTTGTTGAATTCCATCCTAATGAATATCTTTTGGCTTCTGGCAGCTCTGACAGGTACATAAGGGGAGGGAGAAAGAAGGGAATTGTATATGTCTGTTCCCTTTCCCAATGCCCTTCCTTTTAGGAATGTAGAAAATAGGAATGTTGCACCGCTCAAACCTGCAGTTGCAAGAGCCTCACATATGTCCAGCAGCATGTGACATCTGTGATGTGCAGAACACGGAGATCTTACCATCTTACCCAAACTGATGGCACCTTCTGCCACACCAGAAAACAATGAGATAGGATCAAGCATCTCGCTAATCCAGCTGACGTCCTGTCTGAACACCAAGCAGTCCTGCTTACTAGCAGGGCGTCCTTAGCTCTGGCTCACCTCTCAGTACTTGTCCATACCTAGAGCCTCTAAGAATCTGTGGCTGGATTCACGGATCTTAGCTAGACTAGCCTTCTGTGGAGGTTCATCATATGTGCACAACAGCGAAATTCATTTTTGCTGTTAACATATTATGTCACTGCTGGGTCCTACAGCGGATTTCCAGAGGGATGAGTGATGACTTTTGTTCTGCTTTGTGTACAGGACTGTTCGGTTCTGGGACTTGGAGAAGTTTCAAGTTGTGAGCTGTATTGAAGAGGAGGCCACTCCTGTCAGGTACATTTCATTCCTACTGTGGTGTGCTAGGCAGAGACTAAAGTGGGGGCGAAGAGAGGATTTTCTGAAAGAGAGACTTTACTGGGGGGCAGTTTGGGATGCTGGAGATGTGCAGGCACACCAGGCTGTGCAGGTGAACACCAGATCGGTAGGTTCATTGTTAGAAACGGGGCTGGAGGTGTTCATTGGAGCTGGGGATACAGCCCTGACTGAGTAAGGTTGGAAAGCTGTGCCGAATTCTCTGCCTGCCTTCCTCCCAGGTGTGTCCTCTTCAACCCAGATGGCTGCTGCTTGTACAGTGGCTTCCAGGATTCACTGCGTGTGTACGGCTGGGAGCCAGAGCGCTGTTTTGATGTGGTCTTGGTGAACTGGGGAAGAGTAGCTGACTTATCTATCTGCAACAACCAGCTGGTAAGCCACCACTCTTGAGGGGTGGGGGAGGCGGATGTGAAACACAAGATAAAATCCTCCTGCCTCCTTGCACGCCTTCTGACCTTTTAAACTTATATCAGACTGTAAGTGGCCAGGGCTTGTGATGTGCCCGGCACTCAGACAGAGCTTGTGTGCTTTTGGTTTCAGCAGCCTCGTGCTCCACTTCATCCCTTTTTGGCATCTGAAGGAAAGAAGTGGGGCTTGGTTTAGTCAGTATTTAGAAACTATGCTTGGCAAAAGTTTTATCATAGTCTTTCATAAGGCATTGTCAGCTTCAGATTAAACAAGCTGAAGCACCAAACTGAAAAACTCTCAAGTGTGGTTGCTCAGGGTCATTCTATCATTCCTGTTCTCAAAAAGGCTGATGTGCACTCTGCTCCCTGGTGAATTACCTTGAGCTTTTGCCTCTGCAGATAGGAGTTTCCTTTGCGCAAAGCACAGTCTCTTCCTTCGTCGTGGATCTCAGCAGAGTCAAAAAGTCGGGTTCTGTTCCTCATGGGCTGATCAGGGATGACGAGTCTCTTGTGCTGCCTACCCCCACGGGGTCCTCCATTCGCCGCATCTATGACAGGCCCTCAACTAGCTGCAGCAAGCCACAAAGGTAAGGGCATCTGCTGGCTTGTTGAATTTCAAGATTTTAAGGAAGTGTCCAGGGAGCTTAGTGTTCTCGCTCTTTCTGGCAGAGTCCATATGACTTGCCCTGACAGCATCTCTTTTTTCCACAGCAGAGTGAAGCACAACTCAGAGAGCGAGAGGCGTAGTCCCAGCAGTGAAGATGACCGGGATGAGAAGGAATCAAAGGCTGAGATCCAGAACCCAGAGGATTACAAAGAGATCTTCCAGCCCAAGAATGCTATCTGTCAGTACTGGGGTTTGTTGTGCTTCTGGGTGGTGTTTGGATTAGAGGTGTAGGTTCTAAACTGGTTCAGTAGACGTGAGCTTTGGCTAACTATAATAGAGGCTTTGCCTGTGACTGGGAGAGTTTAGGAAACTTATTTAGTATTCTGTGCTTGGACACTGAACCACAGGTCACATTGGACTAGAAGGTAGCACCTTTACTAGGGTGCAGTGATACCTGGTCAGAGCCTGGCTCAGAATCCAGAGCTCCATTGAAAGCATGCTGCCTTCCTGTCCTGATTGGAAGGACTACTGTGTTATGGGACTTTTATTAGCTTAGAATTTTGATATGTATAAAATCAGCAGCATCCATTAGAGGAAAAAGGCAAAATTGTTGTTTAGGAGGCGTAATGCAATACCTGTGTCTCACAATGCCTGTGTGTAAATGAGAAAAATGAGATACTCTTTCTAGGGAATTGTCATTATTTTGATTTACTTAGGTAAATCAATTTAGTAGGAAGCGAATTTTTTCTAATATAATTTGTTGTGACAGTGCCTTCTATTGTGCTTCACATCTCTACAGCAGCAGTGAACTACATGGGTCAGTTTTGTGCCCCCCCATCCATGGGGGCTGAAAGCCTTTGGCTAAACTCAACAATAGCGTCAAGGTCTGAAGGAGATAACTCTGCTTGCCCTATCACTGCTTGCCCTAATCTGTGGGGTTGGTTGTTGGAGAACTCCCAGCTCCAGGGTTGACTTACTGCTAATCTGTGGCCTTGGATGCTCCTTCATTTGTTTGGTTTTTTTTTTTTTTTTCTCTCTCTTTCTGTAGGTCGAACTCCTCCTCGAAATGAGCCCTTTCCTGCCCCTCCTGAGGACGGTGAGTATGAAAATAATTTCTTGGTGGGAATGGGGTTGATTGCCCCCAAAAAGGGAGAGCTGCATGTCTGCAGAAATAACTACTTGTAGTCTAGCTATACAGAACCTTTGCTCTCAACTTCTCTTGAAAGGAACAATCAGTTTCTGCTTTCCCACTTCTTTCCATCTTGGCAGAGCCCGTAACTGCAAAGGAAGCAGTGAAGCCCAGCCAAGCTCTGGATGTCCAGACCCCGTTGCCAAAGCAAGAACCGGTACGTACTATATGATCTGTTAAAAGCTGTTCGTGCTTCTGCTCTGGAAGATATGTGATTGCTGGAGACTTGATGACTTCTGATCAAGCTGATTCCTTTACTGAAGAGCAGTAAAAGTGCAGCTCCAGTCTTTGTGCTGCCATATGTCTTGCCCGAGCAGTAGAATTGAAGGCCGAGCCTCCAGCAGGTCATGGCTCTATTGCTTTTGTTCACTTCTCACACTTGCAGTGGTGTTTCTCCTTGCATCTCAAAACTGGGACACTCTGAAGAGAACCAAGTGCCAGATTTCTGCCAGTACTTGGACTGAGGTTGTTTTGTAGCCAAAATTGCAAGCAGCCGATGGGCCGGGATACATTACACTGGCTTCTTTAGAATTCTCCCTTCGCCTTCAGGCTGGCCGTGGACCATTGCCCTAATTTTAGATGCTGATAACAAGGGCAGGACTTGACACTGCTGCTGGGGCATCTCTGTGTTCTTTGCAAACCTTAATTACATCTTTGTGTGTACCTGAGATACTTTATTGCCTCTTAAACTATGCTAACGAATTGAAGACTCTCTTCTCCATTAGGACCCTGCTGTGAAAGGAAAGCGGGTGAGGAAAAAAAGGACATCAGACTAGGGCCAGATTATTGCTGCTAGAGCTTTTGTCCCAATTTCTCCTGCAGCCTGATCCAGTTCAGGGGCCACCAATTGCCTCCTCATCACCTGTGACCAGAACAGAGCTGTCAGTGATTCCTGCAGCCAGGAATGAGCCCATCGGCCTGAAGGCCTCTGACTTTCTACCAGTAAGTGTCTCTGGACAAAAGTTTCCAGCCTGTGTCTGGGTTGGGTGGCATCAAAAAGGGGTTTCTCTGGGGTGCAGAAGAGTGTCTTGGGTGCTTTCTGCAGCTTGCAGTCCTCAATACTGAACGAGAACATGTTACCTCCTGCTCTCCCTCCGTTCCCTTGGTGCTTCCCCTGCCAGCTTGCTCGCCTGCCTCCCGACTGCTTTGACTTGCAGTTCCTGGGGAAATAGCAGCTCAGCGTTGCTGGACTCAGCCCCCGTTGCAATTGACAGCAGGCTGACGCGAACACAGCGGCATTGATCCATGCTCACAAGAATGTGTTATCAAAACAGAGAGCAAGGGGCGAGACAAAGACACTGAACAAGTCCATGTGCCAGCCAGTGGTTCATTTAGAAAATTGGTGTCTGCCATTAAACGTATTTCAAGAGTCTTTCCCTCTTGTGTCTTGAAGACCTCTTGGCCTCACTCAGGAGGATGTTCACTGTCCCAAAAAGGGAGAAGGACCAGAGCATCCTCATGATCCCAAACTCTAAATGTGAGCAGAGGAAGAGAGATTACAGCATGGTGTGGATGGGAATCAAATTGTGCAAGCTTTATGCTTTTTAATAAAATTTGCTGATTTCAGATGAACTTTTCATATAAACAGGGTTTGTGTGAAAACATTTCTTCATCAGGTTTTGAAAGCTTACTGGTAATTCACTTTTTTCAATTTTGAGAGATTTTTCCAAAGCTTCAAGCATGTTTGTGATTGACACAGTAGAAGAGGCAAAAGAGAGGTAGCTGAAATTGGGACAGATTGAGCATTTCCATTTCAAAATGTTCACAGAACTATCTGCAAGAAAGTCAGGATTTACTGGCACTCTGAACACCAAAATCAGCTCTTATGTAAGCCAGAGTAAGCTCCTGCCCTCCTGTGCCGTTCTGCTGTGTTATTGCTTCTCCGTTGGTGTCTGTACTTCCAGGCTGTGAAAAACCAAAGCCAGACCGAGCTCGTGGACGAGGAGGCCATGTCCCAGATCAGGAAAGGCCACGAGACCATGTGTGTGGTGCTTACCAGCCGCCACAAGAATCTGGACACCGTGCGGGCTGTATGGAGCACCGGGGACATCAAGGCAAGGAGGAGATACTTGAGGCTCATGAGGGGAGCAGCTGAGCAGCTCTTCTGGCTTGTCTGGGGCCGATTCTGCCTCTTACACAAAATGCGGGTTCTCGCAGCTTTTGTCCCCAGGGGTGTACCATAAAGTGCTGCTGCCATTCAATGGGCACAAAAAAAGGTGGAGAAAACTTGTGTGAGAGTTACCTTCTCTTCCCTAGCCAACTCCGTGTTTCCTCCACCTTGTTTTTGAAAAGTGGCGCTTGATATTAATTGCTTTATTCTAGCCCCTTTGAGCTTTGCAGGAGATGACTGCTTCTTCCCCTTCTCTCTCAGAACTCTGTGGACTCTGCAGTGGCAATCAACGATCTGTCTGTTGTCGTGGACCTCTTGAATATTGTCAACCAAAAAGCGTGAGTGCTGGCTGGGGGCGGCCCCTGGGATACCCGAGAGCTGGCGGGCTGGCTGTTGGGAGCATGGCATTGCACCTGCCTCGTGTCTGGTGGGCTGTGGTGGTGTGAAATGCACGTGCTTGCAGTCGGATCTTCACATCTGCAGTGCCAGAAGTTGTATGGGGCTGTTTCTGTAGGGAAACGATGTCTCGCAAAGAAAATGGAACTCTTAGGGCTTCATAAAGTGGTTCTGCTAAGAATCAATAAAATATGTCAGAACCTGCTGCTTTCTATCGCAAGGGGGAGTGAGTGAACTTACTGAGTAAACTTGAGTGCTGCTGCCTGGCCTTCTCTTGCCGAAAAGCATTATTTGTGTCAACTCAGCCTTGTAAAGCCCCAGCCTCAGTCTCAGAATGTGTCATTTTCTTTTCAGGTCTCTCTGGAAGCTGGATTTGTGTCCTACAGTCCTGCCACAGATAGAAAAACTACTCCAAAGTAAATATGAAAGGTGAGACCCCAAGAACATGGTGTGCTTGGGGGACAAGGTGTGGATATCCGTAGGAGAGCTCCACTGGGTATTTTGCAGCTGAAAGAAAATCCTGAAAAAAATACAGCAGATAATACTGATACGATGCCTGGAAAACAGCAATGGAGTTGCCAAGTGTGTGGAGAAAAAGATACAGAAAATATGCATGGGTGAGAAGAGCAGGATGTTGAGGTTTGGTGTAGGTGTGTTGGGCTGGAGGCAGCTCTGGCAGCTGGGAGGGGTCAAATGAATGTAAAACAAGTGGGCTCTGTGCACTGTTGGGAACTAAACTGTCAACTGGGGACAAGGAGAATGAAGTCCTGCAACAGCCTTGTGGTCATTTAGAAGATAACTTTCAACCTCATCGTTAGGTGGCAAAAAAATGCAGCCTCTCTCTTAAGATGGAGTTTCTGCCTGCCCTTCCTACCTGAGCCCTCGGCAGGACATCTCTGCTCTTGAGGAGAAGGGTCCCACTTGGCAGGGTATACGCCAGGACCTTTTGAAAGGGCTCACGCTGTCCGTCTTGACTCCATGACGCAGTACTTGGCTGTTGCTCTCCTTACCAGGTTACAGGTGGTGGAGGAGGGGTCGTTTGAGTAGATTGCCCCCGCTGACTGGATGGGAGTGAGGGCTGTGTGCTGGGAGGAAAGGAATTAAATTCAAGTGGGACCCAATTTGCTGTTTGTTTTTTCAGTTATGTGCAGACCGGCTGCACCTCCCTGAAACTCATTCTCCAGAGATTCCTGCCATTGATCACAGACATCCTTGCTGCACCGCCTTCGGTCGGAGTGGACATCACCAGAGAGGAAAGGTGATCTTACCTTACTCGCTTCCACTTGCTCCCTTTTTGAACTAACCTTTCTCTTGGGTGAGCTTTGCTCGTTACCACCAAGGCTTTAATACTAGACTGGGCATGCCTTCCCTTTTGTCTGCAAACACCAAACCCTCCTGCTCTGAGAAAAAGACCCAGGACTGCCTCTTGTGACTGTGAATTGAGTCATACCTAAACAAAGCGTGAGTATGTCAGGAGTAAAACCACCCTGTGGCTTCACCCTCTGCCTCACAAGACACATGAGTTGTCCGTCGGGCCCTGAATTTCCCGTTCATTCACAGGATAGCTCTGCTCTGAGAACTGGCCCTCCAAAACCAGCGCCTCCATCCTCCCTGGGCTTCCCTGACAAAGGGGAAAGGAGGAGTGAAAGGGCCCTTGTGTGGGTGCCATTTTCCTGTCTCAGCAGGACGTGTGCTGACTGTGTGGTGTAAATGCAGAGCCATGCTCACGTCAGCCTCTTCCAGGGCATTTGCAGGGCTTGTGTTTTCTCTCCTGCTGGAGTTGCATCTTTGGCTCAACAAGGACAAGCACATCTCTTACATCTCTTAGGCAGCTGAGGATTCATGCTGTGTCTGCTGTCTGTTTTCTTTGCAGGCTCCATAAATGCAAGCTGTGCTACAAGCAACTGAAAAACATCAACAACATCGTCAAGAACAAATCTGGGCTCAGTGGCCGCCATGGTAGTGCCTTTCGGGAACTGCATCTCCTCATGGCTGTCCTGGAGTGACAGCCACCACCTCCTCACGTGCAAACGCCGGTGGCCAAGCTCCCCCTTGCTCTCAGTCTGGCTGGATTTCACCTCTCTCCATCTTCCCCAGACTGCATGGTAGGGAAGTGGAATCTTGCTGGCTGGTCGCCTGCCCAGCCCTGGTGCCTTACGGGCTGGAAGGAGGACCTGAGCGGAGAGAAGCTTGTGCTGCGTGAGGGCACCTAGCTGGCAGAGGGCCCCGCAAAGCCGCTGGAGGGAAGCGGCTTCATTTCAGCTCTTCGTTTCGGCATCAAGCTCTCCGTTGCCCTGCCTCAGTGCTGGCCTCTCCCTGATGGCAGGGCTCCGAACCTGCTGTCGCCCCTCTGTCACCCGTGTGTGCTGGCGGTTCTTGTTGCTCGGCTCTTTGGGCTGGGAGGGGCTGGCCCTGCTCTCTGTGCGCTGTGCTGAGGAAGGCAGCGGCCGCCCCACAGAAAGCTTTTCCTTACAGAAGGGACTGCAGCTGCCGTGTAGGACTGTTCCCTTGGCCTCGCTTCACCCAACACAAGCCCCGACACCGTGTCTGGTGTGGTTTCAAGGACCTGGACTGAGAGGAGGCTTTCTCTGGGCTTCTCAAAAATCCCTGCTGGCACCCTGGGCCACAGAAGATTAATATCTTCAGACTGTTGCTGGGAACAGAGGTCTGCCTTGATCCGTTAAAATATGTGGCTTAAACAGGACTTGTCGGATGTGTTTGTCTTTGGGGTAAAGACGTGGGAGGGTGGAAGAACAAAGGAACATGAACTAATGTCTTTCTGCGTTCACTGGACTGCTCTTAGAGGTTTCTTTTCCCTCCTCCCCCAATAAATGTCTGTCAGAATCTTTCTGTACTCCTCTGATCTTTCCTGTTGCTGCTTCCCCTGCTCCTCCCAGCCTCCCCTCCCATCTTCATCCCATCCAGGAAACTGTAACTTATGAATTTTATTAAAAGATTTGTAATTTTTTTTTTCTAAACTTGTGTTAAATGTTTGAATCTCTGGAAGTACTTTTCACCTTAGCACAGCTCGTGGCTGGGAGCGTCGGGGGAGAGCAGGACCCTGTTCCCTGCGTGTCCAGGGGGTAGCGGGCTGTTCTCACCCTTCCTCCTGCGAGGCTGCGGGGGGTGGATGCAGCGAGCGAGTCCGAGAGACAGCCCTCACCCAGGGGCTGTGCTGAAACCCTGGGGGAGGTTTCACTCGGCTGGGTAGTTCCCAGCCCAAAGAGCAACGTCAGCGTTTGTGGCTTGTCCTTCTCCCCGCGTGCTCTCTAGGCAATCGCAGCACCAGGGCAGGGCTTTGCATGGGTTCCTGGGAGCTCTTGAGCCAGGTGCTGATGGTTGGGACATAGGAGCAAGAGGCCTTGGCAACGTCCTGTTGCAGGACAGCATGATGGAAGCTAAAGATGCTGCCTGCTGGAAGGACCAGGAACCTCACCGTGCGTGTCCTGCCTGCACTGCCCCTGCTTCCTGCCTCCCTCTCGGGATAGTCCTGAGCCTGACGGAGCTGGGAAAGGCTCTGCCAGCCTCCCGCCTCTAGCCCCAGCGCTGGGAGAAGCGCGAGACGGAGCAAGCTGCTGCTAGAGCTGGGTTTACGGATAGCTGCAATCTGGGGAGGGGCACACGGGCAGGCTCCCCCAGAGACAGCTGCAGGAGGAGGGATTTCAGGGCCTTTTCCAGCTGGGGGGAAAATACGGGGCAAGCAGGAGGGAGCACCCCCCCTGAGCAGGGCTCGAACCTGCGGCGGGGAAATAACGGCAGCCCCGGGAGGAGTGGCTTTAACAGTTTATTTAAAATAAGTTTTGTTACAAAACAGGATTTATTTTATTATTAAAATACATAGAAACATCTCATCTTACAAAAGGCTCATTTTATTTTTCCCTTTTTTTTCCTCTTTTTTTTTTTTTTTTTTTTGATAGAATTCGCTGCGGCAGAGCGAGAGGAGAGGGCGGTGGTGGGAAGGAGCTGCCAGTGCATCCAGTCGGTTATTTGCAGCAGGAGGAAGCTTACCCACAGGTGGGTGCTCGGGTGCTGGGGGCAATGCTGTCTCCTCCCATTCCCCCCATCAGCAACTCTCGCCCCATCAGCCCACAGGCTTTTGAGCTGCAGATCTGGGTTTTTTTCTTTGTTTTCCACTTCTTTTCCATTCCAAGACGCTGTAAACAGGCTATAAATATTTCACATACTTTCATCTTGACCACACTGTGATCTCTCTTGACACAACAACTGGTAAAGAACTTTACAATAGCTTCAGTCACAACTGCACCGTCCGCCCGGGTGCTGCGTACCGCGGGCAGCCCCTCGGTGCTCGGCTCATGCATGGCCCCGCGGCGCCTTCATGCAACAACCATGCTTGAGAAACCTAGAGGGAAAGGAGCTGGTGGGATTTTTTTTTTTTCTGGCTTAAAAAGGTGAAAGTGCTGCTTCCAAAGGCTCCAGCTGCAGCCTGGGGGGGGGGGGGCCGGG
>WKFP01013455.1:50252-62131 GCA_011057875.1 Pterocles orientalis | reverse complement strand
CACTTCGGTAACGGAAACGCCGAGCTCCGCCCCCTCCCGTTGCCATGGAAACCCTCCAAACCCCCCCCGACGGGCAGCGGAGGCGGGGCTCCCCCCCCAGCCGCACCGGGCGGCGGCGGGCACGGGGCTCCGGGGGGTCCCGGTGTGACCGCGGTGCTCCCCCCAGGCCCTGTGGCCGAAGCCCTGCGGAGCTCCGGGGAGCCCTGGTGTCCCCTCGACCCTTCCCGGGGTGTCCCGGTCCCCCTGTGCCCCCCTGCCCCTCTCTTGTCAGAGCCCGGCGGGGCTGCCAGGGTGGCCCTGGTCCCCCCGGTGTCCCCCTGGTGTCCCCTCAGCCCTTCCTGCGGTGTCCCACCCCCCCCCAGGCTCTCCTGACCCCCTCTTGTCAGAGCCCTGGGGGCTCCTGGTGTGTCCCTGCTACCCAGTGTCCCTGGTCCCCTCAGGATGTCCCTGATCCCCCCAGTGTGGCTCTGGTTCCCCTGCTGTGTCCCTGGTCTCCCCGGTGTCCCCCCAGCCCTTCCCAGAGTGTCCTGCCCCCCCTGTGCCACCCGACCTCCCCCTTGTCACAGCCCTTGGGGGCTCCCGGGGTGTCCCTGGTGCCCCCGGTGTGTCCCTGGCCCTTCCCACCCTGGTCCCGGTGCTCTCAGCCGCAGGGTAACCCCATCGCACCTCGGGGTGCTCCTGCTGTTCTCCTCCAGCACCAAACCCCGGCACGGCCGCGGCTGCGGTGCTCTTCCCCGGGACCATGGGGACAGAGCCACCAGCACCATCAAGAAGTGACGGCAGTGACAGCGGCCCACACGCCAAGGAACAGAGGTGACAAACTGTGCCCTCACCCTCCACCACATCCCCGCTGCTCCCAAACACCAATGCAGCAGCTACCCCCAATGCCGATCGGCACCCCAGGCTCGCGGGGGCCCGCGGCTGGAGATTTCATGCGGAAAATAACCTGTGTCTAACCCGCAGGCATGAAGAAAACAGCATAACATGCCTCGAGACCTCTTCGAAGGCCCTGGTGTCAGAAAGAAAAAAAAATACTGCTTTGAATAGAATTTATAGGTATTTTTTAGGATATTGCACATACGATGGTTATGGTAATGGCTGGTTTGGGTGACACAAGTTACTCATGACTCGTCCGCGGTAATTAACTGGCACTACCGGATATTTCCCACAACAAAACTTAACCTGGCATCGGTGGTGGCGGGCGCCCCGTGCTGACGGCTCACGTCTGCACGGCTGACGTCAGGCTGCCCCGTGGGGCGCACGGCTCCCACGCAGGTCCTGGGATGTGGGGTTGACGGTCCCTCGGAAGACTCGGGTTTGGTGGCAGCCCTGCAGGGCTGGACAAAAGGCGGCTCTGGCCACCAGTGGCATGTGGTCCCCTCAGCCAGGGGTCCGTCATCTCCCGCTCTGCTCAGTCCCACCCCTCTGCTCGTTCCTGGCTGGGTTTGGAGCAGGATTTGGCCTTGTCCTTTCATCTCCCTCTTGGGCATCCTCAGAGACCCCCCCAGGACACGCCGCCCCCATGGATGGGGGGTGATGGGGAGCCACTGGTGGGGGGGGACAAGTTGCTCCAGCCTCTCACCCCAGGGAAAGGGGGCTGGGAAGGGTCACCTCCATGTCCCTGTGTCATCCACCCCGGTGCAGCGCCTTGTCCCCGAGAATCAAATGCCATCCTGACCTGGCAGCTGCCTCCCTCCTCCTTTCTTGCGGCAGAAAAAAAAAAACAGCAAAAACCTCCCTGTCTCTGCAAAGTGGCACCTCCCTTCCCTTCAGCTGAGGATTGTCGGTGTGCTCGGTGCAGAGCCCTTGGTGTGGATGTATACGTGTGCCTATGGACACATATATATATGTACATAGATGTGCCTGGAGAGGCCTCAATACCCTATTATCTGTGCAGCTCCTGTGGCTACTTCGGTGATAATACCGACACACATAAAGTGACTTTCTACTTTCTGACAGCAGCTGTAATGCTGTGTCATCCCTGACTTCATTTACAAACTGTAAGGGTAAAAGAAACGTTTATGTAAATAACTTTAACTGGTAAGTAATTTCCTGGCTTTTGAACGCTTCAGGTTTTTAATGGTGTTGCAATTATGTGATGCACAGAAGTTGTATCAATTACATCAACTCAGTCTAAATTAACCGGGCGTACGCGTGAATTCCCCAGTTTAGAAAAAACAACTTCATGAATAAGCAAAACATGAGATGCCGAAGGGGTTTTGTGCCAACAGCTGTTTTCAAATAGTCACCTCTCAGCACCAACAAACCCCCCTCTGAGCAGCGGGGCTGATTTTCGGCGAGGACGGCACGGCTTTCGTGCAATCCCAGGGCTCCGGAGTTATTGCCGCACGCTGGTGGTGGGGTACCAGCTCCGTTTCCCTCGGCTGCGATGCTATTTAGCTCAAGGGGTGGCGTAAATCCCAGGGGATGCCGCCGGATGGGCTGGGGGGTGCGGGCAGCGGGTACCCTGCTCAGACCCCCCCTCTCTGCAGGGATTCACCCACGCTGGTTGGGCTAACAGCCTCAGCGATGCTGCGGTCCTCCTTTTCTTGGATGTCACGTCTCAGTGACCTGAGCAAGCACTGGCTGATGACACCGCTGAAGGTATTTTTAGAAGCGGCTGCTTTGCAGGCAGAAAAAAGGCAGCAAGCAGCGGCGCTGGCTGCCAGCGGCACCCTCCTGCCAGCACCCAGCAGGTAGCGGGAAGGCTCGATATATTGACAGCCATCAGCACCAAACACACAGCCGCCCTTCGCCCACCACGTGGCACGGGGACGCTCACCCCCGTTCGGCTCTTTGCTTTTAGCCCAGCCTTTTCCACAGCCAAAAAGCACGGCTGCTAAGTCAGGCAGGTTAATTCGCCTTTTACTTGGCTGAAGGGGAAGCTCCGGCAATCGAAACACATCGCTGAGCAGGGGCCTTTTTGCATTAGGCGTTTGTTCTGCCTCGAGCAAATATTTAACCTACATCTGCAAGATGGCTAAAAAAAAATCCCCCAAATCCCAGCCAAAATCTAACTCCCCCTGCCTTCCCTTCGAGCAACTCAATAACCTAGCCCAGGAAAGCCAGAAAATACCCCAAGCCCCATGTGTATTAGGCTGCTCCCTGGGGAATATTCCCACCAGAAGCCCCAGACGTTGTGAGGACGTGTCCCCAGAGCACAATTCATTATCACCCAGCTCGTTATTCTAATTCTGCTCCTCCTGGAGGTGGCGAGGGGATTTCTCGGCGTTGCTGAAGCACGGTTTGCCAAGCTGACATGAAACGCTTACCGAAGCAATCCCGAACCCCCCCGCATTCCAACATTGCCATTTCGCGTGAAGATAGGAGCTTTAATTAAGTCTTAGCATGCTCCTGAGAAATTTAATACTCATTTTCAAGTTCACCAACTAAATTAATTCAACCCGGAGGCTCCGATCGTTCAGATAGGGTTGCGCCCAGCTGGGGGAAGAGGGGTGTTGCAAGGATCGCTGCCTTTATCTGATGCAATGGGGTGCTGCTGGCCTCGGACGGTGGCAGGGGGCTCTGGGGCTGCTCGGCTCATCCCCCCCCGGCCAGACCCCGGTTAGGCCGGGTTTGGGCTGCTGGGGTGGGTGGCAGCAGCCCAGGGCAGTGTGGAGCCGGGCCAGAGCTGTGGAGCCGGCCGTTGCACCTCGGCTCAGCTCTGCCTGTGTTCCCCCCGTGCAAACCTCCTTTATATTGAGGGAATAACAAAAGCAACATCTTTCACAGCCTGCTGTATTCACCTAGATAAAAATTCTGCACGCAGTCAGGGCAAGATGTAGCAGCCATCAGATGAGCTGCTGACCCACCGCTCCAAATTTCCTACCCGTTGCAGAGCCATCTAACCCAAAAAACCTCAGCTCCTGCGTCTCCCTTTTACCTACCTTTTCTCTTCCTCATATTTTTCAGTTGGCTTCGGGTAGGACTCGGGTTGGGCTCTAATGCTTGTGCCTCATCCTGCACCGCGCCGGCTGCCTGCGAGCTGCGATCTGCTCTGCGGGAGGACCGCGGCTCGCCTGCTAAGTCATTAATGTTTCATGGCATCAGCCAATACGGGCTCCTGCTTGCAAAGCACTTCTTAGAAACAAGGCTAAGAATAAGCACAAGTTGTGACGGCCGAGGCTAAAACCTTGGGGGGATGCCCATGCTGGTTTGAGCAGACCCAGGAAGAGGTCAGCTTGATACCAAGTAGATTCCATCCAGGATATTTTATCCAGCAAAGAAAAATTAAGGCTGTACTGGAAAGATCACTGCATCCCAAGCAGGAAGACATGGGGCTCCTGGTCGGGGAGAAGCCCACCAGTGGTCCCCCAGCCAGTGCTTGCAGAGCATCCTTGGGACCTTCCACTCGGGACCTCTGGTGCTTTCTGTGATTCTTTGGAATTAAAAAAAAAAATATATGAAGATAGAAGCTGCAGGTGGGTAAGTGGATTTATTTCAGTTTGGCTGCTTCCGCTGTTCATTTTCTCCTTCAAGCCAAGCCAACACGGTGCCACCAAGCCCCTCACCCTGGCTGGGTGACACCAGTAACAGGGGTGCAAAGACGGGGTTAAGGCAAAACTGAGGGGAGCCATGGCTTTTAAAAAGATGCTCAGTTCTCAGCAAAACCATTTATTTTTAGTGCCCTCCAAAGTGTGCTTGACTTCAGAGAAGAAACGAAGCAAAAGCAACGGTGCTGAATAATTGAGGGAAGAGAGTTTTGGGGTTGATGTAAGGGGGAGCCAAGCTGGAGTGGGGGGGGGGGCTGGAGGAATGCAGGGCTCCCAAATAATATCCAGCTGGTTTAGGCATAGGCACCAGAGTAAGAGCCTCTATAGGGAGGAGGGAAACATTGCACTGGTCACAAACTAAATGTAAAGTAAATGTACGGGTCACCCGTGTAAAGGAAAATATTGTGACGGTGGGTAACCCACGAGACAGGCTTAGCTGCACTCCGGCTGCAACGCAAAAGCTGCACGTGACCAAGACACAAATATGCAAACTAGGAGGGATATCCTCTGGTGGAATTAAATAGCCTTCCCACTAACCGGCTTTGACTGCTCGATATCGAGCTGTCTGCAAAATCCCGCTGCAAGTCCATCCTGGCAGGGGAGCAGCCGCACTGGTGCTGCCACCACCAGGTCCTCGGCGCGCTCTGTGTCACCTCTAGATTTTCACGTGCCCCAGGGATGCTCGGTGGGCACGGTCCAGCTGCTTGTCTCGTCCCACCGTGTCTCATCACCACCACATGTGGGATGCTGTACCACCACTGCTCTGCACCTTTGGCACCAAACGTCCTCCTGTGGGGCGGACACACGATCCTCCCATGCATTATTGACACTCTTTATATATAATGGATGTCCTCACGCTGGCACCAGTGATGTAGCTCGGATGCTGCGCCAGCTCCTGGGCAGGCGTCAGCAGAGCCCGTTGGCCACAGCCCGTGGCTCAGCCATACCCAGGCACCGGAGCCCTGATTTCCCCGGGTATCGCAGGGATGCTCCCACCACCTCCGTGCTCTGCCCAGCGATGTCTTCCCCACTGTTACCTTCCCTGAGCCGGAGCGTGCCAGCCTGCCCCATACTGTACTCCCCACTTCTGAAGGAAAAAAGCTGGGGGCCTTTCAAATTTAATTTACTGAAAGGTATTTCATATATGGTGATTTAATTATGCTGGACCCAACTGGGACCATATTCTCTTTTTTTTTTTTTTTCCTTCTAAGGTGTAATTGAGACAGCAAAGAAAACTGTGCTCAATTAATAGGAAGGGTGGCCAAATAGATCCGTTAATCTGCCTGCCAAAATTTTCCAGGCAAAACTATTTTTTCCTCTTCAAACTTAACACACAAATAGACGCACAGTTATCGCAGAAACTCAGGCTGTTCCAACACAAAAGTGTAATTTCTTGTTCTTGTGTTGCTGTTTCAAAGACATCACAGCAGACTACAGAATGGAAAACTGCAAAGAAAGTGCCAGGATCTGTCCCCAAAGCAGGTTTTACGCCCAACGAGAGCCTTCTGCTTCTCGGCTAAGCCGGTGGAAGTCGGGGAGACAATCAAAGGAAATGTGAAATTCCAGCCTCCCACTCAGGCTGAGGGAAAACGGAGCAGCCCAGCCATGTGCAGGGTTATTTTAGAAAAGAAAACTTTCATGTCTACGCCCAATGAATATTAAACAGCCACACGCTTCGGCGCTGCCGCCTGCGCCCGGCGCTGCGTGAGCAGATTTCATTTGCCTTTGTGAAGAGCAGCGGCCCCACGCCCATATTTTTCTGCACATGCCTTAGAGATGAGCGGGGTGTGAAGGGTGAACCCCAGTCCTCTCTGCCAGGAGATCCCTTGAGCAATCCCTCCCAACTGGAAAGACGAGGAGACATCAAGGGAAATCCGGCAGCGCAGGCAGGAGGGTTTCTGCAGACTCACACGGAATAGCTGCCAGCTCACTGTTTGGGTTTTTTTTTTTTCTGTGCAAACCTCCCTGGGCTTTCAGGTCCCTTTGGGGGTCCTGGAGAGGCATCGGGCGGATAAAAATAAGGATGAGATGGAGAAAGAAACGGCACACAAGGTGGGACCGAGGCATGGCTCAGCATCCCGGGTGAGGTGGGACCAGGGCTCTCTGGGGCTCTTCATCCCACCAGACACAAATGCTGCTTCATTAACCCCTTAGGAAACAACAGCAGAAGAAATACAGAGCCTGTGTGCAAACACCCAGGCACATTTCATTAGAAATGCCCCCAACCCAGAGGCATTTTGCTACTTTTCCTCCCCAGTCTTTGCTTTTGATGATTCCTCTGCCTTGCCCCAGCCCCTCCCCACCACTCTCACCTGCGGGCCCATCCAGGCTGACCCTGGTCCCGGGCACATTTTTTGGAAGCATCCTCCTCCACGGGCCAGTCTCCGCACGGCGCCCACAGGTCGGCAGAAATAGCGGCCAAGGCCACAGCGCTCGCCTTTCTGGCTGCGGGCAGGGATGCTCTCCGCACCCTGCATCCCGCTCCTCCGCTGGCTCCAGCCCTGCGCCGACATCCCTGCCAGCGCACACAGTGCGTGCATGGCTCCGTCCGGCCCAGGAAGGGGTGCTGAGCTCTGGATACGGCCCGTGCGGAGCCCTGCCGCGAGCCTCCCCGGGATGCTGGGAGCAGGCGGGGTTGGTGCGGCCCTGCTGGTGTGGCCAATGACGGCAGCAGCTCTCTGGGGTGAGACGCTTCACGGCGCTTTTCCACGCATGGTGCCATGCGGCTGTCGCACCGGCAGTGAGAAATTGTTGCCTTTTCTTTGTCAATTCTGTCCCAATCTCAGGGGGCCCTGGGTGAAGCCCCCCAGCAGTTCTCCTCTTCCCTTGGTGAGGACCTGTAAAGATGGTCTGTCACGGTGGTGAAGGGGTGGCAGGACCCCCCCAGAGATGCCAGCCTCCCCAGCGAGCGAGCACAAAGGATGGCTTCCCACTCCCGATGTCACCTTCACCGCTGGGTTTCCCAGCCCATGACAAACCACTGGCGGTACTGCCTCGTCTGTGACCGGAGACAGGGACAGCAGCGTCCCCTTCACTCCCATCTGCCAGCGCATTAAGAAAACGAGACCCGATTAAAGCCCGTCCCCTCCTGAGCATCATTGGTCCAGCCGAATCGCTGACACAACCTATTTAGCAGCACGGGCAGACAGGTGGACTCTCCTCCCTTCCCACACATCCAGATTTAGATGGGTTTGGGGTCGCTCGGGTCCACCGCTCTAGAGTCAAAAGCAGCTTAATTGCACAGAATGAGTGTCTTAGTCAGATTTTATTTTTTTCCCATCACCTGTTAAAACGTTGGCTCAAGCAGTGCCTTTCCTTGCAGACCTGCTCCTTCACCGCACGAGGATGCCGGGGTGGGATGAGTAGCTCAGAGGAAAACCCTTCTGGGTGCCCACACCACCCCATGGACCCGCATTGTCCGGCAGGTCCCGGAGTGCCAAAAGCTCTCGTGTTTCTCCAGGCAGGCGAGGCGGAAAGCCCCATTTCCCTCCCATTAACCTCCACCCGCCAGCACTTTCGAGAAGGCAGCCAAGAACAGTAAAACCAGGGAGATTTGCAAAATAAACAGTGATCAAAAGCAAAGACCTGGGTTCCTGCTCCGGAGAGGCGCCTGCCAAGACACACAGATCGTATCGGGCTAATTTACAAAAGGAAAAAAACCGCCTTAATTAGTGTTCAGGAAAGCACTGTAATGAGAAGCGCGTTAGGGTAAAAAGTGAGAGCGCCACAAGGTCAAATTGCTCCTAACGCCAGAAAAACAGGAAACGGGGCAGAGCCGACCTCTGCCCACCCACACCGCAGCACCGCTTTCTCACTTTTTAAATAAGACTTCAGCTTATTGGCGAGGAATTTATAAAACCCAGAGCCTACAGCCCCACAACGGAGCAGAGATGCTGGACGCAAGCTCTGAGCATCGTGCCGGATGCGGCCAGCTCACCCTGGGGGGTCATGCAGCCCCCACGGATATCTTCCCCCCTCTTTTGGGGGCTGTGGCTGGAGTTTCCCCTCGCAAAGGGGAGAGCAGAAGCCCTGTCAATGCTTTGAGTCCCGTCTTGCCAGCGGCTGTGACGGTGGCTAGTCACCATGGTAGCGAAGAGATTTTTCACGTGATATTGGTATTTCTGCAGCACAAAAAAGCCTCTTATCTGGAATGAGTAACTGGTCTGGCTGGTCTTCATTCCTCCAGTTATTGCTAAGACAGCGGCACAGCACGGCCCAGCACGGACCATGTGATGCTCACCCTGCCGTGAGTTTGGACCATCCGCGGGGAGACCCATGGGAGGTTCCACGATGCAAAAGGATGCTCACGTGGGTGCTGCGGCAACAGTCCTGCTACGTGGGGGCAGAGCCAACCCGCCGCCTCTGAAAGGAGCCGTGGTTGTCCTGGGGAGCTCAAGTGTGCAAAGCAAGCATCTGCAAAACGTGTGAAGCACACTGGGCCATGCTGTCCCCTGGATGTCACAGTCCAGAGATGGTGGGGATGGCCCCTGGCCACCCCATTGCATCCCCGCTACCCGATTTATCTCACTTCTCCAGTTGCTCCCAAATTCCTTCCAATTTATCCAAGAAAATAGTTTTTGGACTTTGACTTCCAGCTCTTCTCGTGCATCAAGTGACTTCTAAAAGCAGAAAAAAAATGCACGAAATAACATAAGTGTCTAGGCTTTCCTTCTTTTAGAGGACTCAAACCCAACTCACTGGGTATTGCTCAGATCTCCCCAAGAGAGTCACCTTAGGGCACAAACCAAAGTTGGAAAGTTTCATCCCAAAAATAAGAACGGGTCAGTGAGGAAAGAATGAGAAAAGGGAAAAATGTCATCCGGTCTGAGCTAAGCCTCAGCTGCTGTGAAGAAATGCCGGCATGGGCACCCGTCAGCTTGTGTCCCTCTGCATGACCCCTTCCCAAATGGGGGTCTGGCTTTTTTTTTTTTTCCAGGGTGTTAATTCCAGTGGGACCATTCCTGCACTTAAAAGGAGCTGTGTGCTCGGGACAGAGAAAACCAGGCTCGTATTAGCTCCATTGTAGAGGAAGGTAAGAGGGATTCAGGCAGCTTTAGTTGCAGCCATGACTCAAAGCAGATCCACACAATGGAAAAACTATAAATAGTCAGAAAAAGTGGTCTACAGACCGTTGGAAGAATTAGGAGCATGTCCTGCTGGCTAAGGTCTCCAAGTTTCAAGGTTAAAGTGCTTAATTTTATTTCAAGCTTTCACCATTTAACGGGGCTTTCCATTTATCCTGCAATTTCTTTCTAGACCTGAGTCTAATCCCCAAACCCGCTTATTTGTTTTTACTTTCATTATAAGCTCATCAGTGATTAACCTGCAATTGCACTTAATCTTTTTAAAAGATTGCTCCAACTATAAATGCAGAGAAGCTACCTGCCCAGTTTCCACCCAAGGGAAACCAACTTCCTCCGCAGTCGGATAGTGGGTTATATTATTCCTTTTGTAAGATGTTTTTTTTTTTTTAAATTGGAGATATTTGCCTTCCTCTAACTTCATACAAAACACTCCATCACTGTTCTGAAAGACATAACAGCACGGGCCACAAGGAATAGGAATACTCCTCCAGTATAAAAAAAAAAAAAATATATATATATATCTAAAAGTGTATATATATAGAAAAGGGTGCATTAATATATAAAAATATATATTAATATTAAAACAATATATACAAAGCCTCCCGTAAAGATGCTACTTGTGACCGTGAGACAAAACCTAACACGTTAAATACAGATCCCACAACAGCAAGCTCTGCTTCTTCCTTCAGCAGCTATCGGCTGAGAAATCTGTTCATCAGAAATAAAAGTCAGGAGGAAGACTGCAATGCAGAATCTCCAGGCAAAAAGCTACTGCCCAGTAAGATCCCCCCAACACTGCATTAATATTGTTAGAGGATCTCGTATCGGATCGACCCAACACTTAAGGACGTCAAAGCGGAACGAGCAAAAGCTGATGAGAAATGCAGCAAAGGTACACGGAGCGTTACCACTCCCACCAGGAACATCACAAGGGCAGGAAGAGCAGACCTGTGAGAAGCGCACACTGCGAGATATTTAACAGAAGCCAACGCAAAGGTGGCCCGTTGCAAATACAGCCAAGCTGGGAGATGAGTGGAATTACCAACTCGAGCAGAAAGGCAATTTACAGCAACCCCAAAACAAGAGGCACTGAACGAGCTGCCTTAGCCTACCTGGCACTTCTAACTAGTCCTGCACAGCAACAGAGCCCAGCTCAACTCCGCAAGCCAGCCTGGAAGCCCAACCCTACCTTGACCTTAATCATCACCTGGAGAATAATCTCTCTAAAGAACCAAAGCCGTAAACAGATCACAGAGGAGAACAACTTCAAATCTCCTTGCGGTTCCAGAATTACCAGTTATGTATCCGTCACCATCTAATGCTGCGTGTTGAAAACTAAGATCTTCACGTAACTTAGGAAAGCTTTTTTTTCCCCCTCCTTCTGGTGATTAAAAAAAACCGTAACAAATCTCCTGCTAGCATTATGTGACCTCTGAGCCTCTAAAAAGTTCATTGGAAAAATCTGTGAACTGTGCAGGGGGGCTTTGGTGGTTCTGTCAAAAGTGAGCAAAAAGATGGAAAACAACCGGAATTTTGAAATACACACACAGCAGGTGAATGGTAGTCTAGGTGGTGTTTATTGTAGATATAGTGAATGATGAAAGCCATTAAAGCCCACTATTTATTGAAATGCTTTTTCTAAACCATATCAGATTGTAGCAGCAAATCAGAGTGTCGGTTTGACTTCTGAACGTTTCCTGGTTTGATTATATAAATATTGATATAGTGGAATACAATACTCACCCCGAAACCTTCTCCCCAGCAGGAAATCACTTGCAAATGGCCAAGGACATGAAATATTTAAGGAGCTTTGGGTGAGCCTCCCACAGTGTCAAGGGCAGTGATGGCTTCAGACCCTCCTGCGGTGTGCTGGAGCTCATTAAACTTGTTTAAAAGAGAGCAAGCCATCGTTAATTAACACTAACAGATATCCTGCCTCTTCCTGCCACTGAAACCCATCTATTCTGCAAGAGGGGAAAAAACCCAACAAAGATGGTCCGAGGCTGGAGCAGCTCCCGTGCGAGGACAGGCTGAGAGAGTTGGGGGTGTGCAGCCTGGAAAAGAGAAGGCTCCGGGGAGACCTGCCAGCACCTTCCAGTGCTGAAAGGGGGCTACAGGAGAGATGGGGGGGCTCTGGATCAGGGGGTGCAGGGACAGGACGAGGGGGAAGGGGTTGAAGCTGAAAGAGGGGAGATGGAGATGAGATGTGAGGAAGAAATGTTTTCCTGTGCGGGGGGTGAGGCAGTGGCCCAGGCTGCCCAGAGAAGCTGTGGATGCCCCATCCCTGGAGGTGTTCAAGGCC
>WKFP01013455.1:33655-50054 GCA_011057875.1 Pterocles orientalis | reverse complement strand
AGAAAAATTTGGAAAAAATTAAAAAAAAAAAAAAAAAAAAGGAGCAAGGTCATTTTTTTTTTTTTTCAGTGGCTCATGACAAAAACGCCGGGTGATTTCACCGCAGCTCACGCAGAGCTGGCAGGATGGTGTGGCTTCTGCTGGGGGTCTCTGCCCCAGCCACACTGTGAAAGCTTTGCAGATATTGATGGGTTTGTGGATGCTGGGCGCCAGCATCACCCGCCGTCCCGTCAGCCCATCGATTACTTACGAGTGGCTCTGTCTCTGCGGCACCAAAGAGATGTTCGTCCGTGGGCACAGCCCAGCTGGAAACTAGACTCGGGCTTAGCATAGCTGGGCAAAAAGTCCATGTGTTTCCCTTTTGTGTTGCAAAACAAACCCCTGTGGGACAATGGCATTCTCCCAAGGCCGAGATGCTGGACCACCATCTCTGGCTCCATCTCTGGAGCCACCCGGGGAGAGCAACGACTCCCGACAGCCAAATTGCCATCCTCCCTGCACTGACCTGCGTTGCCTGCATCGCCTTCAGCTCCTTCAGCCTCCAGCGGAGCTGCGCCAGCGTCCCTTTGCCCCCCATCCTCCCCGTGGCGGCCAGGGCAGCCTGGAAGAGCTTCGGGGTGTCAGGTTTTGGGGGGATGATCAGTGGGTCTCTGGGGACTCCTTTCTCATCTTTGGGTTTATTGTTGTTTTTCAACATTTTCCTACAGCAAGGAAAAGGATAAATGACTTCAGTCCAGGGATATGTTAGATTAGCTGGATTTTATAATGCAGAAAAATCAGACTTTAAAAGGTCGGGGATTTTTTTACACCTTAGAATAGCAAATCTAAGTAATGCTAAAAACTAAAATGAATATTTGAGTAGATTTTTCAATGAACACACTTTGGCCACCTTTGTTCCCGAGTTGCACCCGCTGTTAGCGGTGAAGCTGTGCGGCAGGGCTGGGCTGGCCCCAGGCACCCCCAGCCGCCCCGGTCCCCAGCGAGGGACAGGTCCCCTCTGCCCAAGCGCGGCAGCTCCAGCCCGGCTCTGCTCCGAGTGTCCAGCACTGAGACATCCCCTGGGACGGGGAAACCCACACTCTGCTTTTTTTTTTTTTTTTTTTTTTTTAAACCCCACAGGCTGGAAAGCAGGAGCCTGACACGCACTTGGCCTTCTTACGCAACAGCTTCTGGGACTCCGGGTAATGCACCAAAATCTCGTTCAAGTCCTTCTTATCCAAAATGAAGAGGTTAGCGAAGCCGTGAGCTACGACGTTTGCTGTCCGGCGATTTCCGCCTCCTGCCGCCAGCAAGCTGAGAGAGACACGACGGGACATCAGCGCTGTGATACACAGGCTCAGCACAACGTCTGTCATTTAAAATCTCCCTTTTCCCATTGTGACCCGCATCTCTCTCTTCCAGAGGATTCAGTTTAATTTTCACCCCTGATGAAGTTTTCTAAGCCCTGTTTTTAAAGAATGCTGGCAAATATTGGCACGGAGCGCTGTATAAAAAATGATTTGCCTGGTTTATATTTTTAATATAATTTTTTTAATATAAAATATAAATATTGCGTTTTACAGCAGCCTAGTGCCTGCTGGGCTGTAGGGAGGCAAACTCTATCGCTGCATTATAAACAGGTACAGGACTTCACATGCCCATGAAATGGGCAGATTAACGGCTGGGGGGCTGTTTCAGTACAACATCTTTTCTTATTCATTTTCCTGTCCCTCCTTATACCTCTGCTCACTGTCACTGGCTCCTCAGGCAGAAAACAGCAAGATGACAAAAACAGTGGAAAGGTTCCAAGAAAAAAGCTGTAATCTGTGCAGCGGATGCTGCTTGGCATTCATGGCTTTCAATCACAGAGATTAATTAGGGTGCTGCTGATCTCCCCACCTCCCACCCTCTTCGCTCAGAGCCCGTGAGCTGTATTTCCCTGGAAAGGCTCCGCTCACCTTATTTCTCCAAACACGGACCCGGCTTTCAGAGTCACCAACACGGTTCTGCCGTCAGGTCCCCCCAGCACCTGCACTTGTCCCGCCTGGATAATGTACATCTCGCGCCCGATTTCTCCCTGCAATGAAGATGGGTGCTGCATGGGGTGCCCAGAGACAGGGAGACCTATGGATGCTCTAACCGGGTGCCCAGAGACAGGGAGACCTTATGGATGCTCTAACCGGGTGCCCAGAGACAGGGAGACACTATGGATGCTCTAACCGGGTGCCCAGAGACAGGGAGACCCTATGGATGCTCTAACCGGGTGCCCAGAGACAGGGAGACACTATGGATGCTCTAACCGGGTGCCCAGAGACATGGAGACCTTATGGATGCCCTTAACCTGCACCTTGCTGGAAACCCATACCACTATCCCCAAGCTCTCAAAATGCTTTCTCCCGCTGGTGCTCCCTCCCTAGCATCCTCGTCTAAGCACCCCAAAGTCTCTCCCAGCTTGGCAGGTTCTTCCCTGCTCTCCCGTTGTCCCCCAGCAGAAGAGGTCAGTCTTTGCACAAGACCAGCTGCAACTGAAGAAGTTTTTTTTCCAAATTCCCTGCCTGTGAAGCGGCTCGATGCCACAGTGATGGGCCAAGCCTGGCTTTCCCTGCTCTGTGCCCTGCACAGCCCAGACATGACACCGGGGATGAGAGGGCACTGAGCATCTCATTACCTTCTTACACACGTAGTCGTTAGGCAGGTAGACCACTGATCTGAGCCGCTTCAGCATGTCGAAGATCATCTGCCTGTCGCAGCCCTGAGCGAAAACAGAGCCAACAGCACCGTTAGTCTGTGCCAGCGCGCCGGGCTCTGCCAGCCAGGACCCGCATTGCAGAGGGTACCTGGAAGAGGGCCACTTTGCTCACGATGTTGTAGTTCACGTCGATGGCGATGTCCAGCCTCATTTTGTCTGGCAGCTGCACCAGTAGCTCCGACTCATCTGTGAGACAAAGCAGAAAAAGGGGTGTTCCCAGCACTTGGTCCAAGAACACGTCCTTGGTGTGGCACTGGGAAAGCAGCCCACGTTCCCGTGGCAGAGGGCAGGAGCCGGCTCCCCCAGAAGGGTCTCCTCCAGCCCCTGCCCACCCAACAGCCTGCAGGTCTAGACCCAGAGCATGATGCTCAGCCACCCTTCGCGCATCATCCCTGCCCTGAGGGCTCTCAGAGACAGACAAGCAAGCATCTTTCCCGGCCAGAAGAACGGGCACAGAGGTCCTGCCTGATGATTTACTGGTGGAGTGAGCTGGTGGGTTTGCTGTTGGACACGCTCTGGCCAGTCGCTTCCGTCCCCCCATGGACTGGTGGGTGGGATGCTGGATCACCATGACATCGTGACCCAGTGGCAGCCTATACTCTATACAGGTGGGCAAACAAGCCCATACACAGAAGTGTAAAATAAGCCACCACCTTCCCCAAAACTGCAGTGCTATTTGACCGTACCGTTTCCACTCTGCAAAGCAACGGCAGTAAAACACACACGGTGCAAGTGTTGACCCTCGGAGCGGTTGGATCTCACCTAGCATGCCTTGCGAATGCCATGTGTACTCGTACCACGTTTTCACCCGGTTCTGAACAGTTTTGGGGATTTTGTAGAAGTTCATGTATTTAATGGTACTGTCCATGCAGCTCCGATAGTACGTTTGCCCTGCGGTGGCAGCACCAACCACATCTCTCATCTGAAGGGGAGGAAGGGGTGGAAGAGGTGTTTTAGTTGCTGCCACTTACCCATCACGCAAATTAAGCAGTCTAGAGCACGTGCTGAGCCTTAACAGCATCTGACAAATCCTTTTGGATCATTATTGATGCTCAGTAGGTGGGGAAAACAAACCTGGAGATACAAACCTGTGGACCAGCCCCACCGAAGCCTTCCCCACCTGAGGCTGGGACCCCCCCCCCCCAACTCTCGCTCACCTGCCCTATCATGACGGAGAAAGCAAAGACACCCGTGAAGTAGTTCAGCAGCTGAAAGACGATCTCAAACAGTGTCTTGGGGTCTGGCAAGCCCCCGATGGTGATGAGGGTTTTGACTGCCCAGTAGTAGCAGCGGATGTAGCTGGGAGGAAGAGAAGAGGCAGCTATGAAGGTGCAAAAGCTTGTTTCACCTCTCGGTACCAAGCTCACATCCTCTGGCCGTAGCAAGCCAGAGCCTGCTGAGAGTAACCATGGGTGACGAAGGGAAAAGTAAGGGGTTACAGACTCATCACACCTGCAGGCACTTTTGGAGATGCTACAGGAGCAGGAGGACAGAGGGACCCTCCAGAAACCTGTGTGGGAGGCTCAGCTGCTCCAGCCACTCCTATTTTTTGGTTCTTACAGTTCCACTACCATAAACCAGCGATGTATTTTCAGCAACATTTACACTTTCAGAAATAGGGGGGAAAAAAAAGGTTTGTGAGCAAATTGTTGGCACGGGACTCGGGAGTGAATTCTTGATTCACTGGTCTCGGGGACTCCCTTGGATGCTACAGTCACACCTACAGCTAGACACAGACACCTATATCACACAAAATAACTGTACACATCAACATGAACATGGGAAGCTGAGTGCTCGCAGGGAAGGCAACACCCACGCTAAGGCTGCCTGAGTGACAGTCACTTGTCCCCACCTTCACCCACACCTCATGGGAAGTCTCTAATGCCCTTGCCTAAGTCTTTTTGGCAGGAAACTCTCACTTATTGCTAAATTAGTTAAACGTTACTCAGTGTTTTATTTTGATCATGTTGTACAACTCGCAGGCATAGGCGTTCGCCACAAGTCGGTGTTCAGCTCACGAGCCCAGTGCTCTCCCCAGGGCATCCATCGCCGATAGCGCAACGGATGTGTAACACGGGTCTCTTGGAAGTGCCATGGCAAGGGGCTGGGGTGCCCACTGTCCCTGCCTCGCACCCTGGCAATGAGGGCGCTGGGCTGGTCCAAGGGACCTGACACATGGCACTAAGGACATGCAGCTTCCAGCCTCCATCCCGACCCGGCAGCAGGTCAATAGGGCTCACGCTGCCATCCTGCTCAGCCAGGGAGCATTCCCTTGCCTTCCATCACCAGGTTCCCAGTTTTTCAGCCTCTTCGACCAGCCATTGCCTTCCATCTCAGCCCAGCCGCAGCCTCTTTGTATGCCTGCACATCCCATCCCTCCTGCCATTCTCCCTGGCTCCACATCTCCTGGCACACCCAACCCTTTGCTTCATGAGTTTTTATGAACCCATCTGGATCCTCATACCCCTCTTCTTGCCCCAGCTCATTCCAGCAAGCTGTGCTACGTGAGGACCCACACCCTGGCTCGTACCTGTTTCCTTCCCCATCATAGACCCACGTGGTGGAGCCCAGCCCTTCATAGGCTGACGCCCAGTAATAGAGACAGGAGTTCACATGCAAGCTGTACAGTAAATAGGCAGTGGTCCGAATTACTCTGAAAAAAAAAAAAAAGAATAAAAAAAATTTAAAAAAAAAGGAGAGTGCAGGAGTTCAGTTTTGGGCCCCTCACCACAAGAAGGACATTGAGGTGCTGGAGCACGTCCAGAGAAGGGCAACGGAGCTGGGGAGGGGTCTGGAGCACAGGGCTGATGAGGAGCGGCTGAGGGAGCTGGGGGGTTCAGTCTGGAGAAGAGGAGGCTGAGAGGAGCCCTCATCACTCTCTACAGCTGCCTGAAAGGAGGGTGCAGTGAGGGGGGTGCTGGGCTCTGCTCTAAAGGAACAAGTGATGGGACAAGAGGAAACGGCCTCAAGTTACACCAGGGGAGGTTCAGGCTGGAGATTAGGAAGAATTTCGTCACGGCAAGAGTGCTCAGGCATTGGAACAGGCTGCCCAGGGCAGTGGTGGAGTCACCATCCCTGGAGGGGGTCAAGAAACATGTGGATGTGGTGCTTGGGGACATGGGTTAGTGGGTTGGGTGGGGTTGGGTTGACGGTTGGACTTGATGATCCTGGAGGTCTTTTCCAGCCTTCATGATTCTGTGATTCTAGGAGGGGAGATGAGAGAAACACAGCAGAACCCCCCGGCATCACAAGGAGCTTCAAAGGGATGAGCTGAGTGCTGCCCACGCAGGTCCTGTCAAAGCAGGAACCACAGAGCACCCAAACCTGGGGGTCCCAGTCCCTCCTGCAGCCCTCCTGCTCCAGAAGTGCCAGACAAAGCAGCTTATCCGCTGGTGGCTCCTCTTCACTGCCAGCACCCCTGTCCCTGCTGGGTCAGGGAGAGGTGACCCTACCCACAGGACCCCCACATCCCGCCTGCATCAGCCAACATGCACACCAACTGGTCCAGGGACAGCGGGAAAATAGATCAGGAACCCAGAATGGGCGCACACCAAAGCAAACCTTCTTCCTCTGTAGCAAACGGGAATCCCATGCTCCCGTCCTTCCCCTCACCTGTAGATGTACGCCTTGCTCAGGATAGCCTCCAGGCGGTTGTTGAACTCGAAGAAGGCCATGTACTGGAAGGAGAAGGAAAGCAGCATGCTCCAGCTTCCCACGGGCCCCATCGGAAGAGGTATGTCCCTACAAAATCCCATTTCCCTCCTGCAGCACAAACTGCTACGGGCAGATTTGGGTCCATCTGGAAGTGCCCTTCTAGTCAAATGTGAGGGTGTTTCAGGATGGAAACGAAGTTTTTGACCAACAGCCTCGCAAAGCCCCTAGGACAAGACGTCCCATCCATTTTACATCCTCTTGTCATCACCGGTGGGTCTAGAGAGCCACGGCTTACCCCATCTGGAGGGGTCTCCTCCACACCCACGGCAACTGGTGTTCTCCCTGATTCTGTAAGCTCCAACTCACCTTCAGACAGCGAGGAAAACGCAGGAGTGGGTTTACACCAACTTTGAAGTAGAAGAAATCCAGGGGCAGAAGGCTCAAGACATCCATCTGAAATCCGCACAAAGAGAGAAATCTCTGTGGGGACCTGCAGGTGTGGCGGAGCTGCAAGGCACAGCTCAGCTTCAAGATTCAGATTAATAAATAAAATTCCATCGAACCTTAAAGCGTTGTGATCTCAGGTAGTTCTCTTTCATGGCCTTTTTATCGGTCTGGTTGGGAATAGGAGGGAAAAAGAGAGAGAGAGAGGAAGATGAACCATTGCTTACAGAAAGGAAACTCATGCCTGGCTTTCCTCTCCTGCACCACAACGGGAAAGATGCTTCCTTCATGCCCCAAAGGCGAGCAAGAGGAGCAGAAGAGACCTGCCTCTATGCCATCTTCCCATCCTATCTTGGTACATCCCGTGCTCGTTTTGCATCCCCCTGATTGGGTGGGGGCAGGGACTGTGTGAGCGGATGTGTGTGTGGTTTGGCCCCCAGCCGAGGGCTAACCCGCCACAACATCACAATGTCAGCACCACCAAAATAAGAGTTTACAGGAGAAACCTCCCCATCTGAGCATTTGCATGGGCCATGGGAAGTCTGTACCCTCAAGGTTTTGTTTTTCACAGCTTATTTAATTGGATGTGGAAATCAAATTAAGGGCTTTCATTTATCTCGGGCACACGATCTCTGTGCTCAGATTGCAATCGCTTTTGTCATATCACTAATGCGTTCTGCCTTGCTGTGTTCCTGAAAATTAAACCTAGAGTTTATTGTGCCGTCTGTTCGTGGTTAGCGGCGTACGGCGGTGCCAAGGCTGGTCCACAGCGGTGACAAAAAGGCGGACAGAAAAACGGACAGTTTATCCACTGCATGGGAGGAGGGATGACTGCAGCCCTCCAAGAGTGGACACAGCCCTGAGGGCCACGGCTGTGGTGGGAGAGCTTGGAGGGCTCAGTTCAGAGACCGGTGACCAGCAGCATCCATGCCGCTGGGGGTGATAGGGACGGGAGGTCCCCGCAGCCGGTCCCCAGCAGTGGGACACAGCATGCTGTCACTCACGATTATGTCTCCCCCCCGGACGAACTGCAGGCGGGTCTGGAAGATGAGGATGTCCAGCAGATAGACAAGGTCGCAGAGATAGTCCATGAGCAGCCAGCAGTGGATGTTTGCCGGCGTCTGGTAGGGGAAAGCCCAGCGGACAGGGATCAACCAGCAGTTCCAGTTCCAGGCCATGACGACGAAGAACAGCCACAGCACGTACATCAGATCTGCAGGCAGGGAACCGCAGCGCCGTTAGCTGGGGACGCGTCCCTCGGCCGGGTGAATCCGCTACGCAAAGGGGGTGAAACATCCCCTGCCCTGAGTGCACCGGGGAAACCTGCAGGAGGTCTCGTACCGACAGCGCTGAATCGCGAGCCAGCTGGGCTCTGGGTGCAAAGCGAACACCACCGGCTGCAGAGCACGTTGCTTTTTTTCAGAAAGCCTTTTCTAATTTTTCTGATATAACTAGGTTTGCGTTTTGCTTTGCTCCCACAACACTGACCTTCTCGCTTTGCTTTTTTCCCCGTGAGGCTGTGCAGAGCCAGCGGCTGGCTGCCCGAGCCCAGGGGCTTCAAAGGGCTCCGAAACAGCAAAGACAAAGGAAGGAGCTGGGTTCCTGCGGGGTGTTCACCAGACTGGGGATTTTTCTTTCACGATTTCTATTTTTGTTTGGGTTGTCCACACCACAGGGACAACTTTTGCCCACAAAAAAGCCTGAAAGGCAGCAGGCAACTGCCCCTTCCCTGCCTGGCCCTGCTCCTGACACCCACAGCTAGTGGGAAGTATTTAGGAAAGCCTGTGCCTTGCGGGGGAACCTAAAGCTCCGATTTTTAGCAGACAGGTGTAAGCTAAGCTGCTCCTTGCTTAGCTGTCCTCCCTTGTCTACAAGGTCTCAGCTTTTACAGCACCTCCCCTCTGTACCCCCTCTTGCCGGCAGCCCGGCTGTGTGGCTTGTCCCATCACTCACTGGTGAGCGGGTCGATGCTGCTGGGGAACCGGTAGTTTTTCAGGCGGTGCAGCCAGGGCTGGTACTTGAACGTGCAGCACAGCATCTCACAGTAGTGCTCATCCCCCGGCGGCTTGTCTCCCTCTGGCTCCCCTCCTGGGGGAGGCACTGGTGCTGCCGCAGGCGCCGGCTTGGCCGGGGCTGGGAGAGGACACACAATTATTTTAAAGGGCAGAAAATCTTCTTACTGCAATTTGCTTTAAGGTCTTTACATTGTTAATAAAGCAGCTGTCGCCCTGAAAACACAGCATGTGTGGGGACCAGTTAAATGCTCCCAGCCCCATTCAAACTCACACGTCGCAGGGCTCTCCTCATCCGAGGTGACATCGGGGTCGGTCAGCTTCTCCTTCACCTTCTCGGTCCTCTCTTTGAAGAGCTTCACCAGCTCCTGGAGCCGGGTGTTGATGACGGCACTGCTCAGGCTCGTGGCTGAACCAATGCGCTCGGGCAGGCTGCGAGGAGACCGTCAGGGATTTTAGGAAGGTAGGAAACCCCAAGGGCAGGTTCACAACTCATTTTTTAACCTACAAGATCCTGAATTAGGATTTGCCCCTATTTATTTGGCTATTGTGTAAGCAGAAGAACACGGGTTAAGGCGGTTTCAGTGAAATACCATCAAGGAGCACCAGCCTGAGCATCCTCCTTGCCCAGGGTGGACCTGGAAAACATGCACCAATCCCCTAAATTTATAGAACCATATAGAATCCCAGACTGGTTTGGGCTGGAAGGGAACTTAAAGCCCATCCAGTGCCACCCCCTGCCATGGGCAAGGACACCTCCCACTAGCCCAGGTTGCCCAAAGCCTCATCCAGCCTGGCCTTGAACCCCTCCAGGGATGGGGCATCCACAGCTTCTCTGGGCACCCTGGGCCACTGCCTCACCCCCCGCACAGGAAAACATTTCTTCCTCACATCTCATCTCCGTCTCCCCTCTTTCAGCTTCAACCCGTCCCCCGTCCTACTGCTACACATTGTCTCTTCTCAGTCTCTTTTTTAAAACAAGGTTGGGTTCAGCCCAGGATGCTCTAGCTAGCACGACTGAGAACCATCGCTATGAGGGAGGAGAAAACCGAGCTCGTTTGTTGTAGATCCAGGCTGGTTCATTGTGATAACCGGCACAATGATTTCCGCCCTGGAAGAAGGCAGCATCCTGCCCCACAAGGAGGTGCGGACCCTCTCCGAGACTCTGCTCCCTCTGAGGTTGTCCCCAGGGCTGCCGGGGAGGCAGGAGCCAGGGCGTGTCATGCACAGCTTGTGCTCACTTCCCACATGGAAATAAAAGGTAATTTCTCTACAATCAGTAAAAACAAGGTGTCCCCATAGTGCCACAGCGTATGTAGATCAAAGGTGCACCTTCTCGGTGGTTAAACCTAGTGTTAAGGAAAATATTTCTCCCTGGAAACAGGAAAAACAAGAGAGCAGTTTCTGCTCCAGGGGGCATTGTGCTTGTTTTTGGAGATGAGCTGCATCGCTCCCTCTCCTTTTGGTGTCCCAGCACTTCTAGGATCTTTGCTTTTTCCACTGGAGCCCCAGGATCTGAACCCCAGAGCCCCCGGGTCCCACCACGCACCTTTCCCTCTGCTCCTCGTCCCAGCCCAGCAGCGCTCGGGTGGGCGACTGGCTCATCAGTCCCTCGTCCAGACCCTCCGCTGGGGCCAGCAGCTTCCTCCTGTGACACAAACACAATGACCAAGGCTTGGCTTGTCCTGAGGGGAGCAGAGTCCTCCACGGGGTCCCTGCCCTGGTGGCATCGCCTGGTGTATCCTGGTATTCATCACCTGCGAGAGCCTGCTCCCACGCACCAGACAGCGAGCAGCTTGTTCACAATGGGTCTTTCATGACTCTGTCTAAACAACACCAACCCTAACCCTTCACAGCCCCACATGGGAAAAAAAATCTCAAGCCTGTGGCCAATAGAAGTGGCTGAGGATAAACGGATGAGCGCTCAGTGCAGAGTTGGCATCCTCTTCCTCTGAAAACACCAGCTGGAGCAGCTCATTTTCCTTCTGGTTCAGAATTATGAAAATTGTATTTCTTTGTGTGGCAAAACAGGAGTTGTTTGCTTTTAAAATTCTCCAGCTCTACCAAAGGACCTCCAGTGTTGTCTTTGGAGACACTACCTGGAGACACGGCAGAAAGGTTTGTATGTGTAACTGCAAATATACAACCTGCTTTAAGAAATTGGTAGAAAATAGCATGAGAAAACTGAGGTACTCCAAAAAAAAAAAATAGCTCTACTGGGGAACCATAGGATCACAGAATGGTTTGGGTTGGAAGGGACCTTCAAGATCATCCAGCTGCAAGCCCCCTGCCATGGGCAGGGACCCCTCCCACCAGATGAGGTTGCTCAAAGCCCTGATCAACCCGCCTCTGAACACTTCCAATGATGGGACATCCACAATTTCTCTGGGCAACCTGTGCCAGTGTCTCACCACACTCATCATGAAACATTTCCTCCTTATGTCCAATTTAACTGTCTTTCAGTTGTGCCACCATGCGCCTTGTGCCTCCACTTATGTATTGAAAGGTCACAATAAGGTCTTGATAAAAAACTTGACAAAAAATTATGGTGGGGACAGAATTGTACATGGTTAAGTGGATTTAAATAAACAAAGGCTGTGCCTCTGGGTTGCTGGATGCTGGGATGTATGACACGGGTGTTAATCTGAACTGTTGTCCATTTCTGTCTCAGTTGAAGGCATAAGACAAAGCCCAGCACCCCGACCCTGACTCAGAGCCGGATGAACATCCGCAGCAAAGCCCCGCATCCCAAGGAGCAGGGAGTTCCACAGCCTCATCTGCTGTGCAGGGAGAAGGACAAAACTAAGATTTAAATGTCCTCGTGATGGAAAAGAATCTCAAGGAATAAAGTCAGGAGCAGCCTTGGGAAGTATCTGATTCACAAGAAGAGCGAGAGCTCAAACCAGGTGCCCAGGCAGAGGCACCCCCGTGCCTTTCGGGGGACCTGCCAGGACAAACCGCAGATGCTGCTGAAGGTGCAGAAAATCCCCTGCTCCCTGCCGGGGTGAGAGCTGCCGGTGAGACTGGAAAACCCGGAGTTCTCCATCCCAGAAAAGCAGCCTGTCCTGTTTGTGAGCTTGAGAGAGAAGAGTGCATCCCGAGCAGCGACCGCCAAAGGTGTTTCCCCAGCCCGATCCCAAACACTCTCTAGCTGAGGATTTGAGGCTCAACTGCTCTCCAGTGACAAGCTGGCTGTCACAGCACAATTTTGGTTTCTGGGCTAATAGAAAAAAGGCAGGGCGACTCAGCAGGCTTTAAATAACCGGCCTCTTAACACTGCCAGTGTTTGCCCTGCGGGTATTTCATCTGACTCCTTGGGCTCTACTTTCCCAGTTTAAAAAGCTTTTCAACAGACTGGATTATAGACTTTTTTACCGTTTTGTTTTCAAGTCCTCCAGGACCTTGTTGACTAAAAGATCCAAACTTTTAAGCGAGGATGAATATAACACCTGCTTTTCAGCACAGAAAATAAAAAACTCAATTTTTCTTTTTAATCCTCTGCAAGAGTGAACCTCAAAAAAAACCCACAATAAAAACCCATCAGCTTCCTCCAGCCTCAATTTTAAAGCTCAGTTTCAGTCTCCCCCCCTCTGAGCACGAAGGCACAAAGCCAGGGGGGAGATGCTGCAAACCCTTCCAGCAAAAACACACAAAGAAAATTGTTGGGTTTTGATGATGAAGACCTGTACCCAGCACACGGACCCCCCGTGCCCCCATGCTCCGAATTTAGGAGCACAGACACGTGTCAACAGACAAATGGGATCTGACCATGACCTGGGGATCGAGCCCATCTCCAGGAGGACACACAGACAAGGGCTGTCCCTGGCCCCCCAGAAGCTTGAAACAAAATTTAACCATTTAATTAAAAACTGCAAACAGGAGGCAAGGCTCGTGCCACGTCTCCTGCCTCGCATGGGGGTGACACCCGCCACGCATACATCACCCCCGCTCGCTGTCCAGACCCTCCAGAAGCGGGTTGCTCCATAGGGTTGAATAAATTTTCCTGTACCGGCAGCACGGGGGGGCAAGAGACCCCAGGGAGCCGGGGACCGCGGCGGGCAGAGCCATACCTGGGGGACGGCAGTGCTGCGCCGGGCACCGCCAGAGTGTTGGGAGCGCTGGGCACCGGTAAGTGGGTCCCATCGTTCTCCACGGCATCGCCTCCGCTGTCCACGTCCTTGATGTCCACGGTGGGGTAACTGCCTGCCCCGCGGGGAAGGACAAGAGTTGGGGGTGAGAGGGGCGCAGGGCTGGAAGGACTCGCCTTTCCCTCTGTTCCCTTCTCGCCTGGCACTCCTAAATTTTGGAGTATTCCTTTCTGATTTTTCTCCCAGTTTTTAACAGCGTAAGAAGTGCCACCTGCTGCTTTCTGCTCTCCCAGCTTGCAGCGATTGCAGCTACTCCCTGCAAGCTTTGGGGTGCCCGTGGTTCAGCAAATGATGGAGACGAGGATTAGCAGCTGCAGGAACCCAGGATTTCCAGCCGCAAACCTGCCTCCCAGGGTCTAGAAAATCTCCTGGGTCTTCTGAACACAAACACACGGATCGCGCAAGCTCCACGTTAAATGAGCATTGGCTTTTCATGCAGAATAAGGCACCAGTTAAATAAGCGCTTACCGCTTCTCTCCTGCAGAATAACTGCTTCCTGCTGAAAACAAGGTTAGAAGCAGGAAGGTTGGAGGAGAAAGATGCCAACGGCAGGGGAGAAACGGTACTGGGGGTTATCTTGGCCAGATCCTGCAACCGGCCAGGCTGGGAACTCTCATCCCTTTTCTTAACAATATAACAAAACGCAATGAGTTCCTGCAGGATTTCTTCTAAGGGAGGGTTTTCACGTGTCTGAACAGAGCCCGTGCATCCCCTCCTGTCCCACAGGGATCAGAGCTTGGCTTGGTCAGCTCACCGAGGAAAGGTTGCACAGTTAAAATCCCCTTGTGTGGAAGGAAAAGCAGCAGAACTTGGCTTGCTGGTTAAGAATAAAGCAAAGCAAAGCTACGGGAAAATAATTGGTACTTCTGGGCAGATAACCACGAACAGCAAACCTCCACCTTACCGTCCTCTAGGGTCGCAGAAACCCTAAGGAGAAAACTGCGTGTGCTGCGGACGTTTAACCCTCTGCCTGCAGGTCCTTAGGGAGGGTTCTTGGCCAAGCAGGTCAACACACACAGCGTACGATCCACAGATATTGCAAACCCGCTCTAGGGGTTAGCTAGAAAGGCACACAGTGGTGAGGCGGAAGCAGAAAAAAAACAGGAATTTTGTTCCCCAGCCTCTGTGCTGCAACATGAAGCATGCTTTTATTTTTCTTTTTTTTTTTTTCCCAAAAAGCAGCTGCTCCAGGAATAGCCCATCGCCACCCTCAAGCTAAGCAAGCCCATGGTCAAAGCCGACATCTCCAATACCTAGGGGGGACTGCTCCTCATTGCAAAAAAAATTGGGGTTGACAACTCCAGCCTTTGGCTTGCTGGTGACAAGGACGGGGATGCGGGAGGCAGCGGTGGCTCGGTAGCTGGGGACATTGGGGAGCTGCTGTAGTGCGCCGTGGCCGGGACCGGAGACGTCCCTGCCGTTGAGCGGCTTGTCGTGCACCAGCCGGTCTAGCTCGATGTCTCGGGCACGCTTGGCCATGCTGCTAGGCGCCTAGGTGCTTCAAGCAAAGGACAAGGCATCTGAAGCTGCAATAAAAGACAGAGTGGTTTGAGATGGGATGGTTGCACCAGCGCAGAGAGATGCAGGGCTGCCGGGGATTTTGTCACTGCACGTCACTTGGGGATGTTGGTTGCACTGGACAGTGGCGGTGAGCTGCCTACCGTGCACTTTTCCAGCATCGCTGCAAGGTCGGGCTGCTCTGCAAGGGCTGCATGAGCAGAGAAAGCTCCAGCCTGCAGCAGGACTCAGGACAAGCCACCCCTTGTGCAACCACCCCAGCATCGGGGGAGTTACACCAAGACCCGCTGTTGCTCGCTCAGGCTGCGATGGGAGCTCACCGCCCACGTTCTGTGACTATCACCTCCTAAGAGGTCACACCAAACTGCGCTTTATGCCACCAGATATGTCCCAAATCGAGCAAAGCGGTGGAGAAAACCCTTTTCTCCCATGCCCACATTCCTCAGCTGAAGAAGGAACTCTTATTTCCCATCAGAGGTTGCTGAATCAACACGACTAAGCGCTGTGTAAGCACCAGCCTCTGGGAGCTGCCTCCAGCCGACGACAGCATTGCCATCGCGCCGTGCCCACGGGATGCTCTCAGCCACGTAAAGTCCCGACTGCCCACGCAGGCCCACGCTGCAGAAAACTCAGCTGCCTGCACCCAGACGGTGAGCGATGGGGAGGGAGAAGCTGCATTTGCCCCTCGCCGGGCATCGCGTCGCCTGCTTTGGTTCGTCTTAATTTGACATTACACTGCTGCGTATCGTACCTTCAGCGTCGGTTTCAGCAGCTTCAGCTGTATCCCCTTCCACCTTCAAAATGAAAAAAAAGCCATTTTAAGGAGAAGACCTGCTCCAGCAGAAAATGAGCAGACTTGGCAGCTTGATTGGGTGCCCTGTGTCCCCCGACCGTTCCCCAGCCTCTCAGCTTGTTCAGTGACGACATTTTTGAGTTAAAGCATCCCTCCTGTGGTGCATAACTCCTGCTGCTGTCTCAGCTTCAGGGCTGGGGACATCTCGGTGGGACACATTCCCAGTGCCCATCCCGGTCCCTTCTCCTCCCCAGGGCACCTGGACAAGCTCCCAGCCCCTGGCGTGAACAGGGCAGCAAGAGCTCACTGCAGACCTGAGCCCAAGCAGGGAGCAACGCCGTACCTGTACAAAAGCACCTTCGAGATCACTTATCTCGGCTTCTTCCAGCTGCTCAAACCTGAGGGCCTCCTCTGCAAAGTAGCCTTCATCCACGCCCTCATCAGTGGTGAGGCAAGGCGACTGGAGCAGGGCTCTGGGGGGCACAGATCAAGCAGAGACAAGTGCCCCAGCTCGCTTCTGCCCTTTCTGAGGGTGGGCACATCGCGGATGGGGTCATCGAGTCAACGGGGGGGCAGCACGTCAACTTGGGGTGTCACATCAAAGGGGATTGCACGGCTCTCCCAGTTTGGGGGAGCACTGCTCTCCCAGCTGTGCTGCAAGCCTTATTTACAGGCAAACAATACCACAGAAATCTTAATGCAGTAGTGGTCCAAAAAAAAAAAAAAATCATGGCTTAGGTTAAGAAGAAATCGGAAAAACATCCTACGTGGGAGAGCAGGTGAGAGGTGCACAAACGTGCACAGCAAAAATTGCATACGCAGAAAGATACAAGCCGTAGGTTTCTCCTGCTGCGCACAATAATTTCTCACGTAATTAAAATTCGCCAAATAAAAAGCTGAGAGACTGATTTCCAAGCAGAGCTGCCCCACGAGCACCATCCGAATCCCACGGCTGCCCGTGCAAGGCACCACCAGGACATATCGTTCTCACCTTCCTTCAGCAGCAAGTGCAGAGCCCAGTCCTGCCGTTCTGACAGAGGCGGCTCACAACATCGATTTTATTGATTTAATATCACTTTATAATGGGGGGGGGGGGGGGGAA
>WKFP01013455.1:9673-33398 GCA_011057875.1 Pterocles orientalis | reverse complement strand
GGACCAAAGTCACCACCGACGACAGCTGACAATAACTCTGCCACAACAGGAAAAAATGTAAAATTGTACCTACTTGGATTGAGTAGCATTGGCAGGTACAACACACAATCCTGTCTTTAAATTCAGCTCTGCAACACTCATAATAACCCCGACTGCCTTGATTTAATGGTTCTAAATGGACCACCTGCAGGAGCTGGGTGCTCCCAGATGCCGATGAAAGCACAAGCCAGGGCTCCCGCACAGCCGAGCTACCGACCCCGGGGAGGGGATGGCCAGGGGCTGCGGTTGCGATGGAGATAGAGCCCGTGTCGCTGGGAGACACTCGCTGTCACCAGGCACCGCGTCACCAGCGAGCCCCGGGGTGAGCTGGTTTGCGAAAGCATCCCCTCCAGAACGCACCCCCTCCCGAAAGCATCCCCTCCCGAACGCACCCCCTCCCGAAAGCATCCCCTCCCGAACGCACCCCCTCCCGAAAGCATCCCCTGCCGAAAGCATCCCCTCCCGAACGCATCCCCGCCACCCTGCTCTGCCCAGAGGATCTTGCTCGCCAGGGGGTGTTTCAGCCTCTCTGGCTTATGAATGCAGCCGAAACAACAGCTGCGTTCACGTTTGCTTCCAACAAAGCCATAAAGGCAACAGGAGCCACTCACCCCGTGCTCTCCTCCTCCTCCTTTTTCTCCTCCTTCTCTTCCTCCCCCTCCTCTTCTTCCTCCCCCTCCTCCTCTTTTTCCTCCTCCTCCTCCTTCTTCTCTTTTTCCTCTTCCTCCTTCTTCTCTTTTTCCTCTTCCTCCTTCTTCTTCTCTTTTTCCTCTTCCTCCTTCTTCTTCTCTTTTTCCTCTTCCTCCTCCTTCTTCTCTTTTTCCTCTTCCTCCTCCTCCTCGGCAGCGCTCAGGGAGCACGACCACATCCTGGGAAGGAGAAATGCATTCAGTGAAATCCCAAAAAGTACGTCTGAAGCTCCCGAGAGGAGCACTGCCAGTCCCCACACCCCCTTTCGCCGAGGTGCTCTTCCCTCCATCCCCCAGCCAACACCTTGGTGGGGGGGACATGCTTGGGCAACCCGGACATACACTTTGTCACAGCCCAGTCGTGTCCGCAGCCCCAAGCAGGAGAAAAAAAAAAAAAAAAAAAAAAAAGGGAATGCAAAACCAGAATCCTTCAGCCTTCAAATTCCCCTTCAAATTCAGGGGGAGGGGTCACTTGTTGCTGTTTTTCACCAAAACCTCCCTCTTAATGAAATCTACCCTCCAGGACGGGATGTGCTTGCTGCCCACAGCTTCTGAGACTCGTATACTAAAAGAAAAAAAAAATCTGAAAAATATTTTTATAACATGTCCAGCGTTTTCTGCCTGAGCAGAAGAGAGCTCTGCTGAGCAAACCTGGCTCTGGGCATGGCTTGTGCTCAGTGCGGTCAGGCATCGCCCGTATCAGAGGTGGGGGTCACTGCACGTGTGCTGGGCTCAGGGAGCATTCTGGGGGGGGTCCCAAACCCGTTGGGAGAGCACATGGACACCCCTCATCCTCCTGCTGCAACACAGCCCGCTCCCAGCTCCGAGCGCATTGCCCAGCCCTCAGGAAGACCTCAGCAGGGGTTTTTTTTTTTGGCAGAGGAAGGATGAATTACACAGGGCAGACCACCGTTTCCAAACGTCGTGACAGGGGGATGTGCAGCTGATGGGAACGGGGTCCAAACCCTCTGCTTCAGGGCTAAAATCTCCTCACAGGAGCCTGAGCAGAGCGTTCTTCAGCTGTCCTCTGCAGGGCAAGCGCAGCATTGCAGCCTTCCCCAACCCCAGTCCCACCACCAGCAGGAGCGGCTGTTTGCTCCGACACCTCTAGACCCTTCTGGTGGCCCCCTCTTTGGAAACAGGCACCTCAGCTGCCCGCTCCACCACCAGTGTGGGCAAGGAAGGATGCCCAGGGACATGCTCGTCCCCTCCCATGGTCACCACGCAGAGCTGCCCGTCAACAGCATCTCCCTTCTCCTACCTGTTCTCTTCTTCTTGAGGTTCCTCCTGTATGGGGGGAAGTGGATGAGCATCTGCCACCAGCTCAGCCTCGCGCCCCAACGCCATCATTTTGCACGTGGCTTCATTAATCAACTCATCGCTGATCTCTTCCAGGACCAGGTCGGTCTCCTCGGGTTCCCCGGGGACGATGTGAACTGAAAGGGGAACGGGGAAAGGAAGGCGATGAAGCGAGAGTAGGATGTCCTCGAGAGGCCAGGGGCAGACCCCAGGGTTTAGAGGCTCGATGCAGAGGTGCTGCCATGGGCCGGGACTGAAGCACCTCTCAACCTGCACAGACCTGTGCAGCCCTGGTCCCCTCGAGCTGTGCCAGACGGATGCCTCGGACACTTTTGCCAGAAGGAAGAAGAAAATTCACCATTTTCTGCCAAGCACAGCCAGAGCCCAATGAAAACTACAACCCTATCTATGCCTGTTGGCTTCCCTACTGATGCAACAACCTCCACCTGCAGATGCTTTGGCCCGTCTCCAGGCCAGGTTTTGGCTCTCCTCACAAACAGGAGAAGCTGTGGGAAGAGCCCAAAGCCTTTCTCCTTGCAAAGCCTGAGCAAAACACTGCACTAGCACAGCCCAGGGCCCTGGTTTTGCAGAGCAAGGCTCAACCCGGAGCCCACATTGAGATGCCCCAGCAGCACGCTGCGTCCGCTCTGAACAGGGAGCATCGCTGGGGAAAAACCCACAGCGGGTTCCTGGAGAGGTTGTCAGAGCAGCTACAAAGCAAAGAACACGGGTTCGACCCCCCACCAGCCCTCGCCATGTCCCAGGGGTACCTGTCCCACCACATCAGGCACACGCTGGAGAAACAGGAGGAGGAAGCGCACCCGCAGACTGTAAAACCAGTTTATTTCGAGGTCTGCTTGACAACAAAACTCATATGTCCACAGCGAAACTAATAGGAAACATGCAAATTCACCCACAGAAAGGCAGGAAACCCACCTCCCGGTTGACTCTGTACCCACCCCACAGGGTCCACGCTGCCTTTAGCCCATTCCCTCTAGGTCCCTGTTAATTAAAATGCAGGACAGCAATCAAGGAGACAGCTTTTAAAACACACCACAACTTTGGGATAAATTATATGAAAATGGGGCAAACATGAAAATTGTAGCCTGGTACCAGCAGGGTTTGTTGTAAACCAAGGGGATGGATGTCAGGTTGGTTCCTTGGGTCGTGACTCACCGTTAGAGCCGCCCAGATTGTCCTAAAGAGATGCAATGAGACGGTGGGAGACCTTATCGTGGCCCTTCAATGTATCAAGGGGGTTTATACAAAAAATGGAGAAGGGTCTGTAGTGCCAGGGCAAGGGGCAACGGTTTTAAACTAGAACAGAGGGTAGCCTTAGACTGGACATAAGGAAGAAACGTTGCATGAGAAGAGTGGTGAGGCAGTGGCCCAGGTTGCCCAGAGAAGCTGTGGATGCCCCATCCCTGGAGGGGTTCAAGGCCAGGCTGGATGAGGCTTTGGGCAACCTGGGCTAGTGGGAGGTGTCCCTGCCCATGGCAGGGGGTGGCACTGGATGGGCTTTAAGTTCCCTTCCAACCCAAACCACCCTGTGATTTGAAGGTCTGTACTACAAAGCCGGGGTGTTGGGGGTCCCAGCCCCCAGCCCAGCCTGCCCCCACACCTCTGGCTGCAGGCAGCCCCGAGGATCCCTTCCCTGCTGCTGCAACTAGTGCTGCATCCAAGGAGCTGTGAGCTTCGGGAGGGAGCAGCCATCACTGGGGGTAAGGAGGGTTTGGGGTAAGTTCTCCCATGAGAAGAGCCTGGGCAAAGGCTCCTACCTATTCGTCTAGAGACTAATCTCACCCGCCCGTGTTTGCTGCTGCAAACCAGATCCCTTCCTGCTGCTGGGAGAAAACACACTGTTAATGGAAGAAAAGCAATAAGAAGCTGACGAGAGCTTGAAGAGCTTTATAATATGACCCCTCAGAGGCAGAAGTCAACCAAAAGACTCCTGTGGGCTTCAGCTGGAGATCTCAAGGGTGAATATTCAGATGCTGGGGCAGGGTTGAGAGGGCCAGCAGTGCTTTCTGCCTCCGAGGTGTCCAGAGTGATGCCTTCCTACCCTCCTACAAATCACAGCTCCCAGATCACAGACATCACCCTACAAAACCAATAGTTCCAGTTCCCAGAGCCAAGAGGGAGCCAGGGTGGGTCCGGGGACACGCAGCCAGCCTCCGGTCCCCACTGCCCCAGCTGGGAAGGAGCTAGAGGCCATTTGCAGATTCCCCTTTTGTTTTTCCTCCCCAGCTGCGCTTTCTCCTTGGGTTGGTCTCGTTTGGTTGTGGAAAGGGCTGGTTCACCATGGGCTTCGTTTTCCGTTTGTTTCAGAGGCGCTAAGCCCCTTTGCCCCCTGAAACAAAAGGAGAAGGAAAACATTAAATGAGCATGCTCACAGTTTGGGGCCAGGGCAGATCTCTGGCTTTGCCTCTTTCCAAGGTCCGTGGCAGCGGTCAGGTCTCCAGTTTGTACAAATATGCGGAGAAATGCCTTCCCGCAGGATTTCCCTCTCCGAGATCCCACTGAGCGGCTGCTGGCTTTGGCGGGAGCAACCTCCCGGCACACCCCCGGAGGGATGCTCAGCCTCCGCATGCTGTGGCCCCGCTCCCATCGCTGGCTCCCACAGCCTGACCAGCTGCTCCTCCCCAGCCACAGGGCTGTGCAACACCTCCCCTGCCCGGTCCATCTGCGGAGGCAGCCGTAGCTCCCAGCCGGGTCCCTGTTTGGCTCAGCATCCCGCAGCATGGCCGGAGCAGGGAGCCAAGCCTGGCTGCCCATGGAGCCAGCACTTGTTCCCCTCGGCGGGAAGACAAGCAGCAGTGTGAACCCCGCAACGTTTTCCTACAGCCACACAGACTCACATCTAACCCCAGGATTTTGTTTCCCCAAGGTACCTCCCTAGACATCTCACACCGGGCTTGGCGAACACCCTCCAGCTCAGCAGCCAATGCACCAAAGGGGGTGATGAGGTTTGAATTTCCTTGTAATCCTTCCACCAAAACCCATCAGCTTGGCAAATATCCTCTGGCACAGCTTGAGAACAGACCTTGATATCAGCACCGACCTCTAAACCCAGGACCCACGGATGCGGGATGCTGCACTCGGAGACTCCCAGGGCCCCAGATTTACCGAGCCCACGCCACAACCCCAGATCTGCTCCCGCTTCTCGAGCGCAACAGCCTCTCGTGGCCTCCCCAGAGGATTTCAGGGCCTCCCAAGCTGGCTTCCACAGCAGACCCAGGGAGAACAGCCAGTTCCCCTTCCCAATAACCCTCCTGACCTCAACAAGCAAAGCTGCGCAGCGAAGATGGAGCAACCACTTACTTTCTTCCACGGGACTTGAGATTGCTGTGGCCACTCCCTGCCAGGAGGAAAAGGGGAACGTGAGACATCGCTCATTTTCCGTAACCCTAAATTTTTATCCTAAATGTCCCATTTTCAGCAAATGTGTCCCTTTGATTGCTAGGGACATGTCAGATGGTTTGGCCATGGGCACAAGCATCCCCACACACGACGGTAAAGGGCAGGAGCACACCAGTGAGCTCGCCCGGGTGCAGGGCAGGGGAGTGCGTAAAGCTGCTGCTGCTGCTTCTCCTTCGAGCTGGACCACACCTGGGCAAGATGCCAGGGCCCAGACACCACCCGGTGCCGCACAGAAAGGTGAAGAAACATCAAGGAAACCATGCGCTATGGGCCCTCTCGCTGCTTAGAGGCCAAATTCTGGTTTCCATCTGCTAAGCGGGTCATGGGGATTGGTTTTCTTGATGGAGATGAGTGACAGCCCAAACCACGGCAGGTCGCAGCAGTGATCCGGTGGCATCTGCATGTCAGAGGACACTGTCCTCACCAGGGGACATGGCGTTCACGGACCCTGTCCAGCAGCCAGTATACCTGCACATCCTGCTTCTCCCTGGTCACGGGCTGCGGCATCACCTTCTCCAGTCCCTGGACCAACCAGGCAAACACCCTGGTGACCAGAAAGCACTGTCAGACCTGGCTGCCAGAGCCTTTGCTCCCGTGGCAGCTGTCCCTCCAGCCATAGCACCCACGCAGAAGCTGCCACCGCAGTTACCTGGTACTGTCCCCAGCCAGAGACCTAGGGATGAAGGTGGCTACTGGCTCCGGCTGCCCCTCGGCCACTGCTGGCTCCACTGCTCCCGGGATGCTCTGGGTGGCTGAAATGCTGCTTTTGGACTTTGCCCGAGTTTTAGTCCCTTTTTTGCCTGCTCAGGTTTATTCAGAAGGAGAAGGGGGATAGATGCATCTTAGAAATCATTGGGAAAGGGGAGCAAGTGAGGAAGGGTCACCTCCCACAAAGGGACAGCCCTGGGGGACCTCCCTGGCAGCTTCTTCCCCAAGAACCCAACCTGGGACGAAGACACGGGAGGTTTGGGGACAGATGTGGTATAGGGGCAGTGCTGTGACTCCGGGACCCGGAGATCAGCCCCGGCACTGGTGCCTGCCTGCACCCAGGGTCTCAAAGGCAGTGTCCCCTCTAAAAGGGCCACCCAGGGAAGGGGGATCGCTCACCTCCCGCTGCGGCTTTGTGCTTCTGCTCCTTTGGCTCTGGCTGCAGAGGGACAGAGAGACGTGGCAAAGCACCATCCGCAGCCCCATGCCACCTGGGGCGGCCACATCCCCCAGCCCGAGGGGACCCACGTGCACACCCGCCAATGCAGTTTCACCCCCATTTCCTTGACAAGGACCATTAAACCCAGCCCCCAGCGCTGCTGGCACAAGCGGATCCCGAATGGAGGGTCCCCACTGCACGCAGCCAGGCTGGGGAGCACCGGGACAGCACCCCGAGGTCTCTCTTTCACTCTACTGAATTTCCCCTGGGGTTCTCCTCCCCAAGGTCCCAGCCGGGGTGTGCGGCAGGGCAGTGAGCCCGCTCTGCTGTCACCTCTGCCCAGCACACCCCCGGTCTCCCCCAGCTGCTCACCTCCGGCTTTTTCAGCATCTCCGGCTGCGGCACCATCCTTTCAAAGCCCTGCACCAGCCAGCTCAGCACCCGCACTCCCGCCCTGCGGGGAGAGAGCATCACAGTCAGGGAGCCCCTCCTGCAGCCCCTGCCCTCCCGCAGCCCCCCCCCAGCCTCCCTGGGGACCCACCACTCCGCCGGGCCAGTACCGGGGTCGGCCTCGGGCTCACAGCTGTCCAGTTCATCCTCCTCTGGATCGAAGGGAGTTATCTCTGCAAGGAGAGCGGTGCCGTGGGGACGGGGCAGCTCCTGGTCCCCCAGTCAGCCGGCTCAAGGGACCGATAGCAGCAGCATCGCCGGTCGGGGAGGTGGGATGTGGGATGCCCCAGAAAGGCCCCCGGTTCTCCTTACCCAGATCATCCTCTTCCTCGTCCCTGAGGATCTGGACTTCTGTCTGAAAAGCCAAACAGAGCGTCACCTGCCCGGCAGGCGAGGAGGGATACCCGCCCTTTCCCCAGGGATGGATGAAGGCAGAAACCCATTCAGGGCAGGTTTAGTGCTCCCAGTTACCACTGGGAAAGGGATTGGAAGGTTAAAACAAACAAACAAAAAAGAGAAGAAAAGGTAGAAAGAGCTAGAATCCCAAATACACCAGCCCATTGCCCAGATGTGTCACCTACCTGATCGGGAACATCGATGCTTGTCTCGAAACTCTTCCCGAGTGCCTGCAGCGTCCCTGGGGCTGGGACTGGCTGGGGAATCACCTTCTCCAGCCCCTGGGAGAGCCAGGAGAGGACACTGCTCCCCACGCTGCCGGGGAAGGGAGTCAGTCAGGCTGAGACACTCCATCCAGGCATCCAGCCCCCAACCAAAACCAAAAACCCAAGGAAACCACGTTGTACGCTGGAGAGTGAAAGAGCAATACCTCTCAAACACAGAGCTGGGGTCCTCAGGGACTGCAAATCCCGCCTTCTTCTCCATTTCTTCAATGGCAGCAGGGGGGAAAAAAATAAAATAAAACAAGCTGCCACCACCACTCCACCAGCCCCCAGCATGCTGGGCAGGAGGGGGACCAGCTGGTCCAGGAATGCTGATCCGCTGCCCAAGCCGGAGTGTCCCCGTGCTGTGGGGACTTACCTTCGGTGCGTGCACGGTCTGCAGCATCCCCAGGGCCGCCAGCCTTTCCCATCGGTGCCTTTGGGGTAAAAGGCAGAAAGTGTCAGAGAGTGAGGCACAGGGGACAGCGTTCCCCTCTCAAAGGTGGCTGCAAACCCCAGGGACTCCCCATCCTTCCCGCTGCCTCCCAGCAGCTCAGAGGGGGGATGCACCCCGGGCCCCATCCCTCCTGGCGATGCTGCGGAGCATCCCTGGGTGCCACAGTGCTGGGGTCGGACACAGAAGCACCGTGCATCTCTCCACTGTGCTTGTAGGGTCCTTGGTACCCCCCAAATTGGCTCCCCGCTCACCTTAGCTGGCTCCGGGTCCCGTATCGGGGCTGGGGGGGTCTCCTCTGTCAGATGGGGCACCGGGGGCTGGGGAACCACCCGCTCAATCCAGCCCAGCATCCCTCCACCTGTGGGTAGTGAGGAGGGGTCTCCAGCCAGCGAGAGGCCAGCAGCAGCAGTGGACACTCCCCAGGGAACAGCGGGTACACTGGCTGCTCACGCTGTCCCCAGGGCAGCCCAGAAATGTCGTTGGCGTCCTTCCGTTTCCACGTCCTGCTCAGGAAATGCATCACTGCAGCACAGCCAGACCAAACCTGGCTCAACCATCACTGCTATCACGAGCAAACTACTCCCTCTATTTTACGCTCAAAGGCTCAGTTAAATTTGCTTTTCCTAAATCTAACTGCTCATTTAGGCTTTTTATTTGCACAATCTTCCACAGCTGGGGTTGCACAAGAAGTGCTCGTGAAGCCGTAGCAGATAGACCCCAGAAACCGTGATGCTCTGCTCGGGGCCCTCTACACTCCCCCTCATTTTTCATTCAAGGGATGAAGAACAACAGGAATTTGAGCAGAATTTATGTCCCAACACATGTATCAGCTTGTTCTGCCCCTAGGAAACAATTCTGCTCCCTCGCCTTTCAGCCACAGCCCAGGGCCATGGGGGGCCACTGGGGCGGGGTCCCCGGGGAGGGCAGCGACAGCAGCCAGTGCTGACCTGGCACGGCTGCCAAGATGGTGATGGCCCAAACGGGGCATATCTTCTGCTGCTGCCCCTCCCTGCCCAAAATACCCCTCCAAAGACACCCCGCTCTGCTCAAGGAGGGGCTCAGGAGCATCTCCAAGAAGCTGTGGATGCCCCATCCCTGGAGGGGTTCAAGGCCAGGCTGGATGAGGCTTTGGGCAACCTGGGCAGGTGGGAGGGGTCCCTGCCCATGGCAGGGGATGGGACTGGGTGATCTTTAAGGTCCTTTCCAACCCAAACCAGTCCGTGGTTCTATGATCTTGGGCAGCCCCTGCGCTGCTGCTTGCAGGAGATGCCCATGAAGGTCAAGAGAGAGCAGATCCTTGGCTCAGCTCTCGAGCATGCAGGATGCCTTCAAATCCCGCGAGGTGTTTTCATGCCCAAAGCCTGGCATCTTAAATCCTAACAAGCCAAGGTTGCTGGGCTGGGTGACACGCACCCTCAGCTCTTTGCTTGCCCCCATCATGTGCAAGCTGGGTTCAGACGCGGCTGAAGAATCACCCCCCGCAGCACCCACATCCCGGGTAGGCTCAAACTCTCCTGGAGACCCCCACATCCCCAAACCAGGACAGGGGGGGCTATAAAACACCCCCCAGAAAGTTTGATGACCAGAAAGCAATTAAGAAATTGCCTTTTACCTCCCTCTGTGTAATAACAGATTAAGGAGCTGCAAACACCCCAGGAACAGCAACAAGAACCTGCCGACACCATGCGGCACGAAGGCATTTCCACCCACGCTTCGGGACCTGCACAGGTCCCAGACAACCCCAGGGCCAATGCACACCGCTGAGCCCAAACAAGCCCAGAAAAAGCCCCCCAGGGCTGGAGCAAGCCCCCAGTAAGAGCCGAGGTCTCCTCCTCCCTCGGTATAAGGCAGGTGTAAACACCTGGACCTTAAGCCTGTCCTGAGCCCAAGAAGGAAAGCGGAGGGCTGAGGCCATTCCCCTGGCACCTCTGAACACGAGAGGGGCAGAAACATTTGTGGATCTCCAAAAAAAACCTGAGCTGCTGAAAGAAATAGGAACAAGCAGTCAGGATCTCCCTGCCATGGCACCGAAGAGCAGGCAGCTGCCTGCCATCCTCCCGCGTTGCAGCCACCGGCCGGTGCCTCTGCCCCTCAGAGCAGCTCCACGGGGCTCGCACCAGCACACGCAGGGTCTCCAAGAGCAGGAAGCAGGACGCAGACCCGCCACCCCATTCAGAGCAGGGAGGACCCCGGCCTTTCCCTCCCTCCAGCACCAGCTCGAACCCCTCCGTGTTACCCAGCTCCGTCCCCCTTGCAGCATCACTTCCCACGGACCCATGCCCCTCCCACGGTTTGTCCTCCAGCTCCATTTCGGAGCACCAAACCCCCCCACAATGTATGGAGGTGGCCCCACAAAACCTCTGTCGCTGTCACTTACCCCTGCACACCCACCGCCACCTCCCCAGGGAGCCACCCCTGGGACACACGGGCTCCCTCGGCCACCGCAGCTCGCCACTGACAGCCCTAAACCCACACCAATCCGCTCAGGACTCTGCGAGGATTAGCCCAGCGCTGCTCGCAAATGGGATTACTGGTACCCAGCTGTCCCCAGTGCCCTGGCTCCCAGCAGTCAGCCCAATTTCAGTGCAGGATAGTGCAAAGAAAACCCCAAAATCAAATAGGTTTGAGCAACCACCAAAGCCACGGCGCTGCCAAAGCTGCCCCAGGCACTCACCAGCCAGGAACGAGCCTGGCAGCACTGCGGGAAGGCTGTCGTCTCACCCAAGCACAGGTGGATGCACAGACAAGCGGCAGCGGGGCTGCCAAAACCCCGTGGGGCAACGCAAGGGCGATGCGCCGAGGGTGGTGTGCCCGAGGATGCTCCTCCCGCGGCTCTGCCCCGACCCTGAAGGATCTGGAGCAGGAGGCAGGGAATCTGTGCCGGGCTGCGCTAAGCCTCCCCTTGCTGAGCCTGCCAATTGCTGCTTGATCCGTTTACCTCGAGCCCTGCGTGACTGCCAGCCCTTCCCATCGCCCCTAATCTTGGCCGTGGTCACACTCCAGAATCTTGGTACTGGCATGGCTTCACTGCTCGATATCCAGTTGCAGCTTCTGGCGTTGGTCAGAGCTCCCCGGAGCAGCGCCAGAGACCCCCAGCCTCATTCCTCCATCCCCAGCCCTGCGGGTGCCCCCAGCCTGGTAACTAGCAAGTACCCATCCTGCCTGGCCCCAGCCCAGCTCCTCGTTCACAGCTAGGGAAACTGAGGCACAGAGCAGTTGTCTCCCAAATTTCACCTCATTCTCCATTCGCTTTCCCTGGGGAAGCTGACCAGAAGGCATCCCTGTTACTTCTGAGATATCGTTCACTCTGAAGCGGAGTGATGACTGCTTACAGCTCAGCATCAGCCATTCATTCTAACAGCAGAAAGAGGAATGGAAGGTACTCACCACGCTCTCCCAGGCCTCATGGCTACCAAAGCCATTCCCCAGCCCATCTCTCCACTCCCCATGACTCCATCCAGCAGAGCTGGCCCTGCCCAGCAGGAATCAGCAGCAAACCCCCCGCAGTGGCCCAGACCTCCCATTCCAGGCCAAGCAGCTCCAATCATCCTGATTTCTCCTTCCTTGGGGTGGGCTCAAACCCCCACGGCTGGCACAGCACCTGCTCACAAACCTCCAGCCCCCACAACGCGATGGGATTAGGACTGTCCCCACATGTCCCTTCGCCCCCGCAGCCGCTCATGCTACCTCCAGCCCTGGCACAACCCCCAGCTGGTAACGCCAAGGGGCGAGCGAGGCGAGCTGCGTCTCCAAGCGCGTCAACGTGTGTGCCATCATCACACCGAGCCTGTGGGCCACCGCTGCTCCTCCCCTGGCCACCCCAGCCCCACCAGGGAAGCAGGACTGGCCCAGACATGGCCACCACCGGGGTGCTGCCTCCATCCCCAGGCTGCAGGGTCCAAGGGTTCTGAGCGTTGGGGCAGGAGATGCTCCAGCACCCCAGAAAAAAAAAAATTCCCAGATTAACCTGTCGGCAATCTCAGCCGCCCCAAATCCATGCCTCCACGCAGGGAGGGGCAAACCCTCTGCTCCCTGCCATGGGACGGATGCTGACCCTCGCGCCAGGGCTGGGGGTGGCAGGGGAGCCTCGGCTCTGAAAGCAGGGAATGAGGGCTGTGGTGTAATGCCTCGAGAACCCTGGATCACCAGGAAAAACCACCCCTGCGAAGGGAGCAAGCTGTAGGGGCGTGCAGCAGCCCCACGTGGAAGCTCCTGAGAAGCAGCAGCGGCTCTGGGCGCAGGTGCAGCACTAAATCAACTTTAAATCAATCTGTCCCCGCAGCAGCGGCAGCGGCACAAGCCCAAACCCTGCACCCATCGGGGCACAGCCTGGCCCGGTCCCACCTTGCAGGAGCTGCCCAAGTCCCAGCTGAGCAGACGGCACTGCCTGAAAGAGCAAAACGACGCAGAGCCAGTTTCAACTGGACTTTTTCAGGCTCGGGTTTGTGAAATCCTGCAGCAAGGGGTTAAAAAAAAAACCAACAGAATCTGCTGATGGCTAAAGCTGCACCTCCTCCAAGGACATGTTGGAGACACTCCATCTTCGAGCCAGACCTGCCTACAAAGGTCTCGACTTATTTTTGCAAGCAAAATGTCCAGGAAGAACCTCCGGGAGGATGAGGAAGGTGCATTTCCTCGCCCGAGTCTGCTGGAGAACTACTTTCCAGCCACTTCTGTCCTTTCATTTCTGTCCCTAGCTTTCACGTTCACGGGGTAAGGCAGGAGGGATCAGCAATTATACCTGTGCAGAAAACAGCTGCCAAGCAGGTGAGGTCTTCTGGAAAAGCAAGGGGACCCTAACGGGCTCTTAATAAGGTGCCAAGAGGATGCTGCTCCCACCAGCCGCTCCTGGGTGGAGCCTGGGGCTCTGGCGCACGCAGAAATGACACAGCTTTGCTGTGAAATCAAAGGGATTTCCAAAGGGAAATCAAAGACAAGAAAGGAAAAGCCAGTGGCACCAACAGAGCTTGCCTGCCCGCCCCGAAGACACAGTTATTTCCTCAAACCACAAAGTTCAAACGCAGTTTAGGATTATCGTCTGCAGTCTAACTTTTCATCTCCCCATGGAAATCATCCAGCCAGGAATAAGAAATTTGGGCAGCTGGGAAAGGCATCGTCCTTCTGCCACTGGGCACAATCCTGCTCGGTGGCACTAAAGCCCTCCCGGGGCTCAGCATGGCTGCAACAGAGAGACCAGTGACCTGGCATTCAGCATCAGCAAGGGGGTTCTGCCCCTTCCCCAGGGTGTGGACATCCCTCCTCCTCCCCAGCACCTCTCCACTGGCATTTAAGGAGCTCTGAAGGGAGCAGCCAGCCAAGAAAGGACGCCGAGATGTCTCCCAACCATGGGATCCTGAGTGAGTGCTCTCATGCCTTGCTTTCCCATCCCATCCCCTTCCCAAACCTTCTGCCAGAAGCGCTTTCTCAGTGATCCGGAGACAAACACCCACCTCACCTGGCCCGAGCGTGCAACAGAGCAGGTTGGGTCGTCTGTGGGTAGCAGGCTTCTCTCTTGCTATCACAGGATGCGGGAGGGGGGATGCAAAAAAAAAAAACCCAAACCTCTAGGAAAGCTGAGGGTCCTCGGGGCACAACATCCATCAGCTTCTGCCTCCTAAACAGGCGCTCCTTTCTGTGAGGCAGAGAATCCTGATGCCCCAGCAGCAAGCTGCGCCCTGGGGAGGGAGCGATCCGCCTCAAGCAAGGGGTAAAACCACGTTTTGCAGACTCTGCCTGCTTTTGCTTTTGGCAAAAGTCTCGACTTTTGGTTACCAGGTGGACAAACCACCATTTCTCCATCAAAAAAAGTTCACAGGAAAGAAAGAAAACATGAAAAAAAAAAAAAAAATCAAGCGGAACCACACAGAGCACACAGATAGACAGGGGAGGCAGTGTCCAGCACACAGCCTCCGCTCCAGAAATCTTACACATCCACAGGAAGGTATAAATAACTATAAATTTATTAGTAAAGCAAAACCATTTGACACTCACACAGAAGAGCAGGATGTGTTAATACAATATATATACACACATACATGGAGTATCATCTTAGAAACACACGGAGAGCAGTGTTAAAGGCACTGCAAGCCACACAAACCTCATCATCCTCGGCCACAACTTCCCATGGGATGCCCTGGGAATTCTGCCGGAGGCACGAGTGCAGGTCAGGAGGAAAGTGGGAGCCCCACCAGCCATGAAATCCCTCGGATCCATGCCCTGGAGGCATTGGGAGACAAGCCCATGGTCCAGTTCCTCACCTGCAGTCCTGCTCCCTGCACTGACCATCCCGGGCGTGCTGTGAGAGCAGCATCTTCAGCTCCAGAAAGCAGCAGAGGCGGCTGCAGGGAGACGCTGCAGAGGGAACCTGGCAGCTGGGGAAAAGCCGGGCTCACCAGGGCCTGGGGCAGAGCCGCCGTCCCCAGGGCTGGCCAGCCTGCTCTTATTGCATCTCAGCATTACGCCTGCGTGTGCGGGAACCTTCCCACACGTGAACTCATCACTCAACAGAAGAAGAGTCAAACTCTGAAGAACAATAAGGTTTTTTTTGCTCATTATGAATAGCCAAGCTCCAGCTGCAGCCTGGACTTGATGGTAAATACCCAAGGGAAGCGTACAAAGTGCTCTCCTCCCTCCAACAGTGAAAGGTCAGGCTCGAGCACCCAGAGATGGTCCCAAACCACTGTCAGAGGACACTTTCCCCCTCGCCCCCCACTCCAGCACATGGCCCCAAGACCAGGGCGTGCACATTGTCCCACCCAGATCGCAGGGATGGCACCATCCTGGGGCTGTCCACACCATGGCGGACCCGGCTCAGCCGCCAGCCTGATGCACGCGGCCGCTCGCAGGCATTCCCCGCGGAACCGAGCACTCCGGCCCCATCCCGGTGCCACGGACCTCTCCCCAGCAGCATCCGACAGCCCTTTGCTGACTTAACCCCCAGCCCTGGAGATGTGGCAAAGGGACCCACCACGGAAACGGCCACTCTCGTCCCAGTGCCTGTTTCCTCCAGCTCTGCTCTGGCTCCTGGTCCTGGCTCGGCCTCACTCGCAGAGTCAGCTGCATCACAGAGAGAGCCTGGCACTGCCTGTGCCCAATGAGATGAACTTCACGGGGGAAAGACCAGAAGCGCCCGCTGGATTCCAGCAAGATTTGGGTCCCAAACACCTGACAGCATCATCAGCGGTTTGGTATCTCCTGTATCCAGCCTGGGAGAGGAATTTGGGGTGGGGGGGAGAGGAGAGGGGGAAGAGACCTCACAATCTAAATGGAAAAAGAGAGATTAAAACCAACCGCTGCTTACAAATAAAGAACTGAAAGTTCTTTACTTACAAGTAAAGAAGCTGAGGTCTTATAAAAGTATAAGCAAAACAGCTGTGGAGAAGAAAGGGCTGAGACACAGCTAAAGGCATCCTGTAGGCAGGCTAAGGGGAGTGAAGATCAGAAAAAAAGCCCACAAAACAAACTACCTTCTTCCTGGACCCAGGAAGCCAGAAGAAGAGCAGGATTTATCTCCTGGACAATATCCGTGCCACCTTTGGCCAACCTAACCCTCCCCATTGCCTCCCCAGCAGCATCCTGTGCTCAAGCTGCCTGCCGAAGAGAACAACCCTTTGGGAGAGACCATCCCCTACCTTCATCCCTGCCGAGCATCCTCAGGCAGTCCGGCAACCAGGTCTTGAAGACACACACAAGCACTTGCCACTGGGCTAACGCGCACGGCGACCCTCTTGGGTGCTGCGGGGCGATGAGTGACACGAGAAACCAAGTGGAGGCAGCATGAAGAAACCTGAAAGTCTCTTGAAATAAATGTCAGAAGTGATGTGCAACACAGGTACAGAGCAGACACGTTTTACTCCCAAGAGGCTTCAGCTGCAACCGCTCTTTGGTTTGAAAAGGAAACACCAGCAGTTAGCAGAGAGCCCTTTGCGGTGTGACGCCCAGGGGTATCGGTCCCCCAGGCCAGCCCCTGCCCCTGCCTCCCCACCCGGTGCCACGCTCCTGACACTCCTGTGCCTCCTCCTGCTCTTTCCATCTCCTCAGGGTACAAAATATGCCCCAAAGACACAGCCGTGGAGATCAACCTGCTCCCGCAGCCTGTCTGTATGCAACACAGCTGCTTCCAACCAGACAACCTCCCTAAAAAACACACCCGAGGCTCTTGGCAGGTGCTCAGCCGCCCGCTCTGCATAGCTCCTCCACCCACCAGCACCGAGCGCTGGCAGCAGCCGCCACCGCGGGCTCCTACTGGCTTTGGGCCCTTGCAAGGGCAGCAAACAAGATGAAGAGACCGAGTCACCACGGGCCCAGGGCCAGTCCTACTTAATGATGATCTAACACTGCACCAAGATGCTGTCAAACCTGGAGGCACCTCCTCACAGGCACCGGCTGGCAACCTGGGCTTGTCCCTGCTGAGCTCTGCCCCAGGCAGGGACCCAAGCGCACAGCCCCAAGGATGCTCTCTCTGCCCAGGGCGCTGCTTTGACTGTTGGAACGTCCTAAGTAGAGCCAAAGCTCCTTCTTGGGACACCAGGGGCTTTCCCAGCAGCTCAGCACGAGGGACAGTCTCCCCAGTAGTCCCTGCGCCCAGCTGGTACCAAGGGGACATGACCCAGCAGCTCTGTGGCCAGTGCAGGGAGCAGAGCTGTGTCCAGGACCCACCGCCACCCTCCTCTGCCCCAAGCACCCAAGGGTGTCCACCCGCCCAGGCAGCCACCCAGACCCCTGGGGAGGGAAGAGAGCAGGGCACAGCCATCCAAAAGCCATGCCAGCCATTTCTCCAAACCTCTCCTCTAGCCAGCAGGTGCCCCAGAAATACAGACACAGAAGCCCTCAGGGGCTCCAGCAGCCTCCATTTCACACCCTCCTCCTACTACAGGTGAGCCTCTCCGCCAGCTCCCAGCTCTGGGCACTGATCCTGGCTGCTGGTGCCGTGCTTACGCGGTCAGGGCGACGGCTGAACCCTCGGCTCTGCAGGACCAGCGGCGGCTCCTTCAGGCAAAAGCAAAGCTAACCACAGCCCAAGGCAGGAAGGGAGCAAGGGTTCAGGGGGGTGCCACGCTCTCCAGCTGTCCCCAGTCCCACGCTCACAGCTCTGTCACCACCAAGCCCTTCTGTAAAGACAGGATTAGCCTTCCTTGGTTTGGACTAATTTTTACTCCTGCAGTAAAGCATACACTGAACTTACTACATATTAAACAGCAAAAAAAACAGCTACCTAGAACCAAAGAGCTCTTTAAAATATCCAAGCTATCACACTTTTTTTAATAAGATCCAGTATGACATCAAGTTAAACTATACAGTATTTTTAACGAATATTAACAAACTGCTTTTAAAAAAAGGCAAAAAAAAAAAAGAAAAAGAAACGCAGACAGAAAACTCTGTAGGAAGTTCTACATCTTTGAAGCAGCATGAAGACAACCATCGATTCCTCTTCCTCAGGCAGCTGAGAGCAAGGTCTGCTTTAACCTGCTTAAAGCTGCACATGAAGACTCAGCCCCAGAGTCAGACCTGCCACTGACCTGTCCCAGCCCCTGAAAACGCACCCCACTCCCCCTCACCATGCTGGAAAAAGAAATGAAAAGCTTTTTCTCCACCTTTTAGAGGAGCATCCCCTACCAGCAAAGCAGGCACAGCCCAACTCTCTGCAAGGTTAATCTGTCTGCACCTGCCGCGGACATTTCTGAAACTTGTCCTAATTGCCTGCACAGCACATGGGCAACTTCCCGGCTGCTGTGCACTAATTACAGCTCATCACAACACCCCGATATCACCAGAGTGCCAGCCAAGATCGCAGAAATGCTGAGGCTGGCAGGGGCCTCTGGAGATCATCTAATTCAACCCCCAGCCTGAGCAGGGTCAGCTACAGCAGGTTGTCCAGGACCATATCCAGTCAGGGCTTGAATATCTCTACAGATGGATATTTAATATCTTCATATCTCCAAAGACGAAGAGAGGAAGGCTGGCGGGCAACCTAGGAAGCACACCTTCAACCTCCAAGGCATCCAACTGACACGCAACAGGTCTCTCGGTCACGAGAAGCCAGCAAAATTCTGCAGAGGAAAACACCTGAGGCTGCATCGACCTTGCTAGGGGAAATTTATTTTTGAGTGATGTTTACAAGAACTGTGCAAAACCTGAAAAATACAGAAGAGGTAAAGAAAGAGTAAAGGGGTAAAACAGGACTCCTGAAAGATGGGAAAAACCACGCTCCTCCTTTACCCACCGCTGACCTTCTCCTCCCCGTGGAGCCAAGCCTGCAGGCCAGGAAGGATTCTCCCAGCTTGCTCCGTTTCTCCTCAGCAGACCAGACGCCAAGCCCCCGGCACAGGTTACCATCCACGATGGTAACGTCTCCAAAGTTGTAGGTAATTAATAGTGTTTGCCTCACCCTTTAGTGTTCAAACTGCTGGGACGGGCCTTTGCCTGCCCCCTCAGAGGTACGCTAATAGCCCAAGCGGTGCAAAGAGGGAAGGAGCCTGGAGGTAAGTCTCGGCAGGAGAGATCAGGCCCTTAGGAAGCAGCTCTTAAACGCCAGGCTCTCAGCCAGGAGCAGGGCACAGCGGCTCTCCCCGCCATGCTCTCCGGTAGCGGCACAACGCTTGCTACTCTCGCCCGTGCCGCTGGGGTGGGCAGGCAGGCTCGCTCCAAACCCTTCTGCAGAGTATGACAGCCAGCGACTGCAACAGCAGCAACGCCAAAGTGCATTTTGGAGCTGTGCAGCCCCATGGCTTTTCCCTTTCTAGAAAGAGGGAGAGCAGGAGAGGGCGCGGCAGTCAATCAACACTAACGATCCGAACTGGTCCTCTCAACTGAGCACAGACCAAGAAGGCTGGGAGGTCCCAGCAGTGGAAACCTGCTACTTCCTCGCCAAGCAGCACACCCCAGAAGGGCAGGCTGGCTCTGCCTTGCTCCCAAGCCCTCTCCGGGGGGAGAGTTCCCCAGCCCTCCCCACTGACCCCGCCAGGCAGGGCAGGGGAAAGCCTGTGCACGAAGGGCTGGTGCCCGCAGCGTGGGCAGCTGAGCTCCCACCACTGGAACTGCAGCTCCAGCATGAACTGCAGTCCAGGGAACCCCAGGCAACTCCAGGCACCGTTTCCTCTCTCCACCTCCCTCCTTTCCTCTCCACCCCTTCCAGCTCTTCACGTCCTCCGTTCCCCTGCCACACAGGTGGCGTGTCAACCACAAAGAGGAAAGTCTACCCGGCCTGCCCACCGTACCTCCCCATTCCCCCAAACTCCCTGGAGGCCGTCTACAACCGAGGAGAAGGAAGGGGAGGCCGAGGCTCAGGAGCATCACATGCAAGCTGAAAGCTGCCAAGGGGCGAGAGGCTCACGGCAGGCAGGCAGCCACCTGGTAGGCGCCCTCGGCCGTGTGCTGGACGCTGTGCTCCTGCAACAGGCCCAAGTCCAGGAACCGTTCCCCGCACCACATGCACTTGTACTGCTGCTCGCGGGCGTGCACGCTGTGGTGCTTGTTGAGGTGCTCGCGCTGCTTGAAGGCCTTCTCGCAGGAGGGACACTTGTAGGGCTTCTCGCCCGTGTGCACGCGCCGGTGGCGCTGCAGGTCCGAGGCGTACTTGAATCGCTTTTCACAGTCAGGGCACTTGAGGGGTTTCTCGCGGGCCGGGTCACAGCGGTGCTGCACAAACTCTGAGGAGGAGAAGAAACGTCTCTCGCAGAGCGTGCACTTGAGCGGCTTCTCGGCACAGTGGGCCAGCTGGTGCTTCTGCAGAGCCGAGGCCCGCTTGTAGGACTTGTTGCACACCGCGCACTTGAAGGGCCGCTCCGCGTTCTGCACGCACTTGTGCCGCAGCAGCTCCGAGGACTGGTTGAAGCCTTTCTGGCACACGTTGCACTTGAAGAGGTTTTCTATGCCGTGCACGTGTTGGTGGTACACCAAGTGCGAGGGCTGCACGAAGCCCTTCTCGCACAGGTTGCACTTGAAGGGTTCCTCGGCCTTGTGTGTGCGGCGATGGCGCATGAGCGCGTACTGCTGCTTAAAGCTCATCTGGCAGAGGTCACACTTGAAGGGCCGCTCCTCGCTGTGCGTACGCTCATGCTGCCGCAGATCCGAGGGGCGTTTGAAGGCCTTCTGGCACTCGCCGCAGCGGAAGGGCCGTTCCCCGCTGGGCGTGCAGGGGTGCTGCAGCAGCTCTGACGACTCCTTGAAGTGCAGCTCGCAGACGTTGCATTTGAAGAGGTGCTCTCCCGAGTGCGCGTACATGTGGCGCACCAGGTGGGAGCGGTGCTTGAAGGTCTTCTCGCATACCGTGCACTTGTAGGGCCGCTCCGAGCTGTGCGTCCGTTTGTGGTGCACCAGGTGGGATGACTGGCTGAAGCTCTTGTCGCACAGCGTGCACTTGTACGGCTTCTCACCAGTGTGGATGCGCTCATGCCGGGACAGCTCCGAGAGGTGCTTGAAGGTTTTCTGACAGATGGAGCAGCTATAGGGCTTCTCCGAGGGGTCAAGAGGCTGCGAATGTTCTGCCTCAGGAGGCTTGTAGGTCTTCTCACAGATAGAGCACTTCATGGCGTTGCCATTGTGGACATTGTGGTGCTGCGCCAGCGAGGTCAGGAGGGAGAAGCCCATCTTGCAGACGCCGCACACAAAGGGTTTCTGCTCCACCTGGATGCACTGGTGTTCGAGGAGATCGGTGGCCTGGTGGAAGATCTTCAGGCACTGGGTACACTGGAAAGAGCGGTCATGGCCCGGCAAGCACTGGTGCTCATGGGGGTTGGAGAGGTGAGCGAGGTCGTGGCCACACACGCCGCATTTGTGGGACGGCTCTCCAGCCTGGATGGGGGCGTGCTGGTGATGCTGCAGACCCGGGTCCGGCTGGAGCAGGATGCCATAAACAGCACAGCCCAAGGGGTTGTCAGCAGTGCTGGGAGGGATGGAGTGCTCCGGGAGGGCAGCTGCCCCAGCGTGGTGCTGCTGCGGCGGCGGCGGTGGCTGCTGTGGTTGCTGCTGTTGCTGCTGCCAGCTTTCTGACATGCTTGGGGAAAAAAAACGGGATTTTAGCAGTGACAGCTTCAGCTTCTTAGTTGAAACGGTTCAAGTAAAAACAAAAATCAAAAGTATCCAAGATCCTGATTCCCCTGAAGTCGAGGACAGAAAATCCAGCCCACAGCCAGGATCTTGGGAAGCAAGGAGGTGACTGAGACTCCACGGCCTCCTCCTTAGATCAGCACAAGTTCTTTGTGGACTGATTTGGTTTGGCTTTTTCTTTTTGGACAAAAGAACAGGAGGCAGAAGCAAGTGCCTTGAAGACAAGAGGAGGCCCTTCTCCGTGCTGGCTGTGATATGCTCACATTTGAGACGGGCGAGGGAGGCAGCCCAGGGAGCAGCTCTCTCTGCAAGGAAGAAGACAGCTCACGTCAGGTCTCAGAGGAAAGATGGGCAGCTCTCTAGCCAACCTCTCCCCAGTGCTCACTTTGAAAACTCTCACACATCCCTGCAAAGCTCCCAGGAAGCCAGCGTGGGGGAGGTAGCCAGAACCAGAGCCCCCCTTGCTGCTGTGTGAAGGGCCTGGGACAAGGCACGCTCAGCCCGGAAAGGGTTGGGCTCTGCCCAGCCGCAGCCAGGTACGTGTTTGAGCAGCGTGCTCTCACGAGAGGCAGCACCACTGCCCAGGTCCCAGCCAGCTCAGCCGTTTCCCGTACGCTGCCAGTCACTGGGTGTCCAAGCCCTGCTGGGGCCACTGGCTGAGAGCATCAGCCTCTCTGCGCAGGCTGAGCTACACCAAATGCTGTGCAATCAAGAAGCTACTGGGTTAGATTTTACAGATATCAAGCCAGATCTCAACCTGATCCCACCTCAGCTGAAATATCCCTGTGAAGCACTTCTGCTCCTTCTGCAGCTCGGGTATCAGGCACATCACCCAGGGGATGTACACAAGGGATTGCACCTTCTCTGGGCTGTACTTGTAGACTGGAAAGAACTAGAGAGCTCAGGGGAAGGTTTGCCCTCAAGGTTATTCTATCCACAGACAAAACACAGAACCCGCAGGCATCACGCACAGCACTCTCTGTGAAGATAAAAGAAAGCTTAAAGCAATGGCTCAGCTGAACCTCCTACCAAGCTATGGAATAAGAGTACACTAGAGCTGAACAACCTACACCAGAGGTGCTGGTTGGCCTTACTATCGGGCATTACAGGGGTTCTGCTCACTGAAAAGTTCCAGTCTTTCTAGAGATGTCCAGGTATCAGCTTAGAGAAGGGTAAAACCCCCCAGAGAGCAGCAGACAGCAGCAGTGCCCACACACCTCAGGAGAGAGGAAGAGTCCAGGCCTTGGCGAGAAGGAGCAGCTAGCACTCCTGGGCCACAAACCCTCAACCCCACAAGAGCACATCCATTTCTGCCCCAAACCCCCTCCCCTCACCCAGGGTAAGCAAAACCTGGGGCTTCCAGCAAGGTGCTGATTGTATTTCAAACTAAGCAGTAAGAAGCATCAAAGGAACCCGCTTCCCAGTGTCCCCACCTCCCCCAGTGCTCAGCTGGGACCGGACCATGCCCCACAGCTTGGGCAGCCACCGGACCACGCTTCTGCCTGGGGGAACACTCCATTACTTTGTCTGCCAGCACAAATTTGGGCAGTAAAACAGAATCTCCCCACGGCAGCCCTACCAGCACGCAGCATCTCCCCTGTTTCCTGCACAGCTCACCTTGACTGCCGACACGAAGGCAGGGCTCGCGATGACGATGCCCAGCACCTGAGCTCGACGGGATACAGAACTCAGCCACCTGCCCCCGGAGGCAACATCACCTATGGCAGGAGCACCCCAACATCGACGGCATCCCTAACGGGGAGGGGAACCCCGCGTACCCCCAGGAGGGAAGAATAAGAAATACCAACCTTGGCTTACCGAGGGCTCTGCGCGGGTAGCGGAGTCAGCGCCAGCTCCCAGCCTAACTCATCCCTCCGTGGGAGGTGGGAAACCACAACCATTTAAGGAGAGCAGACGGGAAGGCAGAAGTACTTTCAAACCGGAGAAGCGGCCCACGGCATGGTCCGGCCAGCCTCCCGCCTGCCTCCCCGCTCCTCCGGGCCTCCCGGGGCCGAGGCCGCCTCAGGGAGCGGCGCGGCGGGGCCGGGGGGCGCGGGGGCGGCCGCGGAGCTCGGAGACCAGCCGCCGCCGCCGCAGCCCGCGGCGAGGCCCGTCCCGCGGCCCGCCTCTCCCCATGGGACGGTTCCTCCGGACAAACGCGGCGACGGCGCCCCGAGGCCTTCACCGCCGCCGCGCCGGTGGTGCTGGGGAAGAGGGGGGGGATCCCTGCCCGGCTGGGGCCGCCCCCGCCCCGGCGAGGCCCACACAAAGGGCGGCAGCGGCGGCGGCCGGGCCCCTCACCTGCGGCGGGAGGCCCCTGTCAGCCCGCTCACCGCCGGCGGGGCCGCGGCCTGCGCGCTCCGCCCGAGCCCCGCGCTGGCGTGGCGGCGGGAGCCGGGAGGAGGGGAAGGAGAAGGGGGCGGCGGTGCTGGAGGCGGGCGGGCGGCGGCCGCGGGGCGCTGGAGGGAGCGGAGCGGGCCGGCCGCGGCGGAGGAGGAGGCGGGGCGGGCGCGGCGGC
>WKFP01013454.1:66341-86792 GCA_011057875.1 Pterocles orientalis | reverse complement strand
CCCCCTCGGTGGTTGGGGCCCTGAAAGCCCTCGGCTGGGTGCTGTGCGGAGGGCTGCCCTGGAAGAGCCGCCCGGGATAAGCCTCTCCTGGAGCTGCGCAGCGGGGAAGGCCGGAGCGGCTGCGGAGCCTGACATGGGGGACAGCATCCCTTGCTCACAGCCCCTCTGCTTGGCCAGGGTCCTGAGGCTTCCTCGTCTTTGCTGTCCTCCATCTCAGGGCGTAACGTGCTCTTGAGTTCGAGGCGGTGGGTCAGGAAGCGAGCCTGGGTTTTCAGGTACCTGCGCTGAGCCCCTGAGATAGGGCTGAAGGTTGCTGCCGGCTTCCCCAGGAGCGCTGCGTTTGTGAGGCCGATGACAGGAGACAAAGTCACCGGCAAGTTGCTGCGGTGACCGTGGTCTGAAGGTGGAGGCGAGCTGGTTGCTGCTTGGGGAAAGGGCTTGGTTGCTTGCGTTGTTCCAGCAGTGTGGAAAAAGCCCTCGGACCCACATGCGGAGCGGGACTCCCGGCACCTGGGGCTTCCTTTTAGCAGAACTTTTAAATCCCGGCGTTTGTGTGTTGAAAGCAACAGTTCCTGTCGTGCACCGGCAACCGCTGTGACTGCTCGTCCCTCGGCCGGCTCGCCAGTGTTCTCAGCCAGCCTCCTGGAGACCCTCCTGCTTGAGGGGCAGCAGGAGGCTGGGGCAGCAAAAGTTTCTCTCAGCTCCAGGACTCTTGGTAAAGAGTTTGCTGCTGGTCCCAGTTCAAGATTAGCCGTGTTCCCCGTGCTGCAAATTGTCTTGGCTATCGAAACCATAACTTATATAATGAGGACTTTATAGACATGGGGAGAGAAGGTCTCTGGCTGGAAGAATTTACAACCTAATGAGGGTTGGAGTTGTGCACAGCGTAGCAGTGGAGCTAAAAGGTCATCCCGTCATTTTAAGAAGTGTCGGGGATGGCTTTTTTTTTTTTTTTTTAAGGAAATATTTTATTTCTGAATGTTTCTGCTGGTCCTGCTTGCAAATTGCTGTAGGTGGGTACTTCAGGAGGCTGATGAGGAAGAGACGGGCTGGCCGGATTCTGATGGTTTGCTGCAGATGTTGTGTTTAAACAACTTGAAAAAAGAAAAAGAGAGTCAGAGAGAGACAGAGCAGTTTATTAGAGAGGAGCCATCCTTGTTTAATATTCATTCTGGCCCCTGTTTAGGCTTGTTCTGGGGAAAGAGGGAGTGAAGAGGCGCAACCCAAACGCGGGGTGAGATGGTGGGATTTTTCCACCAAGCCTTAATTGCGTTAGTAACTCAGGGGAGGGTTTTGCAAGGCATGAGCTCTTCATAAATTCGGTGGTGAATGAAAGTAGTTCTTCATCTTCTGCTGCTCTGTAATTCTTCTTATGCCTTTAGTTTTTTTTCTTTTTAATTTACTTTTTGCTCATCTGTGCGTCTTGTTGCATTGTGGTAGCGGGTCTGATGATGATCTTTAGCCGTATCTTGGGGTTAATAAGGAGCTCGGCTTTGTAGAGGTGCAGGACCGGCTGCAGCAGGGTGGAATTAATTTGGGACGGTGAATACGGTGGGTTCGCTTTTGTGTTTTGTGACTTTTTTTAAAGCAGAATTGAAAATTACGGTTGTTTTCTCAGCGTGGGAATCTGGATGTCGGCATGGGATGCAAATCAGGGAATAAATTTATACGTCTGTGACGATGCTGCGATAGTTCTGTTGCGCTGCCTGGCTTACTCGAGACCTTGTTTGGTGGACAAAGTGTTGTCGGAGCGCTGGGTTTTGCCTCTGCAAAATCAAGTTCCCCTAAAAATCGAGGCTTGTGAAATTCCTGGTCCATGCTTGAGACGAGCCTAAATGCCTGAGAACTGTGGTTTAATCTTGATCAAAACTGACACTTCAGGGTTTTTTCCCAGTCTCAGGATGCTGTGTTTATTGAAAGAGAAGACTTCTGTGGCAAACAATTAGAATCCTCCTCGTTATCTTGCGTAGTCAAAGCAATAAACAGTTGCTCTTAACTATGCTCTCAACCAGCCTTAACCTCAAATTTGAAGAGACTGGTTTCAATCTGTAATTAAAAAACCTTTTGACGAGCAAAACTCGGGGAAAGGGAGAAAGACAGTCAGGCTGTAGGATGAGAAGTGTTTGTACCCGATCCCGTGACCCTTTGATCCAAACGGGCGCATGTTTGGCTTGGGTGCTGCCTCCCGATCGGCATGAGCCCTGCATCCGTCCCGATACCTGCGCCCGGAGCATCCTGCCGGTCCCGGAGGAGCTCCGGTAGGACGTCAGAGCGGGAGTAAACGAGGTCAGACAAGCGTCGGGATCCTCTGCGAGTATCCAGGGACAATTGTTTCTCGCCCAGCTCTCTGGCCGGATCAGCTTTCCTCTGTGCATAGTTTCAGTTTCCCTGCCTCCCCGGTGTCACTGCTGGCTCCCGCAGCAGAGTCCGGACGTGACTTCCCCGGCGCAAACGGAGCTAAAGACGTTCTGTGCCTCCAATTGCGGTGGGGCTCCTTTCCCCCTGCGGAGACCCGGCCGTCTGAGGGACTCCTGCGAGATCCCGGGCAGCGGCTCCGGGCTGCAGGTGAAAGGAAACTATAGGGCTCAGCGTCCTCTCTTAACGTGACAAGGTGCGAGAAACTGGAAACTGGTGCGAGCTGCCCCGCGGCTGCAGGTGGGAGCCAAGGCCACGGCGGTGAGATGAGCCGCAGATCCCCTGGCAATCAGCAGCTTTCTGATGCCGTTGATTCGCCGATCCCTTAAAAAAAATGTGTCCAGCCGGACTGTTGGGAGCGTGAGCTCCCTGACAACAGCCTCAACGTCTCAAATACTTTTTACAACCGCCTCGAAGCCGTGCACGGATCTGTGTGCCATCCCAGGGCCCGGGACACACACGGTGCCAGCGCTTGCTGGGTGGATTTTTTTGCTAGAGAAGGGTGAGCACCTTTTCCTCCTGCTTTCCCCCCCCGCCGCAGTCGTGTCCAGATTGGGAAGGACTGCTGCCCTGCTTTTTTTCCCAGCAGAGGATGCTCCCCAGCATCCCAGCGCTGCATTTTAACTCCCTCTTGCCCGCTGTTAAACTCCAGTTGCGCTCCCTATTTCCTTCCTGGTTCATGCACCTACTTATTTCCCCCCGGCAAACTGGAAACCAGTAAGTAGAATTTTTTTTTCTTTTTTTTTTTGTTTGCTTGAGTGCCTACCCAACACAGAGCTGGGCAAGCATCTCCAGTAGGCTTGTAGCTACAGGTTGCTACTCTCTAGTTCCTCGGAGCCTCTTGCCCTGACAGGCAGAGTACACGCGGTACTCGTTCAGCGTTCCCTCCCTTTATCCCCGTGCTGCCCGCTCGTACGCCGAGGAGGGAAGGAAAAAGAGCTTCAATGGCAGGACAGCGTTGCCGGGGATGAAGCGCGTGGCGTGCTCGCTCTCGGGATTCGCTTTCGCACGGCGCGTGGGGTCGAGAACGGTGAGACGAGCTGTCTGTTTATCCACAGACTAGGAATTACATAAGGGACCGCCCTGCCCGGTACGCTCTGCTTTGTCAGTAAACTCAACCTGATTCTTATTCTTTATTTTTTTTTTCTTTTTCCCCCCTTTCTTGGCGTGGAAAAGACAACCGTGCCTTCGAGGTGTGGTTTGAGGCAATTAGGTTAACGCTAGATCTCGGCCGTGGAGCGCTGAAGGCAGGGGGAGCGGGGCAGGAAACGTCGGGCTGCTCTCGGAGGGGGAGGATGCGGAGGCTGCGAAGGGGAACCTGTGACGTGGCTGCGGGGTGGGAGAGGGACGGGTTGGTTTCGGGGCTCGGGGGGGAGCTGGGCTGGAGAGTTGGGCATGCTGGGAGCAGGTCAGGAAATGGACTGGGGGCGGCTGCGGGAATGGGGGGATTTGGGAGTTGAGCAGCTCTTGTGGTTCTCGCGGTTCAGGAGACGAAGAGAAGCTGCGACAGGGGAGGGGGAACGTGGGGCGAAGGGGGAGGATGCTGTCGGCCTTTCTCGGGGTGACTTGGGGGCATTTGGGCTGGAGTGAGGAGGCAGGGTTGCGCCTCTCGCTGGTCTGTGGGCATGCCTGGTCTCTGAAGGGGAGGAGGGAGCAGAAGCTCTTGTTTTCATCCAGCCTTGAGTGGCTGGGACGTGCCAGTGGCCCCGCAGCCCCCACTCAGCCCCCGCGCTGTTCTGAGCGGTGGGTTCAGGCCGACGGCAGCTTTGCTGCTTCGTGACGAGTCTTCAGTCGCTCCGTTTGGCGAAGGGGCCAAATGTTGCCTTTTTGAGATCTTGGCAGCTTATTTCTGCGTGGATCTCGGTGCCCCCAGGCTTGCAGGGCTTTCAAGTCAAAAAAGAAGTGTTCCCCTTCTGTACACACCGTGCTCCTTGGTGAGGGCTGGTCCTTCAGCCAGGACTGAAACACACGGAGTTTCATGTTTTGTCTTTTTTTTTTTTTTTTTTTCCCCTCTTTGCATGTAACTTCTGAAGCTTTCTTAAATATTTAAGAGAACCGAGGGCTTGATGGTCGGCAGGATCTCCCGAAAACCCCGCCGTGGTTTTGCAGGGAGCCGCTCTGGTTGCCGTACAGCAGCAGCGGAGCCACGGTGGAGAAAACCCGACGGAGGGCTGTGGCAGCAGGCGTGTGGGCACACTCAGGCTTGGCTTTTGAAGAGTTTATTTCAGCAGCAAAACAAGCAGCTTCCATTAACGCAAGGGTGGCCGCCCTTCCCGACCCCGTCAACCACGCTGGGACGTTTTCAGCAGGCGGAGGGCTGCGTGCGTGGGCTGCAGTGGCTTGGCTGACGAGAGGAGGGAGGCTTGGGACCCGACTTGCAGCCTTGCTGGAGCGAAGGTGGGTTTGCAGCAGGGTCTGAGGGTCGCTCTCTGCCTCCTCGGTGGATGGTGGCTCATTTCTTCTCAGCACAGAGAAATTCCTGTTACCTGCTGGCTGTTGGTGCTGCTCAGTGACAAGTCCCAGCACGCAGAGCTGGGACCATCATGGTGAGAAACCCCGAGGCAGAGCGATGGTGCTTCTAGCACAAAAATAAACCCCCGCACGCACTGAAGTTCAAGGGACACGGACTCGAACCAAGGTACATTCCTACCGTATTAAATACGATCTGTGATGACAAAGGAGAAAATTGGCAAGGAGGTCTGGGTGGAGGAACCAGTTCAAGGTAACCTTGCAACATCAGAGGAGTTTTCGTACGTCCTGGTTGTTGCTGTCAGTGGGCCGCGTGTTGATCAGCGCGGGACAGTTCTGGAGGGGTGGCAGGTCAGGGAGGCTCTGCGCCGTGCCGTGGCCGCCTCTTTCGGATGTGCCGGAACAGGTCCGGCAGCGGCTTCGCCACGTGACGCTGCAGGCGGGCGCAGCCCGCTACCGTCTCTCGGGGTCTACGTCGACTTCTGGTTTTCGCTGGTACTTGATGGTGCAGTGGAAAATGAACTTCCCCGTGCGCTGTGCGAGGCTGTGCCGTGCCCTGGAAGGAAATCCCTTCCCGGTTGCAGACGTTGGTGGGAATCTGCAGTGTCGTGGAGCGTGATGTCTGGTCATCCCTCGTTTGTTTTCCTAATTGTGAAAGTTAACGACCAGCGTCTTTAGAGATGGAACCACGCTGGGTCTCTTCTCAGGGCCGTGGATGCCATTGGGTTTACGTGAAAGCCACGGACCTCGTCCTGGGAGATGCAGAATGCTTCCCTCCGTGTCCCGTGTGCTCAGGGCATGTCGGGAGCTGGCCCCGGGCCCTCCTGCAGGTGACTTTCCCTTTGCTGGTTTTGGTTTGATTCTCCTGGTCGCAACAGTGACATTCTCTGTGTTGTGGTTGTGCTTCGCGGTCAGAGTTTGGATTGAAATATGGAGTCGGGATGGGGGAGGCGAGGAGGGAAATGGGGCTGGGATTGCTGATGGACTGGTCAGAGCCCAGGTTTGCTGTTAAGGCCGGTAATTGTGAGCCCTTTCCCCAGCGGCACTTGTCCTTTTGCTGGCTGTGCAGCTAGAAAAAAATCCGCATCTGGTGTGTCCTCGCTCTTCTGGACCAAGATGTGAAGAGCCCTGAAATTCAAGCAGTTTTGGGAAATGAAGAGCAACAAGCCCTTTTCTTCCTGGTGCGCTCCGTAGCAGCGTCCCTGATGATTTCCTCCGCCGTGATGAGGAATCCCAGAGCTCCAGCGTCCTGTTAGCAGCACCACAGAGACCAGCTCCACCTGGGTCATCGTTGTCTCCCTGCTCCGTCATCGTCACACCGTCTCTTCTGCTGCTTGACTTGCAACCTGCCGCGGCCGACACGATCCAGGAGCCTGGTTCCACTTGCTCGTGTTCCGATTCTGGCTTGGCATGAGCGGTCGCTGTTACACCTCCGTATTTTGGTGAAGTTCTCCTTCGCTTCTTCTGACTCTGACATAGCAGGAAGGGCTGGGAGGGGACTGGTTTTGAATACTGAAAAGATGATAAATGGGGTTGTGGTGTAAAATTTAAACTGGTCTCTTGGGGATACCTTCAATCAGCTGCTGCAGTTGGCTGGAGGTAGCTGGGAGATGCTGAATGAGCCCCAAAACCTGTCCAGGAGCTGCTGGGCAATGTGTCATCTCCATGAGAGCCTTGGTGGTCGTCCCTTCCCAGCCCAGTGTGACATCCGAGCTGGAACGCTGGTGTAACGTGGCCTTGGGACTTCATCATCCGGATTCTTCAATCCTCCAGCTCGATTCACATGCTCTGCCAAATATATCGGCCCTCCGCAGGCTCCTGAATGAGCACAGGATGTGGCCGTTCCTGAGCGAGGAAATGGCTGGCCGGCGTCGGGGAGGGACTGTCCTCGCTCCATGAGCTCCGTGGATCTGCCCCTCGGAGCCCACCAAGGCAAAGCCGGCTCTTGGCACCACTCTTGAGGTGCTCTGCTGTGGAGGGGATTTTTTTGTTGTTGTTTAATACAAAGAAAAATCAAAGTTCTTTATTACTTGTGATCGTTCAAGTTCCTGTGATGCTCACTGATGGTCCGAGGGGTGCCGAGTTCCAGCGTTCATCCAAACTTCAGTGGGAACAATTAGCAGCTGCTCTTCCCTTGGCAGCAGCAGCAGGATGTGGGATTCTCTTTCCTCTCTGAACACCTCTGCTGCTCAATCGTCGTGTGTTCTGCCCAGAGGTGGTTGTTTCTGCAGTGCATTCCGTGTTTCTTCATCAGTACGTGGCTCGTAAAGTGCTTTGGCTCTTTCAAGATGAAGGATGTGCCGTTGATCCATGCCGGCGGATCGGCGGTTGATGCGTCTGCAGGTTTTTGGGTGGATTTCCTTCTGTCTGGGGCAGCTGCTTGGTACGAAACAGTCCTAGAAGAAGTGTTGACTCCATGCTGGAGCTTCTTACGCTGCCCAGGCACGGATTTCTAGACAGTAGGGAGAGGCAAACCTCCCTGGCAGGTCAGACCTGGCAGCGGCGAGGAAAGCCCCGGCTGTTTTGCTTACCTGATAGCGGTGCGAGTTCGTCGAGTTGGACTGAAACGAAGGGTGGTTGCTCTAACTGAAGAGCTCGGGCTGCCTTGTCGGGTTTTGGCGTAGCATCTCGGTTGTTTTTTTCCACTTCACAATAAATTTCAGATATTGAAGGGTGATGCTCAGCGAGGATCAGATCTTCGGAAGGATCAGAACAAGACACTCATCCTGCTTCGAGGAACCCGTGGAGCGGTCGTTTGGTTTGATGGTGTGATCAGGAGCCTGCTCCCTCTTTGGGAGCCAGCTGAATCCTCCTGATGTGGTCAGTCTCGTTCCTTCGTGTCACGGATCCAGCGATTAGAGCTGCGGTAACAGAGACCCTGCATTCAGAGCCGCAGCCACGGCGTTGGGGGATAAGACGCTTCCCAGACTCGATGCCTTCAGACGGGGATTTGTAGGGGGCTGGAGGGGATGCCCGTTCGCGGAAAACAGAGCAATATTGTCCGCGAAGAGGCCACAGATATTTGCAGGATGCTTGGTTGTGCTCTGATCTCCTCACTTCAATAGCTGCATGATCTTGGTCATGCCATGCGTGTCCTCTGGTGTTTTACCCCACATGCAGTGTCCAGGCAAGATCTAAAAACCCCTTGAGTTCTGGCTCTTTTTGCCATCGATGGCTCGGTTACCTGCTGAACACAAAAGATTTCTTCCCGTTGCATTATCGAAAATCTTAAAAATTTAACAAATTTTTAAAAAATTGTTTAAAAAAAAAAAAGTGATTGTGCTTCTATTTTTTCTTTTTCTTTTTTTTTTTTTTTCCCCATACAATGCAGTTGGCTTCCGTTGATGTGCAGGGTCTTCCTCTGGAGAAGCAGGTCCACAGAATTCGGATAGTTTGGCACTGAACTGCCGACAGCGCGTTCCTTTTGGAGAGCGGTTGAATCGGTAATAGCACCGGAGAGCGGTTGAAATAGTGACTTTTTCCCAAGCAGGCAAAACACCCTCCTGCATTTCCTCCTGCCTACCATCTTCCCACCTTTTTGGCTTTGCGCTGCTGCGTGCGAGGTGTGTTTCCCGAGGCCTCTGCATAGTTTAGGGTGGATCCTGGGCAGAAGGAGACCTGCTGGGGCTTGTCCCGGGGATGTTGCAGAGCCTGGTGTCAGCAGAGATGACGGCTCACGCTCCGCATGGCCGGCGATCTGCCTTTTATCTCGAGGGATCCAGGTTTGCAGATGCACCCGTGCAACTGGAAGAAGGAAAGGGGTAGAACTGGGATGATCGCTCCCGAAATACAAAATGAAGAGACAAGGGCTTGCATTACGTGACCTATAATTGGGGTGAGCTATTCATAGGGAAAAAATGCCCGTTTCTCCGGTCGGCGGTGAGCGAGGGCTGGGATAATGTTTGGGCCTTGGGCAGCAAACCACTGACTTTTTTTTTTATTTTATTTTTTATTTTTTTATATAGAACAACAATATTTTAATAATTCTTTTCTAGCACACAGCAGCGCTGCTGCAAACCCTGCCCAGGCACCGTCATCTTCACCTTTTTCCTCTAAGAAACTGGGCGTAGCACCTCGTGATCTCCATTCCTTGGGTACCTTGAGTTGCAAAGAGGCCAAATAACCACGTGCCGGAGCCCAGAAATTCAGTTAATCCCAGGAAACCTTGCATTGTGGATTCTAGCGGTGCCCTAAAGCCATTTCGCCTGGTGCTGGGTGGAAAAGGCGCTGATAATTTTCCCTTTCTGCCCTGAGCCGGGTGCGGAGTGTTGCTCAAGTTTCTCATCTCTGCTGTCAGAGTGGGTGGCACCTCTGCGGGAGAGGAGAGCCCTGCCTTTGTAAAGCGATTTGAAATCTTTTTCCGGATGAAAACACGCTGAAAACATTTCAGTGGTAGCGGCTGAGCAGCTGTGATTTAGCTCTTCCACCCGATACCTGCGTATTTCCCAGCCCTCGTGAGCTGCTCAGGTTCCTCTCCATTTTAAAGCAAAAGAAAAACAAAAAACCAAACCAAACCCCACTGAGGTTATGTAGAAAACTAGTAATTAAGCAGCGTTTTGTCAGCGCTTTTGGTTGTGATCCCATCTTAATGTGGTCGCCTCATTTGAATGTAAATGTCAAATACCAGAGCTCCTGGAGGGAGGTGATTGGGTGACATCGCTGGACTCGAGGTGGGGAAAGTGCAGACTCAGGGGTTTCGGTTAGCGCTCTCTTCTGCTCTTTTTGCAGTTTGGTAGGTCGGAAAGAAGCGAGTTGATAACTTGAGCTTAGGAAAATAACTTTTTAGTATCGAGGAGCAGCATCAAACTACAGCCAGCCTCGGTACGGAGCCAGTCGGATGCGGAACAGCCGAGATCGCCGCGAGCAGCGTCTCGGGAAGCCCTCCGCCTCCCTGAGCTCATGTGCGTTCTGCAGCACTTCTCGCACAAAAAAATGACATTTTTGCCTGCCTGGCATCGGGCTGTGTTTGTGTCGCGCTGACCTGGGGAGACAGGGATAGCTGAAGCCGGGTTGTGTTGGTATTTTGGAAATTAAGAGCGAGCTCAGCAGCGATGAAAGCCAAGCAGTTAGGGATGTGCGTTGTGTCACGCCAGGTTTGTAAATAAGGCTTGTAAATAAATTTGAGAGCTCTGGTATTGTTCTGAACTCTCTCTTTCACAGGACTGTATTTTAAGTTGACGGTACCCCCTCGGCTCCTACGAGTTGTATGCGAGGGCGATTTCCTCCCTGGGGGTGAAATGTGGCATCTTTGCAGCCCTGCAGAGCCGCGCAGTCTGGGACAACAAGCCGTTGGTGCTCTTTCGGCGGTCCGGGGGTGCAGAGAGAGAAAAAGAGCTGCCTGGGAAATTTAAGTCAGTAGTTGAAGCTCCCCCTTGGTGGCCCGTTCAGACCCGGTTCTTGCCAAGGAGGGGACTAGCTGGCGGTCTTGCCAGCGGCTTTCGTCACTTGTCACCTGGCTGTCAGGGACTCCTTTCCGAGCAGATTTCACCCAACCCGTTGTGCTGGGTTTGGCTGGGATAGAGTTAATTTTCTGCTGAGTAGCTGGTACAGTGCTGATGTGAGAACAAGGCTGATAACACCCCGGTGTTGCAGTTGTTGCTAAGTAGTGCTTATCCGAAGGCAAGGATTTTTTGGTTTCCCATGCTCTGAGCGTGCAGGTGCACGAGAAGCTGGGAGGGGATGCAGCTGGGACAGCTGTCCCCCACTGACCAAGGGGATGTTCCCCACCAGAGGACGTCGTGCTCGGGATATAAAGCTGGGGGAAGAAGAAGGGGGGAGGCCACACGTTTGGAGTGATGGCGTTTGTCTGCCCAAACCACCATTACGAGTTATGGAGCCCGGCTTTCCTGGGGATGGCCGCGCACCCGCCTGTGATGGGAAGTAGCGAATGAACTCCTTCTATCGCTTTGCGTTGTGTGGCTTTTCCTTTACCTGTTCAGCTGTCTTTATCTCAGCCCTCAAGTTTTCTCTCTTTCACCCTCCCCATTCTCTCCCCCATCCTACCAGGGACGAGTGGGCGAGCGGCTGCGTGGGGCTGAGCTGCCGGCTGGGGTTAAACCACGACACTCACCAATACCGCGTTGTGCCCTGTGCCTTGTGATTTTATTTATTTATTTTTTTTTTTAAATTTTAACCTGTCCAGGTGGAAGCTCTATCCCTGGAACTGCCCAGCTCTGTGCAGGCGTTGATGCTTTGCCCGTTCACCCCCCTGCAAAGGGACTGGGGGGGGTGGATTTTTAAGGACTGGGCGGCTGTGCTGGGGGAAGGAGCCCGGTGGTCTCTGGCTGTGGCTGTTCCTGGGGTGGGGGGGCTCAAGCCACCCCGTTTGCCCCTCGATGTTCTCAGCCCGGTGCAGATGAGGGACACAAAGGGCGTGTTGTGCGAGGAGAATGAGTTGCAAAGTTGTACAATTTTTCATGCCAGCCCTCCGCAGTCTCATGACCCTGCAGCCGTTCCCACACTGTCCAGCTGATTGTCCCAACCCCCTGGCTGGGCAGGGGGGGGGACACACCTCGCCTGCATGGCCTTAACTCGCTCCCCCAGGCCCCCTTGGTCCCCGGAGCCGGCCGCCGCAGCCGACAGAGCCCAGTTGTGTGGGTGATGGAGCTTGGCTGCCCAAAAGACCAGCGCCTGAAGCCTCAAAATGCTTCCCGCAGCTCCGATTCTCCTTGGTGCTGGGGGGGGGAAAAGCTTCCTGAAGCATCTCATCTAGAGGGGAAAGGGGGAGGGAGAAGCTCTGATGGACTTTGTGGGCTCAGGAGGTGTTGGGGGGCAGGCAGGGGTCTCAGACCCACTTTTTTGGGGTGGGGTGTGCCCTGGTGGCTCTGATGAGGGGGTTTCAGGGAACGGGGGAAGAGATGCTGAGACAGCAGAGACCTCCCCTGTAGCCCAGCCCCTCAGGATGGGGGGGTCCCTCGGGCACTCTGCGGATGCAGGGATGCTGTGACCTTGCCCAAGGTCACACCTGAAGCCGATGCTTGAATTCGGAGCGGTGCTGGCTTTCCTGGTCCGTGCTACGCTCGGCCATCAAACAGCCTTTTCCTCCCCAGCGACAGAAGGCTTCTTGGTTTTCTGGTGTGGGGTTTATTTATTTATTTTTTTTTAATCCCCAAAACACCCCAAAACCTTGTGAAATATGGCTTTGAGTTCGAATCCTGCCGCTGCAGGAGCCCAGGAGGCGGCTCTGGAGTTGGTGCCCTTGTTTCGGTGCTTGGCCTCGGTGCCGGGACTCACACCGGCAGCGCTGCCCATCCCGCCCGGCTCTCCTGGTCCTTCCCTCCCGCCCTGACCCCCCGTCACATCGGCGTCACGAGCGTCCGGCTGGTTTCTGCCTTACTGTGGGTTTAATATCGAGGGGTTTGGTTCCGGTCGGTGTTTCATGGACTCGGAGCTGCCTTCTCCTCTGTTTTCTTTGTATAAACCACAAAGGTGCATCAATTCCTTTTTTTTTTTTTTTTTTTGGATTAATGAAGTTTTTTAAAAAATCAGAAAATAGGAAGAACAACTGTCAAACCCCGGCTGGGGGCGGGGGGTGTGTGTATGTGTCGGGAAGCGAGTGTTGTTTTGCAACCTGGTTGCTAGCTCCCTGTGTGAGAACGCGGGGCTGGGAGTCGTTTCCTGTGTAATTATTTCTGTTCTGGATGTGCTCCTGACTCATCCGTGTCCCCCCCACGCCCCGTCATGCGGGACAAGCCACCGTGCCTCAGTTTCCCCATCTGGGGACTTTGATACTTACGCTTGTGCCGAGGTATTTTATGAACCGAATTATTTGTGTGCAGATCTACTGCTGGTTGTGTTAGCTCCTGATGGTCTGGTTTTTGGGGCGCAGGGGACAGATAAATCGATTTATAGGTGGAAAATATCCATGCTGCCAGGAGGAGAGGGGTTTACTGCTTGAGATGGGGAATATTTTTCCCAGTTTAGACCTCCTGAGGCTAGGCTTGGGGGAGGTTAAGGGGCTCGTTCAGGGCAGGCAGCGGGGTGGGGCTGGGCAGTTTCGCTCTCGTCCGCGTTTGGCCGTGGTGCGCGTCTCCCGGTGAAGCGGGATCTCTTCCGAACGGAGGCGAGCTGGCGCTGGGCTGCTTGGTTCCCTCCGGCTTTGTCAGCCCATGGAGAGAGGATGGATTTAAAGTCGAGTGGATCTGTTTCCGCCGTGCTGGCGCATCCTTTGGCGTTGGAAGGAGCCACTGCTTCTCCTGAAGCCGTTCGGGACGCGGGGGCTGGTGCCAGGTTTGCCGCCGGCATTTTGGGAGACCAGGCTCCTCTCGGGCCGCTGCAGAGGCTCCTGCTCCTGGGGATGGTGCCGTGGGTGCCTTGGGTTTAGGTGTTTGAGCTTGGCTTTTGGGAAAACAGCCTCCGCAGCAGCAGGGGTGGTTGTTGCTCCCCGGTTCCTGCCCCCCGGGGCTCTGGGCCGCTGCTCTGCCCTTTCCTGAGGATGCTCGCTGCCGGCACCCTGCCCGCATCTCTCCGAGCGTGTCTGCAGACCCTGCGGGCCCAGGGCCGAGCGATGGGCACGGTTTTCCCGGTGGTTATGGGATTGTATCAGGAGTTTGGCTGGGCAAGGCAAGGCTGAACGAGAGCGGGACCTTTCCAGTAGATGTGGTAGGATTGGGAGATACTAGTGGAGGTGGACTGGGGTCCACTGGTGAGGCTCGAGCTGCTGTAGCCCAGCGCCAGGCGTGCCTGCCAGCTCGGTCCAGATGCTGTCTGGCTTTCTTAACCCTGGTCCTTGCCAAGGCTTGCTAGCTCTGGCCCAGATCCGTGCTAATTCAGCTGTTCTTCCAGCCTCTGACAGCACCTGGGCTGGGTTTCTCCTCCTTCCCAAAGCGAAGGTAAGTTCAGGTCCGTCCTCGCCGGCCGATGGAGGCATGTCCCAAATGCCGGGCAGGACAGTGGACTTGATGGTGACGTGGAGGGGACGCGAGCCGATAGCCAGCGCTCGCTGCAGAGCACGCTGCTGTGGGTGGGCAGGTACCTGCCCCACGTTGGGAGTTTGCCCGCGCGATGCGATGCCTCCAACTGCCGAGGCCGCCGTGACTCATCTCTCTTTCCTTCTCTCGTAGCCTTTTGCATTGACGATGGAGGGTGGCGTGGACGGCCCCATAGGGATCCCGTTCCCCGATCACAGCAGCGACATCCTCAGCAGTTTGAATGAGCAGAGAAACAACGGGCTGTTGTGCGACGTGGTCATCTTGGTGGAAGGTCAGGAGTTCCCCACCCACCGCTCCGTCCTGGCTGCGTGTAGCCAGTACTTCAAGAAGCTCTTCACCTCAGGGTTAGTGGTGGACCAGCAAAACGTGTATGAGATAGACTTTGTGAGCGCGGACGCCTTGTCGGCTCTGCTGGAGTTCGCTTACACCGCGACCCTTACTGTCAGCACTTCAAATGTCAACGACATCCTCAACGCCGCCACACTGCTGGAGATCCCGGCCGTAAGGGATGTTTGCACGGATCTCCTGGACAGGAAGATTCTGGCCAAAAATGACCAGATGGATACAGTAGATCAAATTGATCAGAGGAACCATCTCAGAGCAAAAGAGTACCTGGAGTTCTTCCAGAGCAACCCCGTCAATGGCCACCAAGGCAGCTTTTCGTGGACCAACCCAGAGTTGAGAGACCTTCAGAGTCTGAATTTCCGAGTCAAAGAGGAGGAGGAGGAGCCGGACTGCAATGGCCTAGAGTTCTACTCGCAAGCCCCCCTCAACGAAAGACCAAAGGTGGAGGACTGTGAACCTGACATCAAGCCACCCATGTGGCTGGACAGAGAGGAGGAGGAGGTGGCTCCTGGCTCCTTGTTTTCACCTTCTCAGAACGGACATTACAGCGGCCACGGCCTGTCCACACCCGTAAAAGAGGAGGGGACCCTGGGGGGGCCTCTGGACCAGCAGGAACCCGGCGACTCCCCCAGCTTCATTCCTGCTGGAGCGGAGATGGAGGATGATGCGAGGGAGGTGGATGGCTTGGCCGCGAGCGCCCTGCTGCAGCAGATGATGAATTCCGTGGGGAGACAGCAGCTCGGGGAGGATGACCGAAAGGATGACGATGGGGTCATGGATTATTACTTGAAATATTTTGGCAGTTCGAACGAGGGCGATGTCTATCCGTCCTGGTCCCAGAAGGTGGAAAAGAAGATCAGGGCAAAAGCATTCCAAAAGTGCCCCATCTGCGCGAAGGTGATCCAGGGGGCCGGCAAGCTGCCGCGCCACATCCGCACCCACACCGGGGAGAAGCCCTACGAGTGCAACATCTGCAAAGTCCGATTCACCAGGTAAGAAGCGAGCGGACACTGGAGGAGAGGGGGCTGTCGCACAAAACCGGCCCTTGGCTTTCCCCAGAGGCTGGTCTTGTGCAGTTTATCTTGCTGCTCGACTAAATTTCCATCTGAACAGGCAAGTTGGATATGAAGGCCAGAGTTTTCCAAAAATAGGAGCGATTTGGGGGTCTGACTCTTGAGATGTCTTGACACCGAGCGCCGCCCTGTCCCCCTGTCCTGAATTGCTGAGCTCTGCTGGAAACCTGGCCAGACCCGGGCTCCTGCGGAGGCCAAGTAACGTGGTTGATGAAGCAGAGCTGCGGCCCTTGGTGTTGCCATCGTGGCCGAGGAGCCTGGGGTTGAAGCGAGAGTCGGTTAGAAATGGCTCCATGGGGTGACTGAAGTGCTGGTGGTTGGGTTGGGAAGAGGTTGGACCCTTGTGTCCTGTCTTGGCAAAGCATGTCAGGCTGAGCGATGGCCGGCCCCGAACAACCCCCAGACCCCGGTGCCGGGGTTCAGCTCCTCGGGGGCGTTCGCCTCGGCCCTGTTTCTAATCAGTGTTCCTCCGCTCCTTCCCTCCGCCGCCGGAACGCCGAAGAAAGGGGATATTGTTTCCATTCCTCCGGTTCACTCCAGTCCACGCGTCCCAGCACCGCCTCCTCTCTCCGCGGCTGCAATGGCCGAGCTGGGGCGGGGGTCCCCACCCTATTCCCCCCCCCAGCAGTGCCGAGGGACCGCGTGGGCTGCCTGGCAGAGGATCCGGGCTGCCTGCTCCCTGCCTGCTGAAATATTCCCGGCTTGGCGAGCGCCGACGGCTTCGCTTCCCCCAAGCCTCCTCTTTGGGTGGGGGTCCAAGGGGCTGCTCCCCACTCTGGGCGAGATGGGACCAGTGGCTCTGGTGTGAAGCCGGGATGTGGGCAAGGAGTCCGTGTCCTGCCCCACGGCGCTGCCAGCCCCCTCCCCACGGCCGTGGCCGCACCCAGCCCCACGTTGGGTAGCTGAGGAATGCAGATAATGGCGGGGGCAGGATGCCAGCCCTCTGCCGCTCCCCCAGCACCCGGCCCTGCGCCGCTGCGCCCTGCCACGCGGCACCTCCCTGCCCCGGGCCCCAGCTGCCCCACGTGTGCCGGGGGGGCCCCCAGGGCCGTCCACCCCTGCGCAGGACCCGGCTGCCGCACCTGAGCGCTCCGACATCCTCGCGCGGCCGGGAGGTGGAGGATGCGGGGTGGAGGTCCCTGGTAGCATCGATGCTGAGGGTGGAGGGCAGGGGGAGGCACGGCGGGTTTTGGGGCAGTGCCACCTCCTCCCTTTGCCATCGTGTCCCCCTCCTGCGGGTTTGGGATGGGCACCTGCTCCCTGCGAGGGCCTGGCACCGCAGAGAGCGGGCTGGAGGCTCCGTCCGTATCCCAGCCCCTATAAACGAGGCTGTTCCATCATCTCCCAGAGCCTTGCTGTTTTCCAGTCAAAAACACACCCCAGAGAACCCAGACGGGGACTGGGAGTTGCCGCCAGCCCTGCTGCCCGCCAGGGTTGTGCCCCATCTCACGTCTCACCCCACGGCATCCACCTGCTGCTCTGAGCCGCAGCCTTCACCCCGATCCTGGAAAATCTCCCGTGAGGCTGCTGCCCCAAACTGGTTCCCAGCTCCCTGTGCCTGTGCCCAGCTCCCTGGGGGTGCACCGGCCTCGTCCCCCTGTGTGACCGGCCGTGGGCTCCGTCGGGGTGTGATAAACCCGAGCTGCCGGCCCAGCTCTCGCCTGCTTTTTGCTTTTTGCTGCTTCTCCCGCAGCACCGGGGCTGTGCTCGGAGCCTTCTCTCAGAGCCACGATGTAAAAAGGGTGCAGACCTGACCCCACGCCCCATCAGCCTTATTTTCCCCAAATTTTATTATTTTTTTTTCTATTCTTTCACCATGTTATCCTTCCTCATCCTCATCCCATCAAGTGCCAGTGCATTTCTTGAAAAAAATTATTGAAAAATCTCCGTCTGTCGTTAAAAACGCCGCGGATTGGGGGGGGCACGGGGAGCCTGCTCCGGGCAGCGTTCCCCACTCCTGCAGGAATTTCTGGGGTAAAGGAGGAGCCGGGGCCGTGCTGTACGAGGCGTCTCCCTGCCACCCCCTCGGCGGGTGGGGACCGGAGCCCCGGGGGTTGAGGCTGATTTTTGCTCCTTGTGCTTCCTGGTTCCTCTGCGTTTGCAGGGGGAGGAGCGGTGACGATCTAATGACTGAAAGAAGGGCAGAGGGATTTTATTAAAATTATAAATATTTATAAAATCTTATAAATTATATTAAAAATATTTTTAAAAAGCTGTTCCCATGTGTTGCTGTGTACCAGGCTGTGTAAGCACAGCCCACGCTCCCAGCCCCTGTGGGACCTGCGTGAAGTCCAGGAGCAGGCAGGTTTTGATCCTTTTCGGGAGATTTTGGATTTTTTTGGACCCTCCTCCTGCCAGAATTTGCCCCGGGCGGGGTGAAGGCAGCGGTCGCTGCGCTGGGATGGGGTGTGCGGGGCTGGGGGCTGCCTTTTCCCCACGGGAGAGGGGAGAGGCTTCCCCTCGGCGTTGGGATGGAGCCGGATCGCGAGCGGTTCCCGTGCCCTCGCTCCGGGGAAGGGCTCATGCTCCTCACTGCCTGCGCTGCCCCGCCACATGCTTCGTGCTGGAGATTTTTTTTTTCTAACAGGAAGAAGCGAGACGCTGTGGCTCACGTGGCCTCGTTGGCCCCTGGCCCGGCTGCTGCAACTGCCCTCCCCTGGCTCCGGCGAGGCAGCGGCTGCCGCAGCACCGGCACTGCCGGGAGCCGGCCGGCCGCTACGGGGTGTGCCCGGCCTCGTGCTGGGCGATGCTGGACCCTGTACCAGCCGTGCTTGGCCTCGTACTGGGCGATGCTCGACCCTGTAGTGATGCTTGGCCCTGTAACGGGCGATGCTCAACCCCGTGCTGATGCTCAGCCCTGTACCAGGAGGTGTTTGACCCCATACTGGGTGATCCTTGACCCCGTACCAATGCTCAGCCCCGTGCTGGGTGATGCTCAGCCCGGCACCACGGCTCAGCCCTGCACCAGGTGGTGTTTGACCCTGTACTGGGTGATCCTTGACCCTGTACTGATGCTCAGCTCCATATGGGGCAACGCTCGACCCCATACTGTTGCTTGGCCTCATACTGGGTGACACTCGACACAATACTGGTGCTTGACCTCATACTGGGTGACGCTCGACCCCATACTGGTGCTTGACCTCATACGGGGTGACGCTCGAGCCCATAATGGTGCTTGGCCTCATACTGGGTGATGCTCAACCCCGTACTGATGCTCAGTTCTGTACTGGGTGATACTTGACCCCGTACCAGTGCTTGGCCTGGCACTGGGTGATGCTCAGCGCTGTTCCAGTCAGTGCTTGGCCTCGTACTGGGCGTTGCTCGACCCTGCACCACTGCTCAGCCCTGTACCAGGTGACACGACCCCGTACTGATACCAGCCTCACACTGGGTGATGCTCAGCCCCGTACTGGGCGATGCTCAATGCTGTACTGATGCTCAGCCCCATACCAGTCAGTGTTTGGCCTCATACTGGGTGGTGCTTGACCCTTTACTGTAGCCCTTAGGAGGTGATGCTCAACCCCATACCAATCCTCAGCCCAGTACTGGATGATGTTCGATCCTGTCTGGGTGCTTGGCTTCATAGTGGATAGTGCTCAGCCCTGTACCGATGATCAGCACTGTGCTGGATGATGCTCAGCCCAGTGCCAGTGCTCAGCTCCCTACTGGGCAATGCTCAACCCAGTACCAGTGCTCAGCTCTGTACTGGGCGGTGCTCAGCCCCATACCAGTGCTTAGCTCCGTACTGGACGGTGCTCAGCCCCATACCAGTGTGCAGCCCCGTACCAGTGTTCAGCTCCATACTGGATGATGCTCAGCCCACTACCAGTGCTCAGCTCCCTACTGGATGATGCTCAACCCAGTACCAGTGCTCAGCTCTGTACTGGGTGATGCTCAGCCCTGTACCGGTACTCAGCCCTCTACTGGTTGATGCTCAGCCCAGTACCAGTGCTCAGCTCCGTACTGGTTGATGCTCAGCCCAGTACCAGTGCTCAGCCCTGTACTGGTCGATGCTCAGCCCAGTACCAGTGCTCAGCTCCGTACTGGTTGATGCTCAGCCCAGTACCAGTGCTCAGCCCTCTACTGGTTGATGCTCAGCCCAGTACCAGTGCTCAGCTCCGTACTGGTTGATGCTCAGCCCAGTACCAGTGCTCAGCCCTGTACTGGTCGATGCTCAGCCCAGTACCAGTGCTCAGCTCCGTACTGGATGATGCTCAGCCCAGTACCAGTGCTCAGCTCCGTACTGGACGGTGCTCAACCCAGTACCAGTGCTCAGCTCTGTACTGGATGATGCTCAGCCCAGTACCAGTGCTCAGCTCCATACTGGTCGATGCTCAGCCCAGTACCAGTGCTCAGCTCCGTACTGGTCCCACCAGCCCAAGACGCCCCCCCAGTCTGACGGCCGCCCCGTGTCCTCTCTCTCCCCCGCAGGCAGGACAAGCTGAAGGTTCACATGCGGAAGCACACGGGGGAGAAGCCGTACCTGTGCCAGCAGTGCGGCGCCGCTTTCGCTCACAACTACGACTTGAAGAACCACATGCGCGTCCACACCGGCCTGCGGCCCTACCAGTGCGACAGCTGCTCCAAAACTTTCGTCCGCTCCGACCACTTGCACAGGCACCTTAAAAAAGATGGATGCAACGGGATTCCATCCAGGAGGGGCCGGAAACCCCGGGTGAGAGATGCCGGGGGTTTGCCTAGTACCCCGACGGGAAATCCCGAAGATGGAAGTTTTCAAGTCGGTGGGGAAAGTCAAGAATCAGAGGACAACCTGCAGAGGAACGGCCAGGAGCAGCAGCACTTTGAGGAGAATTTAAATAATGAAGCGTCAGGATTGAATGTAGCAGGAGGGTCGGCTGAGGGTAACACGCAAGGACTCTCCTAAACCAAAAAAAAAAACAAAAAAACCAACAAAAAAAAGTGTCACAAAATCTAGTTAGTACTTTTCCTCCGATTTTTTTCTCTTTAAAGATGTTTCTCTCCCTTTTTTTAAGAAAAAAAACCATAGAAAAAATATATATATATATTATGTTTCCAATCTTCCCATCGTAAGCAGGGCTCCCCCGAGGATCCCTCCGTAGCCAAGGACCTTTTCTTGGAAAGGCAGACGCTAGGAAGCACAGGGTGGGGATGGAAAGTGGCTCTGTCACATGGAAAAGAGCTTCCATGTAAATCCAAAGCTTTATTTTGTGTCCAAACACGTTTTAAAAAAAAAAAAA
>WKFP01013454.1:37557-60686 GCA_011057875.1 Pterocles orientalis | reverse complement strand
AACCCCGGACTCACATGTCCAGCAAAAATGTTTAGATTAATTAAGGAATGGTTATTTAACAAGACGATAAAAATGCACACAGCTTTGGAGATGCACGGGAGTTGGATGTCCCGTAGATGTGAACTCCTCCGATTCGAACCGTCCTGGTGAAGGGCAGCAGACAGCAGCGAGCTGCGGGTTCCCACTGCCTGGCTTAAGACACTTTCCTTCCTTCAGACTCCAGTTCAGGGTCAGGCTTTGAGCGGGGTCGTTTTTTCCAACCAAGAAGCAGCTCAATGGTTTGTTTTTCGTTTGTGGATTATTTTTTTTTTCTTTTTCTCTTGTTTTAATGATTAATTTGGAACAGGAAAGTCAAAGGAGATGAGGGAGGAAGGGAGATGAGGTGGGAGAGGACATTCTCCCGCTCCTCCAGTTTAGTAGAGCACCAGAGTATTCAAGTCTGTCCATTCTGAGATTCAGAGCTGCTTCCGCAGTCAGCAGGCAGAAACTAAACCCTTCTCGTAAGAGCAGCGTCGTTTTGGTTGGGGTCCCTCATCATCATCGTCTTCTTCCTCATCTTCCTCCTCCTCTTCCTCCGATGATGAGCTGTCCAGTGTCAAATCCACAACGTCAGCAGCCGCTTTGCCGTTCTCGCCGTTCCCGTTCGGAGTGGGCAACAGCCCGTTCACATCTGAAGAACCTGGAAGAGGCGGAGGAAGAGAGGGGATTAATTACAACTCTTCGTACCCAGCTGAGGGGATGCTCCAAATATTCTTGGTCTCTCGTGGCTGTGTGGTACTAGAATAGAATATTCTCAGTTGGAAGGGACCTACAAAGATCAACCAGTCCCACTGCCTGACCCAAAGGTTCCGAAGGGCTTTGTCCAAACGCCTCTCAAACACCGACAGGCTCGGGGCATCGACCGCCTCTCCAGGAAACCTGTTCCAGTGTCTGACCAGCCTCTCGGTACAGAAATGCTCCCAAATGTCCAGTCGGAAAGGCAAAAGGTGCACGAATTGTGCACATTTCCTACAGTCTGGGGAAGCCCTTAGCCCCAGAGATACTCACCTAGAACTAATATTGGACACTGAGGGCTGCAGCTCCGCTCCTTCTCAGCTCTGATGGGACACCAGGAGCCATCCACCAGATATTCTATTTCATCCGCGTCTTCACATTCTGTCAGGATCTTTGAGAGGAGCCTGCACAGGAGAAAAGATGCCATCTGTTAAGCTGGAGGCAATCAGCAGAATGCATTTAGTGACGGGCCATCAACCTGGATCTTCACCTTAAACAGCCCTAAATTCAAAAGAAACATGGTGTTAGCAGAAGGCTGCCGACTAGCCAGCCCTTGTTTTATTTCCCATTAAACCAGTGCAGGTTCTGACAGTGCAAACCATCCCAGGCCTTCCTGACAACGCACCTAAAGCAGGAACTAACATTTTAATTACGTGCAATTAGAAGACGGTCTTGCCTCTTCACCCAGTTTCCCCAGTCTGTGGTACTGCGTCCAGACAGACGGCTGGTGCCCCATCTAGAGCTCTGCCAGGGCCGGTGCAGGGACATCCACACCAAGGCGTCAGCAAAGGACAAAATATCCCACGACATCAGGAAATAAACAATCCAACAAGCAGCACTTCACTTCCTTTCTATTTTTATTTCCCAAAGCCACCACAGCAGCCACGAAAACAATACATGCAGCCTCCTTCAACAGAAAAAAAACCAAAAAAACCCCCAAAAACCAAAACATGTTCAGCACTGAAAGCAGACCCAGCATCGACACCTCGCTGTCAGCCATCTCTCGTTGCAGAGACGCTAACCAGAACTCTGGCTCGCTGTGCTGCAGAAGCTGGTACCGGCTTTATTCTGCTCTGTCCCACCGTTTGCCCGGGATGTTTACGCGGACACACTCTTGGAACCGCTGTTCCGTAAGGCCCTATTGATTTCTGGAGTTGAACGTTGCCTTTCAGTATAAAGAACTAAAGCAAAAGCCCACAAGCTCAGGAAAACTATCCATGGCACACTCGTGGGAGAAAGTTTCTGCCTTCTCCCAGCTCAAGCAGGAAACACGTTTCCACAGCCGGTCCCGTCATCCAGCAGAGCAACCACCAAGCTGTAATTCCAAAAAAGCTGACAAGGCCCAGAGGATCTTCCCCTCAACCAACCACCTACCTCCCCAGGAGCCTACGCCCCTTTTTTGACTAACAACATCCAGCTGTGACTGCCAGGTTCCCTCTAGCTTACTTTCAGGGAGATCTGAAGACTACCTTCATCCAGCGGAACCGGCACTGAAACCCAGCCTTGAGCACTGCAGCGCGGGGACAAAGAAATCTGCCGAGCCTTCAGCACCGATGACCTCCTCCTCCTCTTCCAGGAGGGACATGTGCATCACTGACCTGGGGAGGTTCCACAATCCAACTCCTCGTACGTTCCCCTGGCAGCCTTGTTAGAGATCTCAAATGAACTGGATTTTCCTGTCGGTGTTGGCCAGAGGACAAAGCAAACAGGTTATCTATGCCTCGCTTCAGACTGTCTAAAAAGCCACAACTCCTGGATCAAACCAGCACCTACAGACCCAGAATATTATCAGCCCGGCCCCGGGAATATACCACCCGGGCTGAGACTCGTCTGCTCGCTTCACTGCCTGGTGTGCCAAGGGAGCTGGATCCACCTGAACGATTTCTCCCTCCCCTCTCCCTACTTTTGAGGGAATCTGTGTTAGAGGCCAATTATTCAAGCCATGAGGGTGGAGATCATTTTCTAGAAGCCAGAAACCACGCACCTTGCTCCACCAGTCCTCAGGGCTGCTCTCGGCTTGGCTAGCACCTACAGATCTCAGTGGTCCCAGCCCACAAAGCAGGTTCCCCGCATTTTGAGGCAACAAAGCTTCATCTGGGGGGTGGGTGGAGATTACCGTTCACATTAATTCATTCCTTGTTCCTTCCTTTACTCCTGGAAAAAAGCCAGGCAATGTATTTGTGCTCTCCTCTGGAGATAGCCTCTGGAACCGACGTTTGTGGAGCTGAGAAGCATCGTCGCCAGCTTTCTGCCTTGCCTCAGGTGGCCCCTGCTGCCAGCCCAGCTCGTTCTGCAGTCTGCGTACAGGACTGCACCTGCCAGGTCTGCAGCAAGGAGAGGGAGATCTGCTTTTTACAGAAATCCTCTTGGCACACAGCTGCAGTTTTAAGTTTTCCAGTATCAAACCTCACTCAGACATCTGAGCATCACCTCTGAAGTGTTCCTGTACTGCTGTGCTGGAGAACTCCAGCTCTCCTAGCTTATGGTGAGCCCTCTGCTCTGCTCTTTGGTAAAAGCAGACAGAACAAATTCATTCTAGTCCAAAGACACGGGAGACACCGCACCCATATGGACTGAGAACCAGATGACAAGTTGGGTGCCAAGTCTAAAGCCACCTTTCCCCCATTCACAGCCAGAGAACTCTTGGCAGGGCTCAGGACATCATCTCTCGCCTTACCATTTTCCAAATGCTGTTTGGAATTTACTCTGCTTTAATTCTCTCCTGGGCTTTTACAGCACTTCTCCAACTCTGCCACATTCCAAATGAGACAGCAGAAAGGGAACATCCCTCCTGCAGGAGAAACAGGGGCTGTCTCGCTGGGAACACCGAGAGCAGGGATGCTGGCATGGCTCTGTCCTCCTGGTCACTATGACCTGAATGCACGGCTGGGGCAAAACTTTGTGGTCTGCCCTTCCCAAGCCCACTCTCAGAGTGCTGCACCAAAAGCCAGCTCCCTCCCAGCATGGCCCGTTTGCCGGGGCACCAGTGTCCCCTCTCACAGCAGGGGGGGTGGTGACCCCAATCAGGGAGCTGCTGGGGCCCCGTGAGCACCCCAAGGTCCTGCCGCACAGGGATCCACCACCACTGGGTGTCCCCACAGGAACCAGGGGGAGGCCCAGGGAGCCCGGGTAGATCCACAAAACCTCCAGCCTGGACAATATTTCCATTTTAATTCTATCCCTCCAGTGCACCTGAACCTGCTGCTTTTTCCCCCTACAGGCACCCCAAACACAGAAACAGGCCCTACTGAGGCGTCCTTCCCATCTCTGACACCAAGATATTCACAAGGGCCACAGAAATTGCACTGGAACAGTCACACAGACTACAAAAATCTTCCCAAATACTGCATTTGCACCTCTGTCTTGCAGACTATATGTTGCGGGATGTTCAGTTTAACAGCTGGCAGCGAAGATCCTCCCAGTCACATTTACAGTGCGCCAAGGATCGCTCGTGAGCTGATGAGCGCCTCACACCGACAAGAAAAGAGGAAGATGTTTCCTATCAAAAAATCACCTTATCGGGTGCTTATAAAGTGGTTTATTCCATGCAGGATGATATCGGTCAACGAAGGCAGTTAGTTGTGCAGGTTCACCAGCCTGATGAAAAGAGTGAGGCAGTAAATGCTTGATTCTCAAAATGCTTTAGTGTAATCCAAAAATTAAGAATGACAGACAGCGAAGCCTTGCTCTAACACACCAAGATTATTAACTCAGAATGTTATGCACCAGCAGAATAAGCTTCCAAGTTTGTTTCGAGGCGAACTTGACGCACAGACCAGGAGACAAGATGCCGCACCCAGGGGAAAAAAGGAAGGGGGCGAGGACAGAAGTGTCTGTACTCACCCATCAATTATGAGCTGGTCGTAGGGTGCTGGTTTGTCACACACAGGGCACATCCATGTGGGCTTTTTCTCATTCATCTGTAGGTAGAAGACTGCATCAAAGCACTGCAGATGTGCACAGGTCTCTGCCCGGCACGGGACAGACAGCCGCATCTTCACTAGCTGTTGAACCAAAGAGCAGAAGATCAGCAATAAAACCCCGACAAGTATCACCAGACAGTTCTCCTCCTAAGCAAAAAGGTTTGTCAGGCTGCAAAGCTGGTCTGGCAGCGGAATAGGGCTTCTTGACAAAACCAGACTAAAGTATATTGCAAAGACTTACCGGACAGATAAGAGACACGCGAACACCTGTAGTGGCGATTTCACTGTCAGGATCCAAGCGTAGCTTCTCTTTCACTGCAGTGAGAGTAGAGAGCACAACATTTAACAGATGCTACACCTTGTTTCTAAGGTTTGAGTTTGCACAGGTCACGAGGGTCACCGACAGCCCTTGGCTGCATACGAGTAACTTTCCCCACCGATGACAACCTCTGCCCGTCAGGGACAGAGGACACGGCAGACAGAAAGCTGTTGTACTGGACCAGGCTTGTGCAACCTGCAGAGCTCGGCAGAGACACTGTGTGCACACCGTTTTTGGCAAGTCAAGATGAGGCAGTTCATGGTCTAGAGGCCAGCTGGAGGGATTTACCGGCTGAGGAAGCTCACATTTTCTTACAAATTCCCCCTTCCCAACCACGCAGACAACAGCATGTGTTGCCTTTCATCCAGGCAGAGCAAATGAAGGAGAGGGAGTGGACTCAGGTGTTGGGACGAGGACAACCAGCTGCCCGCTACCTGCTAGCTACACTGTTAACGCTCTCTTAGCAACCCTTCCGCCTCTTATTTGCAAACTACGGGCTTGGCCGCTGGGGTACATAGAGGAAATCCCACTGCTGACCAGCTTTTTCCCGTTAATATTACACCAAAGCAGCCAACTTTGTCCCCCTTCAGCTGGGACTGAGACACCCCCGTACCTGGGCTTCCCACAGGGAGGGAAGAACGGACGGACAGAGCTCTAGCACAGGGCAAGACCTTGGGAACTAAGTCACTTTAGGCTTAGCTGGTCATTAGCATAAGCACGACGGATTTTATTCCCTTCTGAGATCAGTGGCAACAGGATGGGGTTAACTGCCTCCCCCTGCCCTTCGAAATTCTGACAAAGTCCCCCCAGCAGTGAGCAAACACAGGATAGGGTCAAATTGTCAGGAACACACATCCCATCATTTCCCCACCAAATAAACAAGCCTCCGCTTAGCACTGTAACCCCCCAGTTTATACGCTGGCCAGCTCATTTATTCCAGCAGAGTGTTTCACAGGAACAGACCCAGAGGTACCAGGGTGGACAGTTTGAAGAGTAAGGCAGCCACGCAAAAACCAGTCCCAAGCAGAGATCCAGGATATACTGGGAAAGAACTCCATGTTAGAGAGGTAGAGAATCCTGCCCCCGCCGCTGCATCCTGAAAGGAAAACCCAGAGGAGCCGCAAGCAAACCAAAAAGAGCAGCAGACGCACAGGTCCCACACGTGCAGTCTCACATCAAGGTGCGGAATCAACACAGAAAATCAGTTTTAAACTACGACACAACTAAAGAGCAGCGGCTGCTCACACTGCTGTCTGAAAAGGCCTTTGACACTTCCATCACCGTTTTTCTTTGGAGCAAGTCAACCATTTCTTTTGACCTTTTCAGATCATAACAAGATGTCTCCAGACAATGAGGCTACATGCAGTTTTGCAACACACAGCTCTCTAATTAGAGAGTGACTTCTCAGATGTGAAATTCCCACAAGAGAAGAAGATTTGGTGTTGTTTTCTTCACATTAGGAGACTTTTCATCCAAGCTTAATTTTTCGTAAAGTTCTTTGTAAGAGCATCAATTACTGTGATATATGGGAAGGAGAAACAAGCATTTTCGGGGACCTCCTGATTAGGATCAAGCTGTCCTAAGACTGCTTTTGGATTCACAGCCACGGATACAAGCATCTCTGTTTCCAGACAATGTTCCTATACTAAAGTGAACGGAAGCATGAGCAGAGGAAGATGAGTCAGCGCCGAGATGAAACCAAAGTCAGAGGGTAGCTTTAGCGAGTGAACACGATACGGAATCGTTTGCAGAACAGACCAGAGCTATAAAAGCAAAGTTTACAAGCTACTTGTGCTTGCCAGTTGGAGACGTCCAAACAACTTCCAAGCAGTAACAGTAACAATGGAACTGAGACAACGTTCCCATTCCGTTAAATTTAAGGTCACCAACACATCTCTGCCCTGAAGTCCAACCAGAGCTGCTAGTTCTCTAACTCACTAGAACTGGAGTTATCGAGTGGAAAAGGCAAGAAAGCGGCTTTCAGGACCTCTGCCTGCCACTCTCAGCTCAAGAAGCCATCCTGCAAACAACTCAAGGGAGCAGCACACACTGCTGAGTCTGGATTCAAGAAGTGTCAGGGAAGGAGAGCATCCTCTGCAGTTTGGGACAGCTCAAAACTGAGCCTCTGCTCAAATTGTTTAATGCTCTGGTGAAGAGCAGAAAAAGGGAGCACAGCCAGTGCCTCAGACTCCTGAGAATGGTGGATATTTAAGAAATGGATCATTTCTTACAGCAACAGGTAAGTGCTGGCTGTCAGAGTGGTCGAATACCATCAAGACTGCCACGGACACTATTCGACGTGGCACACAGGCACAGAAGTGTTCAGCATCTGCTGCAGAAATGCTGTACTTCACGTGACGATCAGAAGTCTGGCTGGAGCTGCAGTGTGTCCCACACCGTGCATTAGGCACCTGAAGACTGGAGATGACTGAAATCACCATCTCCCCTATGAACCACGATCTGTCTTCAAGATGATGTTTCTTCCACCCAGTCAGAGGAGTCCACGATCTGCACAGTATGTCTTAGAGACAATCACGATGCGTGGTGTTAGTTCTCCCACGCAGAACTGAATAGTAAGACTGCTCTCTCCAGTAACATTAAATAACTGGAAATCCTCCAGCCTCTCATGAGCTGCGAGTCAGATTCTGGCTTGGAAAGGTAATTTCCCCTCATTTTCAATAAGGTTTTGCACTTGCCTTGTCCCATGGTGATTTACCTGAGTGGTCTAGGATAAGCATCTCTCGGGATCATCTCTTCTGTGAAGCTCTCAACGCATATGACAGTGCTGGTGGTGAAACCCCACTGCCAGCCCCTAGGATTCACAGGGGGGTTGGGGCAGCAGGACACTTTCACCAGGATCCCTTGCTCCAGAAATCTCCTTTGGAAATAGTGCGGGTCAAGGCTGAGGTGCTGCAGTAACGTTCGTCAGCTCATAATGACTCAGGTGAAGGCATGAAGCCATTCGCGTCAGAACGACACTGGCCCTCAGCGACACTCGCCACGATACGACCTGGGGACAAATTCTAAATCCAACTGAAGTGATTCAGAACTTCTGCAGAGCCATGAGAAATGCACGTTGCAGAGGCGCTGCACTTGCACACAGGGTGGGGCAGGTATACAGCACACCTCCCCAAGCCACCTGAGAAGCAAACATACTCACCAAGTGCTTTGCAGAGTTCAGGATGTTTGATCCCAATGGTTTTCAACCGCTGCAGCAGTTCGGCTGAGGTCATCTGCCGCACCAAGTACAGCCCCACGGAATAGCTCTAACGAGAGAAGGAAGGCAGAGAATGAGCGAGGCTGCTCTTTCGCACTCGTTTGCGCAGCTCTGTGCCGTTTCCTTCGGCACGTACCTTCCCGTAATTCCCCCAGGTGACGGTGATGCGGTTGGTTGCTGCAGACAGGTACATGAGATGGGTGAGGTTGATGGGACGACAGGGCCTCTTAGGTTCCACTCCGGGTTTGTTCGATGGATAGTAGCCCTAAGGCAGAAAGATGAACATATTTTTTACTCAACATGCTTCTATGTGGGTGTATCTATTCCTCAGCTTCACTAAACTCTACTCACCCACAGATTTCAAGGAGGGAGGTAGAAGGGAGGTGAAAATCAGACCAAGTCTTTTTGCAAGAACAGTTTACTAACAACATAGCTAATCCATTAGAAAATTCACTTTAAACTAAGCAGTGCACTTTTATACTCCGGCTCCTTGTCTGCATTTACCAGGAAAGCAATTTCCTTCTAAATTACCCAAGTCCTCCCAAAGTTGCAGTGTCACACCTCCCGGCTGAGCTGACTTACCGGCACGGAGCAGTAACTATGATTCACTTTCACCGCAATGTTCGGAGGGTACTGATCCTCCTGGGGAGAACTAGTGTCTGTGTAACAGATTCTGTGAAGAAACAACACATCTCTCAATATCCCCACACTGCTGGCACGTTCAAAACTCTCTGCACATCAACAGCTACCAGCAGCCAACCATCACCACACCAACCCATGCTCCCTCCTCTGGCCAAAGCAAAGCCAATTCCGCTCGGCTCTCCCACATCGGATGCAGGCTCGGCACCCGGGCAGCAAAGTCTGACCCGCTGCTCTTCTACCGCAGCGTTAACTCAAGCAGCACCCGTAGGAAGAGGTTAGAAAGCAGAGTTCAAGATGCTTGTGTTAGGCACATGAACAAACAACTTACTGTAAGTTATCTTGGTAGCTACAAAACCGACATCGAAAGTTTATCTCTTTTGGCAGTGCATTCCCTCCTCCCCTGTCCCGCACCTGATGTGAAATCAACCCCATAGAATCATAGAATCATAGAATGATTAGGGTTGGAAGGGACCTTAAAGATCATCAAGTTCCAACCCCCCTGCCATGGGCAGGGACACCTCCCACTAGACCAGGTTGCCCAAAGCCACATCCAGCCTGGCCTTGAACACCTCCAGGGATGGGGCATCCACAACTTCCCTGGGCAACCCCATGCTCAGACATACCTTAGCACAACCTGAACGGATTTCACACCAGGCTGCAACTCCCTAGGAAATTAAAGAAGAAACAGAAACTCCAGATTAATTATGTAAAAAAACCCCAACAAACGCAAAACAACCAAAATCAGACGTCACTTTTGCCAGACTTAAGAGTTTTAGTTCTTTTTTTTTTTAATAAACCTTTAAAGAATTACAGATTTTTAATTTAAATTGTACAATTCCCTCTGCAAATATCAGTGGTCCTGTAATTTTTTTTTCATACAGCTTTTCTCAGGTTTTCAAAACTGTAGAAGTGTTGGGTGCAAGATCGCAATTTCCTTGGCATCCTTCTGCCGATTTGTAAGCATTTACAAAAACTAGGTTTTAAGGTCAGGTCTAGCGACAGTGTTCTTTGAAGGCTCTCTTTGTTCAAATATTCAGCTAAAGCTGTTCACGCAAACCAAGGAACCGAGTATTATGGCACCTGCAGAACAACTGTAGTAGTACTACTCATAACAGGATTTCAGCTGATATCAGGAAAGTAACGTATCACAGAACAAGGGTATTTTACTAGGAGTCTACACACAGGTGTAAAATACACTCTAACTTCAGCACAGGACACCAGGCATTAGATAAGATCCCCAAATTAGTCTTGATTTGCCTCTGAAAGTGTTTCACGTTCCAGTTCAGTACTTTAGGACAAATGTTTTGACTTTGGGGGTGGAAAGGATGGAAGCTCAGTTCAGCTGGCAGACAGGAGCCCACGTGGCGGTTTTAGATCGGAGGGGAACACATCTGGACACCACCCCCAGGCAGCAAAAGAAGATGGACCTGCGCTGAGTGATCATTCTGGACTCTCACTGAAACCCTCGCTATGAAGTATTTCAGTTGTGTTACTGACAGGGAAAGTTTTACAAATCTGAATATATGAAGAAAGGAGCATTAAGAACCAGCTACACCAGGTGTAGCCTTTTACACCCTTACAGACTCCTGTGGTGTATATTTCCTTTCTGTTAAGTCTTCAAACACCTTCCCCTGCGCTCCTTCTGTTGATCCACTGGGACCAAACAGCAACCAAGCACTGGATATTCAAGATTCATCATCTTTCACTGATTCTACGATAACAGTATGATTTTACTGTAAAGAGAAATATTTAAAGGTTTTACGCTTAGTTTTGGAGGCCCTCTTCTGCATCACTGTCCTTTCACAGCAGCAAGGAGCCAGGCAGCGGGTCAGCGAAAGCGGAAGCCTCACTGCCCGCACTGCCATCTCTGACGCCTTTCATTGTTCGAATCAAAAGTTGCATCGCGACAGAGGTCAGGGTAAATCCTAATCGGTGCAAGATGTTTTCTTCTGCAGTTTCTATAGCATCCTTTACACCAAGGAAGCTTTCTTTCAGATGCAAACAGCGTTACATGTATAGCTTTTGAACTTTGGATACAAAGAAAAAAATCTGCAAATATTCACAACAGCAGCTCAACAGAGAATTCAGGTCATCAACAATTTCATACTCTTTTTCCTGCTCAAATCTACTATCCAAAAGCAAGATTAGAGGAGCAGAAGTGAAACTTAGGGACTCAGAGGGGTAAAATTGTACCTCCCACCTCCCCCAAAGCTATTTGCTTTACATGAGAAGTAGCCTGTCTGCTCATGTCCTCAAACAAACTGTGTTTCCTTGGAGGGAACAAAAGCTTCCAGAGAGGGAACACAGAGGAACTACACAGCTCCATTTTCTTGAACTGTTAATACACAACGAGCAGTACCTGGAATTTCTGATCAACTCCACTTGTCTCGGTGTTAATGCAAAAATGCACGGACTTTCCTGAAGCTTCTCATTATTCTGTGGAACTGAAAAAAAAAAAAAAGACAGACTGTACATCAAACTGATAATATCTAGCTCTTCTTCCACTGCTGAGCACAAGGTGATTTTTTATATTCCGTGTTTACTTCTAAGTCTCGTCTTCTCCCATCCAGCTGCGTGAGAACTCCAGTCAACGTGTGTTTTGCTAAATCTACCGTTACTACAGCTTTGCTCATTTATTGCTTGCCTGCTTTGCTAGTTAGTACACACTGCATTCAGACCTGCCTTTTTTTTTCCCCCCTCCCCTCAAATCATCAATGAGCAAACAATCCTGTGTTTGTGTAAGAACAAACCCTAAGCGGTGTCACAGTGCGGAGACAAGAACTCAAAGAAGAGCCCTAGGCATGACATGAAAGCGTGAAACCACCAGACTGATCAGACCGATTCTGGAAAAGAAAGGAAATGACAACTACAACAACAAAAGATCAGCTTAGGTAATAAAAAAGCATCACAAAAACCAGCTGTAAGAGACAAAACATGACTTCCCAACACATGACCTGGAGGGTGCGTTAATAGGAAGGTGTGACAGCGCTCCACTTGCAGAAACGCTGACGTGAGAACCCAGCATTAATTGGCCTTTTATACATTCAGGACTTTCAGAACAAATGCATTTAACATGGTTAAAATTAAGCTTGAGATGTGAAAAACCGATGGTGCGACTTCCGCTCGGTACCTTTTATTAAATTCAAACACGTTGAGGTTTATTGTCAGTACACGTTTCCAACTGAAGTCAAGGCTCTGAGCTGGTGCAAGTCATGGGATAAACACAAAGAACAGGAAGCGATAAAACTGCTTTTATTTTTTCTTTTTAGCAAGAACTGGATTATTTTTTTTCACATCACTTTAATTGCTATTCAAAGCCAATATACCAGAATCTGAGAAGCAGAAAAGTGTGCTTTACTGTCGGTGAATAAGATGAAGGAAGGATAAAGCTCTAAGATCTTGGAAGACACGGTGACAACCTGATTCACTGAATACAGATAGTTCCCTTTGGTAATTCAGCTTTACAAATTCAAAAAGGGCTTTCAGAAATAAAAAAAAAAAAAAGGTATGGACTTTTAATTTAACTCCAGTTTCCATCCAAATTTCTCTTGGCCAAAACAACCATCGCGAAGCAAAGCATTTCATAAGGACCATTATCATTCACCTCTTTCTAAAAATATGAACAACAAAAAAAATTTTAATACTGTTGCTTAAACAACTGTCTATAGACACACCATCCTCCTGATTGTTGAACTACACAAAGACAAAGCAAACCTGATTAGGAAAACTGAGACGCTGCTCATGTTTTATTTTGCATTTATATCAGCTCAGCCTTCCTTTACCAAAAAAAAAAAGAAAAAAAGAAAAAAGAAGAAAAAAGCAAAAAGCTCCCGGCTGCCAAAAGCAGGCTGCTCGCAGCACCGACCGGCACCGTTAGAGGATGCCACCAGCAGCAGAAGTCAAAACCTGTCAAGTATCCAACAAATGTGCCACCACCTCTGAAGCAATATTTTCTAGCATCAAAACCAGCACACTATTGAATTTCAAAGCAGGTAATTTACTCACACACCGAAAAGTTGCTGACCACACCAGAAGCGAGCGCTGCTGTGGGGCTGAGGGACCGCCGCTGCCACGTCCAGGATGCGGTTCTCAAACGGGCAGGGTCGACCACGCTGCGCAAGATAAGGACTACAGAGATTTCGGGGGTTTAGGGTTTCCCTGCACCAAGGGGATTTTTGTTTTGTTGCTTTTTTCTTGAAGGTAATTTTCCTCACTATTATGGTCAAACTTCCTAAAGGCACTATATGCCCCAAGGAAAGCTCATATTGTCATCATGGCAGCTGGAGATCCCAAAGGTGATGGCAGGAGGCTTCTGTAGGGCTGAGGAGTTGTTGCAAGTCCTCATTCACATCCCTACCCCTCCAGAACAGCCCACCTTGGGACACAAGACAATATACCCGTGGGGTTTTTCCTTCCTTGGCTATTGGAACTACTCCGACTGGAGAGAAGGGCACTGACATTCACACAGGGCCTGGGGAGACAGGGCAGGCTGACTGTATGGCATCTTTTATTTTTGTAAGCGGCAGAAGCACTCATTTTAACGCACGCAGCAGTTTGTTTAGGTGGCTACACCAACAGTGCAAGCGCGTTCTTTTGCTGGGATTCCTTGGAGATTGCCCAACCCGCCGGCATTTGCTCTGCAGGCCGGGGAAGGCAGTTGCCTTTGGCACAGAATCACTAGCCCGCTTTACAGCGACTGAAGTCCAACTTCAGAGGAAGAGGCTAGAGCAGCAGCTCTAGAGCAACGCCACCGCTGCAAGGCAGGTATATTATCAAAAGGACAAAACCAAACAACTCCTGTTTACATTGATAGGAGCAGAACCTCCCAGCCTCCACGGCCTCCTGCTCCCACAGCTGCACGGCAAAATCTCCTCTGGCCCGTCTCCAGGAGAAGCGCAGAAGCCTCAGTATGTACAGCGAGTACAGGCTGTCACAGCTAACGTTCGGAACAACAACAAAAACATCATTCAGAATTCCTAACACACCATTATTCCTGTCAAAAACTATATTCAGAGTGCTTTACCCAAAAAGGTGCCAGAGGATAAGCGCAGTTATCAGCGAGGCGCTCAGATACCGCGGAGCTCACACAAGTACTCTGCTTGTTAGCTCCTTAAAATACAATGCAGGAAAGATATTAGTATTCATTCCCGCTAAAAAGGTATCGATCAATCTTCATTTTAAGCCTTATCTACCCAAGAGAATAGTGGCGATTTAAGTAAATTAGCAGAATTCTTTCATGTTGACATCCTTAGACCAAACCAGAAGCTGTTTTCACGTAGATAACTCAGATGCTAAACTCAAATTGACTGAAGCTGCGTGTGCAGTTACCAAATGTGAGATATTAGCTGGTTCGCAACGGACCCAATTGATCTGCTTTGAGCTGAAGCCACCTTTGTCTGCAAGTCTAACAGTAATTTGATAGTTCTTCGGGGACTCCGCCTGCCTACAGACCACCTCACCTTTGATCTCAAGGCAATCATCTCAAAGAGGCAAGAGAGCCTTTTCATTAAGAAAAAATGCTTCTCACTGAAGTCCGGAACATATAAATTAAGCTTCCCCTACTCCCACCATGGCTAGATGCTTAAAATATCTCTTTTGTAGCCTTGGGAAAGCCACAACAGCACCTAGGGGTTTCTAAATGGGTCCAAGATCTTAAATCTCTTTCAGGAAATTCCACGTTAGGAGTTTCTGAGGTTGACAAGGAGCTTATGCTTGGTCCAAACACAGAATGTGAAATCCGGGCAACAAAGCATGAACTGGTGCAGCTCCCAAATGGAGAGAAACTCCATTTTCCTCAGAGTGCTTTGTTTTATCATCCTTCCACGCTAAGCGGAGCCCCACACAAGTGCCAAAGTTATTCCAGCGCCCTGCCGTTCCAGGTAGCAACGGGGAGGAGCAGCTGATATCCACGCAGCGGGGAAATCACCCCAGTTTTACAGGAAACAAATGCTCCTTTATTCACATCGGCACAGGCAGAAGGAATTATAGTTGCAGGTCACCAGGTTGGGAAAATTAAACAAGTGTCTAGAAGGCGCTGTTAGGTTCTGAACAGCTGAGCGGGACAATGAAGATGGAACATCTGTTCATACTCCGCTCTCACCCCCCGTCCCCCACCGTTACGCAGAAAACACTCTCATCAAGAAGGAAAATTAGTCAAATCTGCTTTAGGGAACAAGCTGACCCGAGGGAGGTGTCAACTAACAGAGGCGAGATACTAAATTTAATGAGACCTCGGTTCTGATCTGATGTAGAAGATTTAATGTCAACTTTTAATCACAGCGAGTACATCCAGGCTCTTCTCCTGTCCCTGGATGTTTCCACCTTTTGAAAATTTGTTTTCCTTCAAAATACTACATCTGTGTTCCTGACTAGCAAATGCCACCCCACATTTAAGACTGAACTAACTCATTCCCCAAAGAGCATTTAAAATATTTCAGTCACCCCTCGACTGTTTAAATGCTCACAGCATTAACATATTTAATGCTTCCAAATGAAGATGAAAATTACATAAAAGTGTGATGAATTAGTCTTTTTTTTTTTTGCACCTGCACAATCATATCTTCATCCTTCTTTCTCTTTCCTCCAACCCACACGTACACCAAACATTTTCTTCAGCAAAGAAAGACCAACTTCACGTTCTAGGCTCACTCAGTAGTGAAGCCTGATATGACCACACTGACTTTATGAGACACCACAGCTCAGCAGACTACGACACTTCTCCTCTGCATACGCTGTCTTCGCTACAAGAACATTATATTTAACATCCACGGCAATACTCTTTGTTTCTCAGAATTCAAATAATGGAAAAAAATTTCAAAATTCAAAAAAACCCCCAAACAAACAGTCATCAGGGCGGGGAAAAAGCACTTCTTCCAGTTTTCCTAGTTGCCCCTCAAAATAAACAGCATCACACACAAATAACTGTGACAAGCACAAAAAAAAAAAAGAGTCAGAAGTACTGCTTGATGTGTGTACCACCCTCTTTCACCCAAAAGAGGCTTTAGGTCAGGTATTTTAAGCACTGAAAAACAGCATTAGTGTAGAATATGGCAGCGAACTTGCTCAGCACAGGTGTGACACCAACACAGACAGATTTTCATCAATATCCTGCCAAATGACAGAGATGGAAGACAGGTTATGATTCACAGCAAAAGACTGCAACGTGCAACACAGCAGCATTTCCAGCGAAGGATATGAAAGCTCCTGCCAAACAAGACAGGCTTTCAAATTACATCTCAAAGTGACCACATTCCTCTTCTAAGACAAGGGGAAAAAAAACAGGTATAAACATTCTTCTCTAAACTCTAAGTACGAGGGGAGAGAGAGGGGAGAGGAGGGCATCCATCACCATACCCATCAGTCTTTCCTCTGTCACGCGACTTTACAGATCCTCAAAAACACTGGCACCTTTCCGACAAACTTGTTTCTCTTTTCTTTCCCAGACCGTGTCCATCATACACGCAGCAGCATATTGAAAACTCACCTAATTCTGTTGGCTTCAACAGTTCATCCAGGGTCGTATAGAAGGGAAGTTTCACCAGTCGAACTTCAGGCTTTGCAACTTTGGGTGGCAACCTTCCCAGTCCGTTAAGGTATTTCCCATAGAGCGCAGGATAGTCAATGTTAGTAGTGGAGATAGAAGTCCGAGCAACTGTGCTCCCGCGGTCGTACGATGAATGTATGGAGAGTGCCTCGGGAGACCGGTGCTGCTGCGGCTGAGGCTGCGCGACTTCAGAGCTCTTCTTGGCATAGCGAGTCTCGTAGAGTTCCTTAATTTTCTTGAAAACTTCAGGGCTGCAGTCAAATTGGACCAATTGCAATGCTCTGGTGACTAGTTCATGTTTAAGTCCGCTTTTACTCCTGCCAACAAAACCCAGCAACATCTGAAGATCTGAGACTCGGAAACTCATCACCATGTTCTAGGGGATAAAAAATTAAAAACGTTCTTACAGTTATAAAAATGCAAAGTGTCAGTTCTCACTATATTGTATAACTGGAATCCAAAATACTTAAAAAAAAAAAAAGACAGCAAACCTTCTGTTCAAATCAGCTGTTATTCAACTGATCAGCATCCCATTTCTTAGGTACTTGTTTGAGCAAAGCAAACAGAGGAGACCACCATTTGAAATATCACCAAAATCAGAGAAACAACACAACAGTCATCAAATTACCCAAAAAATCATTTGTGATAAATGCTATGCATCCTCAAGACAGGCCGACTGGCAGCAAGAGTGACCACAAAGGAAAAGATCTCAAACAGCAGGCTCCACGCATGAAAGAAGACATCAACTCCTTTAGCACAGGGGCTCAAGGCATCCAAACTTCCCAGGCATCTTTGAGAGCCGTTTCAGAGAATCTGAAGCATTATTAGCATTAAGGCAAAGGAAGAAAACCAACGTGAACTGGAAGGCAGACGACATTTAAGGGAACTGGGGACACCAATCCTTTTGTGCTGTATTTCAGTGCACCTGGATGCTATCGGTAAGGGCGAAAAACCCTCCAAAAACCCACCCAAAACCTTCCTATGTACACAGCATCTTTAAACAAAAAAATAAATTTTAGACTATGGAAAGATATGAAATGACTATTAAAGAGCGCAATATGTTCCCATGAGAACAATGCCTCCAAACTCCACTTGGGTGCTTTGCCAAGCACTCCCCCATCATCACAGCAAGTAGCTGCCGTTGCTGCTGCACTGGTATTATTGATTTCGGTGTTTTGGTAATCAGCAAAAAGCTATCTCCATCTTAAAAAATGTACCCTCGTCCTGCTGGGGAAACTCAGGCGGTCTGTGACTGTCAGCAAAGACCACGCTATACGATACGGCAACTTTCCATCAGACTGAAAACTAGAAATTATTTCTGCTAAAACCACTGCTAGACCCTGGTGAGACTGATGTTTCAGTTCTCTCTTAAGACAAAGCAGCATTATGAATGTGCAAAACAAGCTTATCAAGTACGTGTTTTTGAAAATTCAAGCTGCCCTGAAAATACACCTGATAGGTACCCATGTTATTCACTCAATACCCTTCCTGCTTTGTGGAAAACACAGGAATTCAAGAAGAAACCCCAGCTGTCCTACAGGTAGAAAGCCAGAAGCAGAGACCCAGCAGGTCTCTTTTCCCCAACCTATACTCCACTCTTGTTTGTAGATTAAATAATTAAAAAAAAGGCATAAAAGTCATATTTCTGTGTAAATTGATAGTAGCCTTGTAATTTCCTGGGATAAAACAGCTACGGATTTATTGATTTATTTATTCTAAATTAAGAAAGCTACTGCTGACTCCAGAAACATTTAACAGCCGCTATTGCATGTGTGGGAATTAGACTACAGAGAAAATGCCATTTTATTTTCTCCTTTTTCATGAAATCTGTCATTTAATCTGGAAGCCCAAAAGATGCTACACAAACATCACTGGCTGTAGTTAAAATTTTTGGCAGTGATATGTCCCAAAATACCTTTGATGAGAAGAAGAAAAGGCAGATAACTTTGAAGAGGAGAAGAAGGATGTTTAATTGCCAGAGAGTCAGGATTCAAGAAATCTGGATTCATGTCACTGCTTTGCTAGATAACACCTGCGTGACCTTGGAGAAATCTAGTTTGTGTGTCTCCATTTTCTCCAAAACAGAGAACGTACTGTCCTCTCTGAGGCATTTTGAGGACAAACAGCATATTTGCAACAATAAATACATCAAGGCAGTATCAATACTTCAGCAGTGTGGTAGCGGGGAAGGCAGAGGAGCACAGCAGAGAGGTATTCCTGCACTCACTGCTCCTACACCACTGCTCACTTGGGACTGTCGGTGCATAAAGCGGAGTTTGAGCTGACAGTCTCCTGCAGTTCATGTTTGGATGGATTTAAGATCCAGAAGCATAACCAGATCTGAGCAGTAACAGAAGAACAAGCTTCAGACAAAGAAAACCTGTCACTGAGGCTTGGACCTGCAGGTGGAGAGATCACATTAACTGCTGAGATCATTAACACCGAAGTCTATTCCTCCCCTGAGGAAGCCTTGCGTGTGAGCAGCGAGGAGTCCGTCAAACACTAGCCATAGGGGCAATCACGACGCCTTGGAAGCACACCTCCTCCAGAGGAGCCCTGGGCTCAGCTCACAATGCCGAGAAGGACTCAAGAGCAGTGCCTCCTAACACAAGACTCTTCCAAATCTTATTTTTGTAGCCATCTAGCCACATCCTCTCTCTCCACCCACCGGCATTGCTCCGTGAACACTCTCAGCACCAGCTTCCCCATGACACTGTTGGGTGAAGCTCGCTAAAGAGCTGCCAGCCGGTGCTCAGCACCGCCAGCAGCATGTGGAGAAGTCCCAGCTCCCAGTGAGGTGCCACTGAATGGGGACCCGGGGGAAAAGCAGAAACCCGGAGCAGGAGCGCTTTCCTCTGGGAGGCCTGACGGAGTGCACAAGGAGCCTCGGAAGCACAACACACCTCCAGGCACGGCTGGAGTTCACTTCACCCCACGGTGGAGGGGCCTCAGAGGCTGCCTCAGGCCTCCCCACCATGGAGAGCCAGGGGCTCTGCCCCGGCACCAGGCACTGCTCGTCCCAGCGCCACCCCCCAGCCGCGTACAGCCGGGCCGGGGACCCGCCGAGCCCTGCCCCCGGCTGGACAGCTCCGCTCCGCGCCCCGGCCGCCCCCAGCACACCCCCAACCCACCGGCCGCGCCCCTAAACCCGCCACCGGGAGCCCAGGACAGGCCGCAGACAGGAGACCGGGCACGGCTGACCCGCGGGTCTGCGGGGAGGAGGCGAGGGGCGCGGGGGGACGCCACCTGCGCTAATTAATCACCGGGAATTAACCGCGGGGGAAGGCCGGGGCCCGGTACAGCAGCCCAGGAGCGGGCGACTCCTCAGGGCTAGGCCAGGCCCGGGGTCCGGCGGGGGCTGCGGGCGGGCGCGGAGGCCGGGGCGGGGCAGCCCCTGAGGTAAAGTGTGTGTGAGGAGAAGGGGGTGGGGGGGGGGCGGTCCCGGGGCGCCGCCCCCACGGCTCTCACCGCTCGGGCCGAGGCTGTGCCTCCCGCCCACGGTCTCCCCCCACCAGGTACCACCCAGTCCTGCCCAGCCCAGCCCGGTCCGGGCCCCACCGGTGGGGCGGGGGGCTCGTTTCACTCACTTTCGCCTCCACCAGCTCCGCCGCCATCTTGGCCTCCAGCGTCCACCGCGCCGGGAGCCGCCGCCGGAGTCACGTGACCTTCCCTCCCCGCGGCGGTAGGAGGAGGGGCCGCGGGAGGCGCGCACCGCCCAATCCGCGCGCGCGCTCTTCTGCCCGCCGGCCGCCGCCTCACTGCGCAGGCGCAATAGCTCCGCCCCGCCCGGCACCGCCTTCTCGAGCCGCTTAAAGGGACCGCACCTCGCAAAGTGAGGGGGGGTCTGGGGGGCAGCGGCAGCCTCTGGGGACTGTACCCCGCAGGGCCGGGGCTGGAGACTCCCCCTGAAGCGAGCAAGAGCTGGAGAGCGAGCAGGCAGAGGCAGTACAGCCCCTCAGGAGCGGTGTGTGGTGCCCCCAAAATGGCGGCAGGTGGATGGGCCCGGCTGTGGGCCCGGCTGTGGGCCTGGGACAGCGCCGGGGGCTTGTCCTGAGGCCCCGAGGCTACCTCGGAGCGTGGCCAGGCCCTGCTCTCCCTCCCCAATGCGAAGGACAGTGCTGGGGCCTGGCGGAGGCTGCGGGCCCTGGGAGGGCAGGGCCGGGAAGGGCTCCCCCTGTGTCTTTGGCACCAATGTCGGGGTGCGGTTTTGTCCTGAGACCGGGGAGCACCGGATCCGATCACCCTGAAGCTCTTCAGAAGTGCAGACGGCTGACACAGGCTTTTCTGACAGAAAATACTCGGGAGGAAAACCCCCAAACGCGGCGCTGCTGGATCTGTGTCCTCATCAGAGGGACCCAAAGGCCACCGACCTCCTCCTCACCCCGCAGCACTTGAAATCTCACATTTTCCTGTTGGATCTCAGAGCTGCCAGACCCCCCGATGTCCTCCGCTAGCAAGGGATGCCGCTCGCTCCTGCGCATCCGCTTCAGGGGCCTCGACAGCATCCCGCCCATGCCTCCCCTCCGACCGGCTCCGCACCGAGGGACACGTGGCACCTCGTGGCCAAAACCAACCTTCTCCAGGGAGACCCGGAGATCCAGCACAGGTCAGCGTGTGTCCCCCCCATGGGCACGTGGGGAGGAGACAATCTCTCCAGTAACCCATCAGCTGTTACAAATTCCTTCTATCTGGGTAGAAATTATTTCCCCGCGCCCGATGCTCTTCCCCCTGGGGTCTGGTTGCTCCATTTCGGAGAAGCAAGCCGCAGCGGCGTCCTCTCCAGCTCCATGCTGCGTTACCAGGAGGTAACCCCAGTAGTTGGGGTGAGACACTGGAGAGGTTTTTCCAGCACTTTCCTTTCCTTGTTATCAACCCCTCAAGCTAATTAAACAAAAAGGCAATTAGCCAGTTTCCTAGGCAGGCCAATATGTTAATCAGGCTCTTCATCATTCCCTTCCAGCCTGGCAAAAGCCAGGATCGGTGCTAAAAATTCCCATGATTGCTATGGAAACCCCAACAGCTGATAACTCATCCTGTCACACTGGGAGGACAGGGGCCAAATTCATCCCGGGTGTAGCTCTGCCGTCGTCCTGCCAGTCTCTGCCTGTGACCCGTGGAGGGGACGCACAGGCTGGGGATGTGCCGGGAATTTGGCAGCAGCGTAGCTGCCGGGTGAGGTGCTGTGGGGACGGAGCGGCTTGGATTTGCGTGAGCTTTCCCGGGCTGCAGCCGAGGGAGGTGGAGCAGCAGCTTCCTGTGGCAAAGAGAAGGAAAAAGCCGGAAAATATTTACGCTATGGGGATGGAGGGTGACATTGCCACTGTCGGGAGTCCCTCTTTCCTCACCCATGCATGTAACCTCCTTTTAACGTGTTCCTGACTCCGGTAACACTCTTCACCATGTAGAGCTTCAGCTTCCCAACTCACTGGGACAAACTGGGGGGAGTTTGGCCCTTCCTTCCCATGCTGGCTTGGAAGGAATCACCCCAAAACCGCACATGGGGTCTGCCCCGGCACTGCACAGCCATCCCACATCCATCAGTCCCGTTATCCCGGTCTCTGCTTCCCCAGGGCACAAGGAATCACCCCAGAGGGACCTCGATGGTCCCGGGTCCCATCCGGAGCCCGTCAGCCGTGGGCACAGCCCCGTCCCCGGCACAGCACCGTGTGCCCACCGCCCCCCTGGGCCCCGTGGAGCGGGGGTGATGGGGGCACGGCCAGGGGTTGCCTCGGTGCTCTGTCGCTGCACAGCGGCCCCGGGGGACCGGGGGAGGGCCGCCAGCCCAGCCTGGTGCGGGGTCCTGCGGGTCCCCCCGTCCCGGTGCCACCGGGCTGCGCTCCTCCCCGCCCGCAGGGGGCGCTGCAGCGTGGCTGCCCGCCCGCCCAGCGCATGCGCAGCGCGGGGACACTGCGGGGCCGGGGAGAGCCGGGTCACGGCGGTGTGGGAGGGGCCGGGCCGGTCCCAGCCCCCGCCGCTGCCCGGTCTCTCCCGCGGCGGCCGGTGCTGGTGCCCGGGCTGACACGGGGCTCTGCGCTGACGCCTCCTCCCGGGAGCCGGGACACCCGGCTGGCTGCCGTTCTCGGTGAGCCGGCGGCCTTCACCGCTCCGCCGCCTGCACCGGCTCCGCCCCGGGGGTCACCGCCCGCCGTAGCCACACCGGCTCCGGTCCCCTGGGCCAGTTTCCACCCGAGTGACCGGCAGTGGGTGGGGAGGGCTTCCCCCCGCTGCGGCCCGGGCAGAGCGGGAGCTGCCGGTCCCAGCTCCCCCGGTGCAGCCCCGGTGCGTGGCCACGTGGGCCCGCCCCGGCGGAACGAGCCCTCCCAACCATAGAGCCTCCTGCCCGCTGCAGGCCAGAGAGGTGCGACTGCGCATGCGCATTGGCTGCCGGTTGCGCAAGTCCCGCCCCCCGCCCGGCGCCGTCGTATAAGAAGGGGGCGGTTGACGTCAGCGCTCTCTTCCGCCCGCTCTGCGCTCGCCAGCGAGACAGGGCTGTTGCCGCCGCCATTGCTGGAACCCCCCCGCCCCAGAGAATCCACCGCCATCCGCCACCATGGTGAGGCCCCGCGTTGTGCCGCCGCCCCGGGGGGCTCAGCGGGCACCACGCTTGCTGTGGCGGTGGGGATGGCCGCCCCGGGAGGGCCCGGGGGCCTGCGGCGGTAGCAGGGGCCTGTGGTGCTGGGCTGGGCCTCTGCTGAGGGGAGAGGGGTGGGG